>OY728167.1:361682298-362168208 GCA_963277665.1 Viscum album
AAGAGTATATTTACTCATTCATTGAGATTTTATTAATATAGTTAATTTTTTTTAGGTTGATGTGTTTAAAATATAATAAAAATAATAGTACAAGATAAGAGTATTCCACCTAACACACACACAAACGTTGAAGAGAATTAAATACGGACAATAGATTGAATTTGGATGTGAAAAAATGGATGGATTCCTTAAATAATTTAAACTCATTTAAGACCATGAAAATTTCACAATAGAATTTAATTAAATATAATATAAAATTTATATGAAATATTCCTAGAAATTTGATTGAAATTAAAATAAACTTACATAATTACAATTGAAAACAAACATAAGTGGACGTGCAATGAAAAGTTGAGGAGAGGTTTCTATTGTTAAAAAAAGATCAAAGAAAGTACTAAAATTCCCTTATAAATTCTATGTTCTATAAAAATATCCTTCATTACTCTAAAATTCAAACTTCTTGCAATGAGAGGAGGGGGTGTATTTATAGCCTATGGAATTGGATTGTTTTTATTCCAAATCAGCTCCTCCAATTGGCTCAATGATAGGGACATTCAGATGGAAGAATAATGAGATATCTTCTTCTTACTTGTGGACATATGTATGTTTTCTTTCTACTATGAAAATTATGAGGCCATTTTAGTTTTTCCAATTTATGGCTATTTTACTAAAAACAGTGATGTTGTCCATTTTTATAAACACTTTTTTGCGGCCCGAAATGAGAATGGGTTTTTGAATAGAAATATTCAGTCAAATATGACCCATATATTTTAAAAAGATCTCCTCATATATAATTTAATTATAAATAAATAATATCATATCATTATAATGTATATATTAGAATGAAACTCATATATTTTATATTAATATTAATTCTCAGATAGACTGTTGGGTTGGAGTTGAAAGCATCATTTGGGCCCCGCTTTGGTGTAGTTTGGCCTTGAAATGTATATATAAGATGAATTTTTATGTCCCATGAATATTTGCGTAGAATTAAATAATTTAAATTTATGGATGGATGCCCAAAATTCTATCTTCTTGGCTAGCCTAGTTTCTTCACAGATTATTTCGGCCTTCTAATGTGGCCAATATGACCCTTCACATTACCGATTTGGATGAAGTTTCCCTCTATTGATATGTTGTAAGATTAATAAGGAACCCTAAAAATTAATAATCATACATTTTGGATAATTATAATGACAGTTATAATTAAAATAGAAAATTCAATCTATTGGATTAATTAAAATTATGGTCAAAAGTATATTTAGTTGTAAAACATGGCTATTTCCTAGTAAATACACCCTTTTTCATGAAAATTTATAAAGGGAGTAAACAAAAAGTTATAAGTAAATAAAATGAATTGATAATCTATTATCTAATAAAACATTAGAAATTATATAAATCATTTCTCCATCACCTAGCCAAGCCGAGTTCTCCATTCTACCTCAGGTGATCCTCCCCATCCATCAGATTCATCCAACTAACATTGATTGTTTAGGCAATGTAGTAGAAAAAATGTATTGTATGGTATAGTGTGAAAATAATATCATCTATAATATAAATAATTAATTAGAAGGTATTATATAATAATGTTAAAAACCTAATATTGTAAATAATAAAAAAATTATATAATGATAGGATGAATGTATATAAATGGAATAAAAATGTTATAGAAGAATAAGTCATAATTGAAAAGATTAATGATTCCAAAAACACTAATCTAGAACCATATGTCGGTCTCATCACCATACTTCACCCATCCATCATGGAATCAATCAACAAATGGCATACTTACCTTATCTTATCATGTATATCTGAAATCATCAAGTGTATAAATTGGTGGAATGAATAGGGCTTGAGTATAATTCTGTTTTCTGAATCTAATGGAGTCTAATATGTATTTTCCAAATATATAATTCATATAATAATATGTTAAATATATGATTCAATAAATTAATTAGCATAACACATCTAATCACCCCATTTTGCCTCGATGTCCAGGTTGTCACCTAGGGTTATCCAAACCTACATTGGATCCCTGATAAATATATTTTTCATGTTTTTGATCCTCATACATAAGGATAAATCATTCAAACCAATGGAATATTCTCCTACATTAGAAGAAGTCAATATCATTATTTCATTCTTAACCACCTCACTAGAATCTAGAAATTCTATTGAAACATATGTCTTACCATGGTTCATGAAACCAAATAAAAAGTAACAATGTCACTTAACATTATAAATTATAGGGCCACATATATCTTCCTACTAAAGACATCAACAAAAAGAAATTTCAAATATCACTAAAAATTATACATGATCACTCCATTGACATATTCCCAAAGAACACATTAATAAGGGAAATAAACTATCTAATTGGACTCTAGACATCATAATTCCAATTACAACCTCTAAATGGAATGTGTCACAAATGGGAAAGTCACTATATCATGTATTTGATTCTCTATCCATATGATGAATCACATGTTCCACATCTCATCATGTAGTGGATCAATCTCTCCAGAATCATGTTAGTGATATAAAATATATTAAATCCATGTATAACTCTCCCAATTCATATAAAACAACTTATTGTATGACATGTTTTTCTATTTAACCAATCACTAATTAAACATTAATTGATTCTTAATTGGTGGATTCTATTGTATTAGGGGAAAACACTTATTTTAAATCAGGATAGGATACCATTTATTAAAATTCACAAGTTTAGTTTAGTTAAAATTATCAAGAGTTCCATTTTGGTAGATGATAAATGGTATGTGCACCTCTTGGTTAGACACAAGGTGAATCTCAATGGTAGTGGTCCCGATTAGTTCAATGAGGTGCTATTCTTATGTATTTTTATCAAAAAAAATGTTATAATACATTTAGGAAATTTATTCACATGGTTTTCATGTGAAATGATACTTATTTCACATACTAATAGAATTACACTAGACATTATGGAGTTTTAATTGGCCACCCACCTAAAAATAATATAATACGTAGAAAGATTATCAATGTAAAAGGTTTAATTATTACTCCGACCATCCCTTTAATGAAAATAATAATTTATATCATAAAATATAGTTAAAAAATGTCTTATTTGGTCATCTTTACAAGGATCATCCTAAATGGAAAACATGAAGATCAAGAATATGGAAACTAACTAAAGATAATACCTTTAATCACTTCATTTATAAAATTATGATTATACCATCTTCTTATCCTGGATCAATGAGGGTCCTCACAGATTTAATGTGGAAGGTATGAAATTTGAGAGAAGGATTTGTTTGATATTTGGTATACTTAGTACTAGAAATTAAAAAGATAACAGGGTTTGGCACATAAAAAACATGACTTGGGGAATTACATTGTGAATCAATCATTTTTTTAAGATGAAAAATCAATTTAATTATATTAAAATTTAGATAAAAATTCTTGGAATACATGTAAATTACATTTATTTTGCGTAATAATTAGTACATGACATAAAAATATGGCCAACGATATTATTCGTTTAGTTTATTTGGAAACATGGAACATAATATTCTAACTTGGTGAATGTTCTTCAACATCTCCCATAAAATATTCCCCTTTTTTTCATACCTAAAACGTTTATTTATATCTTTGGGAAAGGAAAACATAGAAATGGTGAGATAAAATTCTCAATAATGGTAAACATGGAGAACATAAAAAACCATAAGAATTTGAAGGTAAAAAATTAACATAAATTTTAATCATCAAAATCATGTCGAATGACATAAATCATGGAAATACGTAAGGAATGGATCAAAAAAGGAATATTAACCTTGATATAATAGCATTAGAATAAAACATGTTAGTATAGAAAACTAATATGTACATATTTTGATACTCATAGTATCCAAGGCATTGCTTCCAAGACCATCATAGTGGACAAAGTCAATTACTGAACTGGATTTACTTATCGTTCTAGCCAGGCATTACTGAAGTGGATTTACCTTACCTTCCATTCATGTCTATCTCATAGGATATAAATCTTAACCCAATGAATTTTATATATATATAGGTCTCACCCATATTATAATGAAATCATTGTTACATGTTCCACAAAAACATAAATCGTTCATCAAAGCATAACCCATGAAATAAAATGGGATTCTTAAATATCATTTCATCTTAACATAATCCATATAAGATAAACCGAATTCATAAAAATAATTCAATCATAAAATAAATAAATATAATGAAATAATAGGGATATAAACATATCCATATTTCATCTTTTATTGAAAAATAATTTTGATAAAACCCTTGAACTCAGTTGTTGAGGAAATATCCTTTCTTCTTCAAAATTAATTTCATTTCTAAACAGTTTGTGCAATTTTAAAAGAAAATAACATAATTTAATATAAAAATGAAAACATTTAAAGGAGGATTCATAGAAATAATGATTTATGAATGAATAAAAATTTGTTCATGCTTTATAAGATAGGAAAAATTCTTCACATTCTTTTACTGGAAGAGTAAATAAGTACCTCGTATGGTAAACAAAATAAAGACTCATTCTATACCATGTAGTAAAAGGTAAAAAGGGGTAAAAATTAATTTAAAAATTCATGGAAGAATAATAAACACTTTATGATAAATTTTTTATAAAACATGGACATGGATGATGAATATACCCTAAGTAAATACTTACGTAAAAACAATCTCGGATAAAAATGAGATTGCAAAATTATCCATTACCTTAGGTTCAATTTCGTCCATATGTGTATGAAACTCTTATATAGTGAATTTAAACATATTATTATAATTCAAAAGAACCATATTAATATTCATTATATCATATATGATTCACTTACGAATTTATATTACCCGTTCATTTGACAATTCCATGTTAACAGAATGTGTTTTGTAATCATCGTTTCATTTATCGTATGTGTTTGGACTTGTTATTCTTCATATGATTACTTAGATCACGATTTACATATTTAAATAATGTAAAAAATGATTTATATATATCTTATATATTCATTATATATATATATAATAGATAGGAAAATTGAATGGAATACACTGTTTATGGAGATGGTAGGTTGTACGTACACATGAATGCTGTTTTCATTTCCTTATTAAATTGAATAGAAGTAAGTAAATGAAATATATATACAAATAAATCCAGTAGAATTATTTTTTTATATATTTCATAATTATATTTTGTAAATTCTTTATATTCATTCTTAAATGTTTAACATGGATAATGAATCCCATCGCGTCGGGGAGATGCTAAGCCATATGTACGCACGAGCGATGATATTGTTACGATAGTTGTTGAATGGTATTGAAATGGATGGTGTATAATATAAAAAAATTCGTATAATTCTATAATAATCATATATAGTTATTATTTCCACCATTATACCCATCCAATTATGGTGGTGGTGAGAAACATGTTGCACCACGACGTGGTGACGATAAGTCGTACGTACACACGCACGATGATTTTATTTTTAGTAAGATGGATAGAAGGTGAAATTTGTTTCATATTTATAATAAAATATTTTTATGAGTGAAACTATAACGTCCCGACTCGGATCACCCCTGAACCGGTTGTTGGACTGATCGTAACGTAACCTCAAGCGCGTCTCCTCGTATGCTAGTGGCTGCCGACTAGTAGCAAGGGCCTATGGATAGTCAGTGGGGAAACTATAACCTCATTTAAATGTTCAATAATATACAATGGAAATAAATAGTTGAAGCATTCAAATAAATGATAAATCAGCGGAAAGAAAATTTTATAAATCTTGAACAAAACAAATGGTCAATACCAATTATATAGTAGATGCATGCATGACATGATAATGATACAAAAATAGAATACAGTTAACAAAAAAGCTTGCTTTACATTCCAATATAGAAATAAATATACAATGACTCAAAGCCCCGAGGGCGGTCTCCTAGATCATCTTGATCATCCACTCGTTCCTCTTCTACTATCCCCCATGTATTTACTAACAACATAATCCTACAACCAAATAGTATCTACTCGGGTACCCAGTGCAATGGTGGCCTGAGTAGGGTGTGAGATATAAATCATAGTAGGTTGGGACCACCAGTGTATACCCCAAATCCAGAAATTTAATAAATAATTTAAACCATGTTAAGGAATTCATGGAGAAAATGAGCAGTACAATGTAACTATATACCTAAGTACCTGCTTCAGCCCTCAACTGGTGTCTGAACCTGAATTATTATATTTTGATTCATTCTCAACTATCATTACATAATCATGTGTATTTATAAATTATTCAAATCTTATTAATTAAGAAGGTCATTAGATTCAGCCATCGGCCGACATCCCCCATATAAGTCACTCACCACAGATGTCTCTAAAGACCATCTATGTAGTCAAAGTAAAGACAGAATCCAAGCATGTGCTTTGGCTTGGATAACACATCATAAGATATTCAATGTAATCTTTCATATACTTTTTCTGATCCAATCCTCTAAAATAGTGTTTCGCTCCTGGGTCCATCCAATTACAGTGATTCACCCAATTCATTAATCAATCTGAATCCTTTCTCATATTCAATTCAAAAATCATTATGTCACAAAAGTTTTCATTTACAATTAATTCATTTCATGTTCAAAAAATTGCACCCATAGTCTAATGGAAATTAATGGGTGTAGAACATCATGTCTAGAACCCTTTTGAGTATTTGGAATGTCAATCCTAGTCTCACAACCCATGGGTATTTGGGGCACCAGTCCCAAACCCATAAAAGAATATTTACTTTCATCCTGGGTGTAGAACTCCATGTCTAGCACCCCGTGAGTATTTAAAGCATGAGCCCTGTATCACAACCCATTTATCAATCATACATATACATCTATAATTGGTGTATAACACCATATCTAACACCCCAAAACCATCCATTAATTAAATCATAAATTAATTAATCCAATCAGTTAATTAATTCAACAACTAATTAGAAAAATAAATTGCTAATAAAATATGGCAGTACATAATTAACCATTTAACATCTCATTAGTTAATAATTAATGAACAATTACTTATTCTTAGCAATCCAACTGAATAATTAATTCAATAGATAAATATAAAAATTCTCTAACAAGTCTAAACCCGTCTACTCAAACAGTGATTCGTCTAGGACTTTAACAATTTACATGCACATCATAGTCATCTGAAATCATGTCACACAAGGACAATATATTTACCAACCATCTCACACAAAATATCATATTTTTAAACAACTCCATCCAAGACAACATAAGTCATGGAAAACTAATACACAAGAAAAGGTACCCATGACCAATAGTCATAACAAACAATCAATTCAAAATCATAATTTATTGCATGAAAATTAATTAATTCAACAATTAATTAATTAAATATCATCTCTATGACCGATCATCAATTAATTAACCATTTTCCATTTAACAAGTAATAATTAACCAATCTACTAATTATTACCAATTCACAATTTGAATTCCAAACAAGTCAAATATTCAATATTCTCAATAATCAGTAAAAGACACAATTTTATTCCAACTCATGACTTGATAATTAATTATACAATTAATTAACCTATTACCCATTATTCCCATCCAAATCAATAAACTGTTTAATTGTAACACTTTAACCAAATTAGCAAAACATGCTTAAAATCTACACATGTTCAAGTCCTCATTTATCTCATGTGGGAAGCATCATTTAATAACATCAAAAGTGTCACTCATCAATATATCATAATCAAGGAAACTCACATTCTCAATTTATTTAAAGAAGCTATAATTATTAAATAATGTGTTAATGATTTTGGACCCTACCTCAAGGAGGAACCAAGCCGTGTACTTCGATGATGAACCAAAACGATGTGAAACCACCCGGAACAACTCAACACCCCCAAAATGTTGTCGGTAGACTGAAACCACCCGATCAACCTCACCTTTGGCGGCGGTTGGTGGAACAGGCACCCACTTGTCCTAAAAGACCATTTTCACCAACCTTGAACAAGAGAAAACCAAAAATATAATCACCCTCAAATCCCTAATGTCGGGATGAACCTTCTCGAGTGACAAATAGGCCAAATTACGTCTAGGAAACAAGAGGAGAAGAGAGTATAAGAATCAATTTGAATGATAAATGGGTATTCATGATGAAAATCGGGTAGAATCAAAGTGAAGAGAGGAGGCCGAGGAGGGGTCACGCGCGTGGATCAAAGGAGCCCCCTCCCCCGGTGGGCCAAAATATGAGGGAGGGAGGGAGTTGAGGGGTTTAATTTAATTTAATTTAATTAAATTAAAATAATCTAAATTTTAAATGTTGGGTGTCGTGCACGGTTTAACCATCACAATTTTCCAAACCGTGCAAAAATCGTGCAGAGTCTTCTACCTCCAAGACATGCCCCGCACGGGCTACACACAATGTTTAGGAAACTCTTTGCAGCCTGTGCCCTAAAGCACTGACCCATTCTTAATAGGTCCATGTGGTTACTACTGTGGGCCGCAGGGTTTAACAGACGATGTGGAAACCGTGTGTCCTATGATGTCATTTAATACATTAAGATTTTTAGGTCCAGTACTCCCAAAACTTCTCAAGAAACTCAGGAAACTTCTCAGGACTTCACCCATAACAAAAAACAACACTTGTGAGTGATCCAACTCTCAGAATTAAATTCTGATTCTCCGTTTAAATAATGACCACTTTAGTAAATGAAAATGTTAAAAAACATCTGTATTTTAGTCCGGTTCGAAAAACAGGATTCTACAATCTACCCACCATAAAACTTCTCATCCCCGAGAAGCCTTCAAAAACCACTTAAACCCCACCCGACATACAAGGGTCGTGATGTCTCATTCAAAATGGTTTCACTGCATTACCAACGCCCAATTAACCCTAACCATTTCTTACAAACTCTGCTCTTCATCCTTTAGAACCCATTCCAATGATCGAAGATCAACATAAAAACAAAAACAGAGTTTACTTGAGCCTGTTTAGATAGAGAAACAATCACATCAAAATCTCGACATCACTCTACTGATGGTAACTCACACCCTAGGTCTTAACTTAAGAAAGTGGGAATTCCATGCCATGGTACCTCCACCGTTAGAATTTTTTTGTACAAGGCACAACACTGTGAGTTCTTACGACACGCCTGGAATTTATTCAATAAAAGAGACGGCTGAATTTTGATCGACCTAACAGAACTAATCGAGCAAGCTCTCACATAAAACATTGCGACCATGAGACTGCAATTTCCATTACCTATAAATGTTATATAAACGGTTTCTTACACCTGTAAACATCAACTGAAAAGAATCGAACGATTCGAGCCACTTGGCCGACGTATCTCGTAGAAGTCTGGATTAGGTTGGCTGAGAAATTTCAAAGAAACAGCTGGAGTCAATGATTCCAAACAATGCATTCCAACTTGGGAACCCAGGAATCACTCAGGACTAATCAAGCCTTGATAAGAACCACAATTTATCATGTACCACAGAAAAAGATCATCCAACATGCTCAATAGCTTTTAACAATTTAGCATGGAGTTAGACCGATGCTCTCATAGTGAATCGAAGATGATTTCAAGATAGGGGACATGCTCGTCTCTTAAGAATAGCACACTAAGAGGATTTATGACGGGGTTTCCAATCAAATATACCGAAAACTGGAAGGTAAAACAGTCGAACCTGACCAAAGACGTGATTCCAAAGAGGCACCGATATAAACAACACCAGCAAGCGATAAAGGCATTCAATCAACCTCAAAATTTTTCAATGGTCCCCCTTAGGTTGTGCTCCTCCTACATGGAAGGACACATTTACCTTTTTCAGCATGACACTACCAACATTAGGAGTGTCCTAGCTGCAAAAGGATGGAATGTTAACCGCTCATAAGCACGCTAGATTAACAACAAGATCGGTGTTTCAAAACACCCTGGTATTTCGAATACCTATCCATGTATTGAAATGAATCTAAATATTTAATGCTCAAGTAACATTACATGGAGATGACCCAAAACTGTACTCAACAGTATAATAAATTTTATTTTGGAGTCATATTGCCTCATACGACCATTTTCCTGCACGACGTCATAACCACACATCCATTTCTAAGAAGAAAGGGTCAAAAGACCAACAAAGCAGCCGACAATTCCTACAGCATGTCTAACCAGCTGAAAAGGAGGATTACTTGATGCTCAAGACCACCCATTCGAACAAGGGTGTCATTGGAAACTGAAAGTCCAACCTGCAACAACGGAACCCAATGGCACGAAGAGTGAGAAATGTTGTTGCACTAGAAAGGCATTTATGTTATGAGGGCATTACCTACCATAGGTTATCCCCTTTCAAAGAACATGTTTCGACCATAAAACCGGGACTCGTCAAACAAAACTTCCCCAGTCTCAAAAGATGATCAAAAAGCCATTGTTATGGAAAATATTGCCTACGGAAAGTACTCACACTACCGTTCCAATGCATATTAAGAGAGTTCCAAACTACCATTTTCATGAGGGTTTTAAACAATGGGCACCAATATAGGTTCCACTTCCAATCCACATTTATTTAATCAATATTAAAATATATTCATCAAAATAATTAATCATAACATCTAAGTACCATTTTCAAAACACCCCAATGGAAAAACATGCATGTTTTATAAAACTCCATTTTTAAAAAAAATTACGTTATTTGAAATCCCATCATTTTCTAGAAACATATAAAAATAAATTTCTTTTTATCAGATAAGGCGACCTACAAGGGTCCCATTTTATCTAACGTGGGTTATCTATAAATAAACCCAATAGAAACGCCTAGTAATTAAATTTTTAAACACCCAAATGGTTCATCCCCTAAAAATACTCCCCAACTGACCTACATGGGTCTAGTTGCATTTTTGAATCTAGAAATTTGATTTCAGGTCATCATTAAACATCTTCCACATTTATAAGCAATTCACAAGGAATCATGTCATCAAATTTAATATGATACATCATTTCCCAATTCAGGAAGTGATCATACAATACACGGATTCATAATTGGCTATGATAAATCAATACCAATGTCGATTCATAAATTAACATGATCAACATAATTTTCCAAATTATATCGGTGGCCACCTACCAATTGATAAGGCGCCCATACAGCTTGTCACTGGATATTGGCTCCCATTTAACACAATCAATATTTATTTAATTTTTTATCTTTAACACCCCTTTCACATATCCAAAACATCTTAAAATTTAAGCATAATCAGTAACACAACAACATGATATAACATATAAACATGGAACAACAACAAAACATGCTAATAAATGTGGAAGTATGGCATATAATCACTCAATAATGTTAAATATATCATTGAAACATTCTATCTAGAAATGCATTCTAAATCATATCAAAACATGGCATTGCACCCAAGTAACACAATCCAAATAAGCAAGCATCATACTAATGCAGCTACATGGAATGTTATATGCATGACATGTGAATATTTAAGTGACTAATATGATGTATTTATGAAACATACATTCCATATCAGGATAAGGAAATTATAATTTTGTTAAATATTCTCAAAGTCAATAAACTACTGAATCAAGGTGAAATCATATCAACTGTAACCTTTAATAGTATAAACATCAATTTCAATCACATGATACTTGGTTATTTCTCATACATGGGGTGATCTGTCCCAAGAACAACTATTAACCCAATCACCGACACATTCCAAGCCTCCCATCTACAAACCCAAAAACAATACGAAAAAGGAAAATAAACCCTCTGATACCACATTGTAATTTCCCAACCTAGCTCACCCCTGAACCGGCAGTCAGACCAGTCGCCACATGGCCTCAAGAGCATCTCGCCATATACCAGAGGATGCTAACTAGAAACGAGGATCTATGGATAGTTAGTGGGTAGACTATGCCCTCATTTAATTGTTCAATAATAGACATAGGCAATAAATAACAGAAGTAGTCTAATAAATGATAATTCCTCATAAAGCAGATTTCATTAATCATATAAAAAACAAATGGTCAACTCCAATTACACAGCAGATGCATGCATGATATGCTAATGATACAAATATAGAAAACGGTGAACAAAATATCTTGCTTTACATTCCAATATTGAAATAAATAAAGAATAACTCAAATCCCCGAGGGTGATCTCCTCGAGCATCCCGATATTATGCTCAGTTCTCTGCACCTATCTACCAAGTATTTACTAAGAGTATAATCCTACAACCAAATAGTATCTACTCAGGTACCCCAGTGCAATGGCGGCCTGAGTTGGTGTGAGATATAAATCTCAGTACACCGGGACCACCAGTGTCTACCCCAAATACCGAAATTTAACAAATAATTTAAAACCTATGAACGAATGCATAGATAAAGTGAGAAGTAAAATGTAACTATATACCAAAGAACCTTCTTCATCCCTCAGCTAGTGTCTGAAACTGAATTATTAATTTATCATGCATACTCAACAATTATTACGTAATCATTTTCATTTATCAATTATTCAAATTTCATTGTTTATGAAAGTCTTGAGATTCATCCTATGCCCGACAACCCCTGTATAAGTCACTCCCCACAGTTTTCTCTAAAGAACATCTAAGTAATCATTTTTTAGAATGAATCCAAGTATGTGCTTTCGAATGGATAATGCGTCATAAGATATTCAATTTAATCTTCATATACTTTGTCTGATCCCATTAACTAAAATAGTGTTACACTCATGGGTCCATCCACTAACAGTGATTCACCTAATTCATTAATAAATCGGAATCCTTTCTCATATTCAATTCAGAAATCGTTATGTCGCACCAGTTTTCATTTACCATTAATTCATTTCATGTACAACCAATTATACCCACAATCCAATGTCAATTAATTGGGGTAGAACATCATTTCCAGCATCCTCGTGGGTATTTGGAGCATAAGCCCTTTTCTCAAAACCCATGGGTATTCGGAGTATTAGTCTCTAACCCATAAAAGAGTATTTCCATGAAACCTAGGTGTAGAACGCCATGTCTAGCACCTTGTGAGTATTTGGAGCATCATTCCTTGTCTCACAACCCATTTATCAATCATACATATACATCTATCATTGGTGTAGAACCCCATGTCTAACACCCCAAACCATCCATTAATTAACTCATAAATTAATTAATCCAATACGTAAATTAATTCAACAACTAATTAGAAACCTAAATCACTCATCAAATAATTCATCACATAGTTAACCATTCAAAATCTCATTAGTTAATAACTAATTAACAATTACTTATTCTAAGAAAGACAACTGAATAATTAACTTAACATTTAATTATCCATAATTCTCTAAAAAGTTTTAACACGTCCCCTCAAACAATGATTTGGCCAAGAATTAATCAATTTATATGCACATCATAGTCATCTCAAAACATGATGATCAAATAAAAGATATTTAGCAACCATCTCACACAATATATCATTTCTTTAAACAAATCCATCCAAGAAAACTTAAGTCATAGAAAAATAATATGCAACAAAATGTACCCTTGGACAATAGTCGTAACAAACAATCTATTCAAAATCATAATTTAATGCACGAATATTAATTAATTCCACAATTAATTAGTTAAATAACATATATTTTACTGATCATAAATTAATTAACCATTTACCATTTAACATATAATAATTAACCCGTCCATTAGTTTTTACAGGTTTCGAATTTAAATTCTAAACACGTTAAATATTAAATATTATCAATAATCAGTAAAAGACACAATTTTATTCCAACTAAAGACATGATAATTATCTCTAAATTTAATTAACATAATACCCATTCTACCCATCCAAATCAATTAACTGTTTAATCATAACACTTTAACCAAATTAGAAAAACATGCTAAAAATCTACACATGTTCAAGTCCTCATTTATCTCATGTGGGTGGCATCATTTAATAAAATCAAAACTATCATTCATCAATATATCATAATCAAGGAAACTCACATTAACATTTTATTTAAAGAAGTTATAATTCTTAAATAATGTGTTAAGGATTTGGGTCCCTACCACAAGGTGGAACAAAACCATATACATCGATGACAAACCAAAATAATGTGAAACCACCAGGAACAACTCAACACCCCTGAAATGCTGTCGACGGACTGAAACCACCTGATCTGCCTCAACATTGATGGTGGTTGTTGGAACACGCACACACGTGTCCTAAAACACCATTTTCACCAACCATGAACTTGAGAAAACAAAAAATCGAATCGCCCTAAAATCCCTAGGGTCCGGTCGAATAATATCGAGCGACGAATAGGCAGAGTCAAGGCTGGAAAGCAGAATCCAAAGAGAGGAGAAGACTCACCTTGAACGATCGAAGGGTATTCACATAAAAATTTGGGTGGAATCTAAGCATTGAGAGGAGGCCGAGGAGGGGTAACGAGTGGATCAAAGGAGTGCCCCTGGTGCGTCGCAATCTGAGGGAGAGTGGGAGCTGGGGTTTTTATTTCTTTTTATATATTTAAATTAAAATGATTTAAATTTCAAAAACTATTCATCGCACAAGGTTTAACCCGCACAGTTTTCCAATCCGTGCGCAACCCGTGTGGAGTATTCTGCCTCCAAGACATGCCCCGCATGGTACATGCACATGTTTTAGGAAATCGTGTGCAACCTGTGCGCTAAGCCACTACCTTATTCTTAATAGGACCACACAATTACTATTGTGGTCCACATAGTTTAGCAGATTGCGCACAATATGTGTGTCCTCTGCTGCCATTTAAAACGCGAATTTTTTTAGGTCCAGTACTCTCAAAACTTCTTGAGCTACTCAGGAAACTTCATGGGCCTTTTCCAATTCCTAAAAACATCACATAAGAGTGATCCAAATCACGGAATTAAATTATGAAACTCGATTTAAAAAACTACCGGTTTAGTAAAAGAAAAAGTTCAAAAATCCCTATTTTTTTCCGGTTCGAAACATGAGATTCTACAAAAACATGTGTAATTAATTTATAATAAAACATCTGAATAACAATAATTTAAATAAAAAATAAATATGAATGAATCGGTAGAAGAGATTATCTCTCTCTCGTCGTGTCTCCTTTAAATTTCTATAGGGCACTAGAGTTGGCCTTCTATGAAATGCAGAACCTCTAGAATGTAACTAGATAAGTTTATAAGATAAATGGGTAGGTTTTGGCCAAGCATGAAGTCTCAAAATGGATTGACCATGAGAGTAAGGAGTTTCCCTTTTATAAGAGAGGAGAGGGGATCTTTTTGGAAGTTGAAAAAAATTAAATTATAATAAATTAAAATTCGATTTAAAATGGTAAACAAACATATTTAATGCACATATGATATGATTTTGGTTCTAAAAACCATCTACCAATAATTTTTTACATGTTTTTAATTTTTTTATCCTATTCATTTTGGTTTTACCCTATTTAATATTAACATTATATCATGTTATTTACAAATTGTGGGGTAATGTAAATACCATGTCCGGTCAAGAGACCCAAAAAAAGTTATTAATGACATATTTGGACTTATATTAACCATTTTTCCTAATAATGGATTTTTATTAATTTAATATCATTTAATAAACTATTTTATGTTTTAAGTTACGAATTATTTCAATTTGGGATACTATTCATAATTAGATTTTTAAAAAATTTATAACCTAATTACTTTTAAAAAAAGGCATTAAATCATTCCGAATATATTAATGCCATCTATACAATTTGTGTATGAAATAAAAATTTTCATATTAATTTTATTTTAATATTTAAAAATTCATTTATTTTAATCATTCATTAATGAGATAATCACTAAATCATAGTTGTTTCATAAATAAATATTTTTATCTAATGTCTAAAAATAATAAATAGACAACCATGATGTATGAAATCATTTTAAATTTATAATGACTATTTATGTACATAGATTTATGTGATATAACCCTATATTGAAATATATTTTTTAAAAGATATATGTTTCGGTTATAATTATATTTACTTTAAATTAATTCTTATTAATTGTAATTTACACATCCAAGTGAATCCATGGGGTCCCAAAATCGACCCATGGAGGTCCATGGTCGGAAATATCTTAGCCAATAAGATTAGGATATTGTTATAGAATTTTAATAATGTTATAATATTATTATTTTCCCTTATTTACTAGATTTACCCTTTAATCATGATAAATAAAATAATTACTGATTTTTCTATTCATAATGTATAAAAATAAAATGTATCTATATACCCAATATGGACCTCCTAATTCCAAATATTTAATCTATATTTCCAAATTCAAAACACAGAACATGTAGTAATTAATTTAAAAAGAATTCTCAATGTCAAATCCAATAAGAGGGTTTTTAATTAATAATAACTATCAAAATATTGACATCTATTTATTTCAAATTTCAAAGTGAAATTAATTACAATTAACAAAATTGTTATAAATGATAAAAATAAAATCCAATTAAACATTAAAACCAATTAAAAGTAAAACCTATATATATTAATAAATTAGATTAAAAATCATTTTTGAATTAAAATACATTATTTTTCACTATTCATAAAATTTTTAATTTTGTTACGAAAATACCAAAAAAATCAACAAAAGTAAATTATTATGTCCCCCTTCCAAAGAATAAGTTTATTTTGACAAATTTAACTTATAAATTTTTCAAAAACTTGAATAAAAATGATTTCACCATCAAAAGGAGGTAAACGTGCATTTCATGAAAAATACATCTTTTATCTAAAAAGTTGATTTTTTTCTCATATCATTTTCTAGAAAATGCTTAAGATGAATGATAAGTTTATAAAATTTAAAATATTTTTAATACTATTCATAACAGCAAGTTTATAATAATATTGTAATAATATATCATTGTTTAGTGAAACTCGGTATCACATACTGCACAAGCTATCAAGGAAGGTCGCTCTTGCTTGTAACATGAGCCAAGTCAGTGCTATGTGTAATGAAAGCTTCCTTTTTTGTTGTGTTTAACAAAATCCAAATATATCTCATTTATACATTGAACAAAATCAATACTCAGTGTTAAGTGAAATGAATTCTATCAATGGAAATCAAAATTGTGTGCAACACAAGACAAGAATAATGTTGCATATACTCAAAGATAATAAGGTGTTGCATATAATGCAAGATTATTTGGTGTACTATAAAAGAATCGACATAAATGAAATTAAAAATAATATATCTAATAAATTATTAGGGTGTTACATTATACCCCCCCTTAAAATTAATTTCCCCCTCAAAAATTTCCTGGGTTATAAATGTTTTACTACCTGAAAGTTTATTTTATAGAAAAACACATCATAAATAAGAATACTAAATCTACATTTTAAAAAGGAATTTTAGAAATATAATGGTTACACAACTTTACTCATCACTGGGATTATATATAGGAGAACATAGGTGGGATGTGAAGATCATGGATTTTTAAGAGAAATCTAACCATCATGTTCTGATGGATAGTGATAGAGAATCAGGTTTGGAGAAAGTTAATTACCAGAAATCCATAAATATTTCATGATTTAAGGGAACATACGAATCATTAGATAATAAGGTACTAGGATAAAATTTGTGGTTTTGATGTTCTTTTTCTTGAAGTGGATGGATTTTTTCACGGGGAGAAATACATACTTGATTTCATTACAATCTCACTACTGGTAAATCCATGAACAATGCGCACTTCATATCTAATTTAAATAAATGAATTATATTTTTTCATTCTTGAAGTGTTACCAGTTCATGCGAATTAATAATATGTAATTCCTTCTATCTAAATAACAAAATATATTATCACAGTTTATCAAATATAAATAAGTCCATCTATGGTGAGATTAATCATATATGGTTAAAAAATTGACTTATACTTCATATATCATACCTCTTAAATAAAATAACACTAATTTATACTAAGCAAGACTTCCCGTAGGCTATTGGTAGGTGATAAAGTCATGTCGCACTTTGTTTGTGGTTTGATTCCTGCATCCTTTTCCAACGTGATGGGTTGTCACCCATCATGTCGGTTGTCGTTTTTCTAAAACTATACTACTATAACATTCCAGATATAATATAAAAAAAGTTACATCATTAAACAATACTACCTGATGTCTAACTTTTTCCATTCCAACCTTTAGGATTATCCAAAATACTTTTATCTAATCACACTGTATAATGAAAACAATTACATGAAAGGTCAAATAACAAGAATGTGAATACCATCATTTATACCCCATATATCATAAGATATATCATGTTGATCACATTACTAACATTTTAATTACTTCATCATTCATTCTCTTGTGTCATGATAATAACCTAAATTACCACATATCCTTATTGAAAACATGCTTGTTACCTTATTCAAAAACATAATGGATATATTCTTTATGTCTTGAAAAGTTTTAAACTTCATTCACGACCACATAACCCACATTTCAACAAATCCTTAAATAGTTCCAATGTAACTAATATCATTCAACATATCTTTATAAAAGTATCTTTATCTCAACATCATTCTCGTACATAGGGTTATCCTTACCTTAATCATGTGTTTATTAGGAATATCACCTTCTCATTAAATCACATTTTTTTATCCATTATAACTATTATACATATTCTTGAAAATACTTAGAGAAAAAGATAAAATGGTAAGTCTTATATAATTCACCATTCATCATTCATGGATTCAAATACATAAATATTATAATCTTTCAACATTAATGTTAGGCGTGGAATATGTCATTCATTTTCTTAGAAGTATATCCTTATGTCTTGGAATTGAGTTGGGCAATTCCCATGTTTTCCACATATGAGACATTGAATTCCATAACAATTTGTCACTATATAACCCTTTTCCCATAGAGATAACATATTCCCCAAAATTTTAGGTATTTCACTACATTCTTCTTCCATTCTTCGTGATATGTAGGAATCATAAATTACTTTCCTCTATTATCCTCACCATGGGAACATTCATGAAATTATATATTCCTCTTATTCAATGAATTATGAATACCAATAATGTTAACCATGTTAATCATATACCACGATGACTAATTCGACATAATCACATTATCATTCATTCTAGTCATTACACAATTTCTTATCTCAGAGTCAAATATTTGTTCATCTGTTTCAATGTTTACCGAATTCCTTCTGGTTCCATCCATTGACTAAAACACAAAAAGAATATTGTGAGAGAAAAAACTTATTCTAAGAAAACAACATAATCCTGGGGGAGTACTTTCAATCCTTGAAATATTATGTTTAATCCTAGTTTATTTATTATTTTGTACCGTAATTCACAGACTATAACCAATAGTTTTACTTAAGATTTGTTACATCCCCACACTTACCTTAGAAATATCTCTAGGGATGTTACTAAATATTTCTCATCCTATTTTCCAAAGGTTAACTAAACCATCACACTAATACCAACTGTATAGGACCACTCTTGACGTACATGGAAATTATATTTCATTTTCGGAATACTTAATACATGAAACAAAAATATTCTCAAAGATCATATTAGATTAGGGTCTTTAGAAACCCAAAACATAATATTTTAACTTCGTGAAGGATCTTAAACATCTCCAATAAAGATATTACTTTTTTTCCTACCTAAAACCATTCTTTATATCTTTTGGAAAAGAAAACATAGAAAGGGTGATCTCAAAAGATTAATAAGTGTAAACATGGAGAACATAAAACAAAACATAAAAATTTGAAGGTAAAAACATGAACATAAATTTTAGACATCAAAATATTGAGAAATGACATAAATCATGGAAGAATGTAAGGAATGGATTATAAAGGAACATTAACCATGATAGAATATAATTGGCATAAAACATGTCTATAAGAACCCAAACCTTCTTTTCAGATATGGGTTTTTCTTTTCTATTGATTTTGAGAAAAAGTTTAGAATCATGAAATTTATATAGTACACGTCGTGTACTTAGGATTATACACCGTTTAACCGGTTATCATGTTTGACCGTGTAAATTTTGTGTGACGAATATGTACATGGCCGTGTGGGGTGTCTTGGAGACCGCCTAAAGTGGGGTCCATTTAAGGCAAGTACATGTCTTTTACATTAAATGAACATGCCATGTACATTGCTTTTTATTTGTTAAATCTGACTGGGGACGTGTCTAATTGGCAGAAACGACTTATTCTCGACTCATCATATCTATGAGCAATCGTAGGGTGCTATGCTTGTCTGAGCCCCCAATCAACCATTTGTTCTATGAATCAACCATTGTTGATTGCATTAGAATCGCCACTATGAGTTCTTCCTTCTTTTAGTGACACATTCATTGATTTCTCGTCTTTCGTGAGATTTGCTTAGTTGAATGTAGTAGACATTTGTGTATATCTATATTTTTCTACGCCCAATCAAGGTCCACTGATAGAGTATATCAATCGTACAACTCTGAGGTAGGGTTTTTGTGCCTTTCCTTAGTATGTCATTGAATTTTATGTGAAAAACAACCCAATACCCTAGATAGGGGTATTGCGTGTTTAGGGATTTTAACATTGTTAATGCCTATTATGCATGTTTTCTTATGTTAGGGATCTTGTTTGTGAAAAAGGTTATTTTTCAATTCTATAGAGGTGTTTTCCCTTGATTGTTTTTTATTGACCGTTTGGTCTAGTTTTTACTATTAGGCTTCTTTCTTTCCATGCCTAGGGTTGTTACGATCGAGTGATTTATCTGATGTTGTGATATGATTTGTAGCTATTTATCCAAGTAGCTATTGATGTTTACTTTGTATTTTGAACATCACTTTTTCATGATTTCGTTACATAGGGTTATGGGTACCTAGTGTAGTGAGACCATAAGGGGAATTAATGTCGAGGACTTCCCCATATTGTCTGTTATACTTTTCACAATGCGAGATCATATGAGGGATTGACAGTGAGTGACCCCTTAGAGTGTCTATAGTTATCGTAATGAGACCACATGAGAAATTGATGATGAGTGATTCTTCATAGAGTCTATAGTTTATCAGTAAAATACAATTGGGGGAATTGATAGGGATTTCTTCCCCAGAGAGTCATAGTTTTCATGAGAACAAAGGGGTTAGACTATGTGAGCTTACTTATCAAGTCATTGTATACTTGTATAAGGTGAAAAAGAGGTGTTAAGACGTGAGGAAATTCCCAGAGGGTTACCTGAGGTTGATTAGTTGAACCATAGGGGATATTCTAGGAGAACATCCCATAGGGATTCTTATTTTCATTTGGTTGAATTTAAAAAATCTAAATGAATTTAATTGAATATTTAAGATTGTTTTATTGTGATTACTTCATTGTTTATTGCTTCATTTTTTTATTGAATTCCATATATATTCCATGATTGTTAGGCACAAATAATTGGGTGGTTTCCTATAGGGATTTGTCTAATACCCAGTTTGGGACATGCTTTTGGGCCCAATAACATTATACAACAATAGGAATATATATGGTCAAATTCCATTCTACTTCAAGTGTGTTATTGTTATGGAGCTAGGGAGCATGAGACCAAGTTGAGTCTTGCAATACTTCTTGAGTTATTTACATGTTTTTACTTTGTATATGGGTTTAGTATTTCATTCCAGCATTGTTCCTTGTTTGGATGCTTTCCAAGACATATTTTACATGCATCGTTATATATATATATATATATATGCTGCAGTATTTCATTTGATTTCATTATTCCACTGTTAACATATCGTATTGTACCTCTACTTCTGATATTGTTATCTGATTATCATTCTATTGTGTTACTCTACCAATGAGGGAATATGTTCCCCACTATAAAACCCAATTCCATCACTTCTAGTTAGCAGCCTCTGGAATTTGGGGAAATGTGCATGAGGCCATGTGACCAACCGCTTATGGGGAAACTTTGCGCATCACCTGAAACCAGGATGTTACAAAGTTTTATGAGAGGAATTATATTCTTCTTGAATTACATTTTGGAGCCTATAGTCAGAGATAGTATGGAATAGTTAGTTTGTAATAAGTTGTACCCATAATTAGATAACCCTTGTACAAGGAAAATCTATCTTACCTCAATTATTTCAATTTTTCTAGTATGAATTTTACAGTTGATGCGATTTCACCATTGGGTGGCTCACAAGTTTTGTGATATTAACATTGATTAAATTGACATTCTATTTCTGTTTCAACCCGGTTAGATGAGGTTATTCCATCTCATTCATCATATATGCACTTGCTAGAGATCACATGTCATGCATTCCTTCCAAGCAATTTAGAGTGTGTTACTGATTTCCTGTTGTTGTGATAGAAGTTATTCAAGATATTAATAATGTATTGGAAGATTCCTTGATAGAATTACTACTATTTGATAGGGTATTGGATTTTTTAGGGTTTCGTTTGAATCCACGCCAAACATTGGTTCTTGAGGAGTTACAGGACCTCATGGATCAGAATTTGGTGGATCATTGAACTTTTAAGCTTGTATATGACATGTATAGGATGCCAAAATTTGATTCGCATGGGATTATGGGGCCTCACAGATCGGAATTTGGAACTTTAATGTTCATTTTAGTGTTTTCCGCTATTCCAGAGTAGTTTCTAAGGCTTACTCTGTAGAAAACCCAGAATACATTGTGTCCATTGATGAATACAGACATATATCCATTTGTTTGAGAAGGAACAACTTTTCTTAAGTAAAAATCATGTATTCATTAACCGTGTGACTGAGTGTGTGGTCATAGATATGGGTTTGGGAAATCATTGGTGGCACACACATTGTAACAGACATACACACCATGTTTTATAGACAATGTGTCCAGATGTGTTACTAACAACATGGGTCGGTGAAATCCTTCTAGTACATGTTGTGTCTTTGACAAACACGTCGTGTAGCCTCATTCTAGGAGAACTTTTTGGGTTAGTAATGTATAAGAACTCTGGAATGGGAAAATGATTCATGTACAAACTGTGTCTAGGGAGAACAAGCCGTGTGTATAGGGTGTTACACGACCAGGGATGGAAAGAGTACTCGACCTTGTGAGGGCGTAAAAAAACATGTCGTGTAGGGGTCATACACACCGTGTATCCCTATTTGGAAAAACATGAATACTTTCTTCTCTTATTCCATTCAAGCACTTCTATGTTTTGGTCCATGATAACTTGAAATAAGTTTTTCTATTGACCATGTAGAGTCATGCCAACAAGATATCCTCCAGTTGTTCACCAAATATATGGAAATGATCAGACATCGAACATGGATGGTTAGGGACTACCATTAGATCCTCCCATTGTGCTGGTCTTGGAACTAGCCATTATTCCAGACATAGGTGCTAACGCACAGTTTTGATATGGTTTCATGAGGTTTTTGCGGACCATACATGGAGAGCCACTCCCTAACCCGTCCATGGAAGAGCTGACGTGGGACTTTCAGCAGCATCATCCTCCTAAGTTTTCATTAGATAGAGGACCTCAATATTTTGAGTCATTGTTAGAAGCCATATTGTCGATATTCAAGTATTTGGAGATTCCTCATGAGAGGAAGGTGAATCTTGCTATATATATGCTTCCAGAATCCACATATAGATGGTGGGAAGTGATCTTGTAGGTAGTATGCCAGCAAGTAAGGGCGTGGGATGAGTTCCAGTGTACCTTTTATAATTACTTCTACCCGGATACATTGAGGGTTGATCGAGATCGAGATTTCATGAGTTTGGAATAGGTTACTTGTAAAGACCCGAAGCTTAACGTACAAGGGCATTACATTACTTTTGCGGAATACTTAGTACATAACAAAAACACACACACAAGGATCGTAATAGTTTAGTGTCTTTGGAATATCGGAATATAATCTTCTAATCCTGGTGAAAGATCTTCAACATCTCCCATAAAGATCTTCTTTTTTTTAAACCTAAAACCTTTCTTTATATCCTGGGGAAAACTAAACATAAAAGGGTGAGCTCAAATGCCCAGTAAGGGTAAACAAAAGAAATATCAATCACATAATATACATAAGCACATAACTTTTGGAAATATTAACCTGTAAAAGAGATCATAATTTTATAACCTGGGATTACTCATGGAAGTGAAATGTAATCACAATAATCATAACATAAAACATTAAACATTGTGGCATCCACACATAATCATAGAGAATCATTTCTTATTAGTCAGGACTCATTGCCAAGACTATCTTAGTGGACAAAGTCCCTTTCTGAACCGATTCACCCACATTTCAGTCCTGTTTCACTGAACTGGTATATCCTACCATTCCATCCATGTCTATCTCATGAGATATAAAATCTTTACCCAATGAGTTGGAGGGAGATATAAGTCCCACCAATATCATAATGATACCATTCTTATGTGTGCCACAAAATCATAAATCATACATCACTGCATAACCCATGTAGTAAAAATCAGATTCTTAAACAACATGACATCATAAAACAATTCATATAAGATAAAGGAATTCATAAAAATATAATTCCATCACAACACAATCAAATCAATTTAATAATAGGTATAAAAACAGAACCCTTTATTATCTTTGATGGAAAATAATTTTGATAAAACACTTGAACTCCGTTCTTGAGGAAAATATCCTTTATACTTCAAAAACACTTTTCCTTTCTTAACATGTCGTACAATTATAAAATTAAAGAAGTTGATTAAAAATAAACTTGAAAACTTGTAAAGGAAGCTTCTTGGAAATAATGTTTTAAAAATCCATTCATGCCGTATAAGTTAAGAAAACATTCTTCGTACTTTTGTCGAAAAATTCAAAAAGTACCTCGTACAAAAAACAACAAAAGATTCCTTTCATATCTTTTACTAAAAACTCACCGAAAGGTAAAATTGGATTTAAAAAATTGTAGGTGGATGTAAATAATATTACATATTGAGGAAACACGGATGTGGATGATAAAATACACCCCAGTAAATACTAATGTATAAACAATCTCGGATAAAAATGAGATTGTGATATTTCCCTAACCTTAGGTCCGATTTACTTCGTAAGTGTCCGAACCTCCTGTATAATGATTTAAATAATGTCATTGACTTATTAAAGAATCATATTCATTGTTATTATATCATATATGGTTCACTTGTGACTTTATATTACCCGTTCTTTTGTAAATTCATGTTAAAGTAGCATTTTGGGTAAAATCGTCTCATTTGTCGTTCGTGTTTTAACTTGTAATTATTCATAAGATTACATAGATCATTATTACTTAATTATAGAATATAAAACATGATTTTAATATAATATTTATTCAGAATATACAAATATATAATGGATCGATAAATGGAAAGAAAGACACCGTTCATGGAGACGGTAGGCCGTACGTACACATGAACACTGTTTTCTTTTCGTTATTGAATTGAGTGGAATTAAGTAGATGACATATATATATATATATACACATAAATCCAGTAGCTTTAAAATTTCCTATATTTCATTATTATTTCTTAGATATACTTTATAATCAATCTTAATTGGTTAACATGGAGAATGAATCTCATCGCGTCGTGGAGACGGTAGTCCGTATGTACGCACGAGCGATGATATCATTTCCATAATTATTGAATTGAATTGGAGTGGATGATACAATATATTATAATCAATATGATGTTCTAATAACTACTTATAGTTATTCTTTACACCATTATACCCATCCATGTAAGGTGGTGGTGGAAAATAGATTACACCACGGCGTGGAGATGGTATTCCGTAAGTACACACGCGCGGTGATTTCTTTTTCCATAGGATGGATAGATGGTGAAATAGGGTTGTTTCATACATATAATAACATATCAGAATATGAGTGATACTGAGGTTATTACTTCATAATGATACAACTTAAGAAGAAGAAGTGGAAGAAGAAATAAAGATGAAAGAATCGGTAACAGACATTACCTCTTCTTTGAAGTGCTTCTTTGAGACCTCCTTTTAGGGCACTAAAATGGGTCTTTGAAGAAGACCAGAACCTCTAGCATGTTTCTAGGGAAGTGGAGAAGAGAATTTGGCAGGGGTTGGCCGAGCATGAAGGCTCAATGTTGAGTGAGGAAGAGGGGGAGGAGGTGCCCTTTTATAAGGGAGGAGAGGGGCTTCTTTGGAAAAACAAAAAATATTATTTTTTTATAAAGTCAAGTTCGGTTTTAAATAGCTCAAAATTGATTTATTTCGAGGCTAAGGTGGGGATGGGTAGACATCCTCTCATCCAATATAATTTAGAAAAGTTTAGGTTCCAATTTTATCCTTATCATTTAGATTTAACATTAAATTAAATAATTTTACTTTTACCATGTCTTTTTGGGTTCTTACACTATAAGGTTAATAAACTTACTATAACAAGCCAAACTAATCCCAAGTTGTTAATTATTAATTTATATAACCTTATCTAAGTCATTTGGCTGAACCTTATATTTTTAGGAAAAAAATAACAATTAATAATATAATATTTGTTTTAAAAACTAATTAATGTCAATTTTGACACTATTTGGTACATGATTTTTATGAAATTCATAATTGAATTATAAGTTCTAACCAAGTTACTTAAATCACCAATAACATGTCATATTAACCTATTAAATTAATGTAAGTCATATAAAGTCTCAAATTACATTTATTTGGGCATTTATAACATCAATTATGTCACTATTTCATTAATAAGATAATTACTGCATCATCATTGTGTTATAAATACATTAAAATATTTGATGTCTAAAAATTAAAAATAAAATACCATTATGTATGAAATCTTTTTAGCATTCTAAGGAATATTTACAATCGAATTTATCTTATGTATAACCATATATTAAAAATGTTTTAGTAAATAAACTTTGATTTTAACTCTTTTAACTCTTCTTTGAATTAAATAATAATAAATGTCCTAATCTAATTCAAGTAGGCCTCAATGGTAATATTTTATTCCTAAGTTTGTTTCTGGTCGAATTACACTTGTCCAATAGAATTAGGACATGTGTTAGGATAATAATAATATCATTTTTACCCTTAATTACCCTATTTACTTCTAACCGTGGTTAAAAAAACTAAAAAGTTACTATTCATCAAAAAATTATTTTCATCTCATTGAACCACATTTTATTTACTGACATCAACCGTGTCGGTCAGATTTTTGAAATTCCACTCACAGAAGCGGTAAAATTTAGTTTTATGAAAAATTCAGTTTTTTTAACTACCACTTAGTGGTTTCACTATTCATTAAAAATTGAAAGTTTTCAGAAAAATGCCAAAAATTAGGCCTAAGCTATATTTGATATTATGAACTCAAAAATTATTTCTATTTTACCAAATTGAAAACATATCAGTTGCATTAATTAATTTAAAAATTAATTCCCGTCGTCAAAACAAAAGGCGTGTTTTTAGGAGATAATAACTATCAAAAGATTGACATTTGTTTATAACTGGTTTAAATGTGAAATTACATCCAATGACCAACATTGTATTAAATTGTAAAAATATATTCTAAATATACTTTAAAACCACTCAAATTAATAATTTATCACTATTAATTATTTCGATTGAAAAAGTTGTTTTTAATTAAAATTTAGTAATTTTCACTATTCATCAAAATATGAAAGTTATCCGAAAATCACCAAAATTTCACCCTAAGCTAATTTTGATATTTTGAGTCCAAAAATGAAGTCCATTTTGAAAAATAAAATTTACAAAATTTCAAAAAGTGGTTATTACTATTCATAAAGGCTAGTTTTAATAATATTTTAATAGCATAACATTGTTTAGCGAAACATGGTGTTGCGTACAACACATGCTATCGTGGAAGGTCGCAATTGCGTGTAATTCAAGACAGGTCAGAGATGTGTGTTGTGAAAGCTCCTTTTGGTGTAGCTTATAACACAAGACATTAATGAAATTAAAAATAATATTTTTCATAAAATCTCGATGTGTTACATTCTACCCTCCTTAAAATGAATTTCGCCCTCAAAATTCGTCGGGGTTATAAATTGTTTACTATTCGAAAGTTTCTTTAATCGAAACCCACATCATAAAAAGGAATACCAAAACCAATTTTTTTTAAAAAAAGTATGAAACGTAACGGTTACCCAAATAAACTAATCTCTGGGTTTCCACATAGGTGAAAATATGGATATGGAAGAGAAATCTAACCATCATGTTCTGATGGAGAGTGGTAGAGAACATGTCTATGGAAAAGCTAGCAATCACAAAGCCATAAATTTGTGACGATCTAAGGTACCATCTGATTAATCAGATATAAGAGCACTAGGAAAACATTTTTGGTTTTCAATATTGTTTCCCTAAAGTTGAAATTTTTTATTAGAATAAATAATTACTTTATTTTGGTACAATCTCACTGTTGTTCGTGCCTTGAACAATTTCCACATCATTTTTTAAATAAATGAAATTGAATTTGTTCTTCGTGAAGTGTTAGCAGATCATGTGATAGAATGATGGGTCATTCCATCTGTCTCAAACAAAAGGATTGCAAAAGTTATTAAATATACATAGGTCATTTTATAGTGAGATTAATCATATATGGTTCCTAAAATGGACTTATACTTCATATATAATACTGCTCAATATAATAAAAATAGTTTCTACTAAACAGGGACTTCCTGTAGGCCAGTGGTAGGCGATAAAGGCCAGTCGCACTTCAGTTGTGGGTTCGATTCCCACGGCCTTTTCCGACGCGATGGGCTGTCGCCCGTCCTGCAGGTTGTCCTTTTTCTAAAACTATATTACTATAACATCCCATAAATAATATCAAAAAAAACTTCTATCCTTAAACAATACTAACTTATGTCCAACATAATCCATTCCAATCTTTAGGCTTATCCATAATACTGCAGTCCACTCTCATAATATTGTGAAAACAATTACAAGAGATTTAATACCATCGTTGATCCCCATATATCATATGATATGTCTTGTTGGTCCCATTACCAACATTCAAAGACCATAATCATGTATTCTCTTGAATACCCATTGAACCTAAGTGAAAACATGAATTCAGTTAAAAGTTAACACGTTCCACATACCAAAATCTTCAAAATTCTATATACTCAAACCATGATATCACTTAGTCCCTATATCAATAATGAGGTCATGAATATTGTCAAACATTTCATTTTCTCATTATCCTTCATTATGCGCTTATCATCTACTTTCCAAAATATTTGAATCACTTTTCATGGTTATCGGAACCTTACAATTATTGAAAACCACAATAGACCAATACATAAATATTTCAATACACCATAAAAGTACCTCAACAACATTATTCTTGAATACCAATACATAAACACATCAGTCCATCCACTTCAATGATTGTCCTGGAAAAGTTCCTTCCTTGATTTGGAAGTAACTTTTTAGGTCAGGGAATTGAGTTGGGTAATGCCCATGTTCTCCACAAATAAGACATTGAACTCCATAACAGTCTGTCACTCTATGACCCTTTTCTCCACACAGATAACATCAATCCCTCCATTTGAGGTATTCCTCAAGGTTCTTCTTCCCTTCTTTAGAAATCTCAATCTTCCTTTCTTTATGCTCCTCAACATGCGGACATGCATAATAGTTTATCTTCCTCTTCTTTGATTAATTAGGCATACCACTAAATTTCACCTTGTTAAACATATATCGCTATGACTGACTCGGCATAATCTCAATATCTTTCTCTCTAGGAATTACACAATTTTGTTGCTCATAGTCACCAATTTTTCCATTGGATTCAATGTTAACCGAATTCCTTCTTGTTCCCTCCATTAACTAAAACACAAAAAGAATCTTATGAGAGGCAAAAATCATGCTAGAGAAAACAACATAGTAAAGGGGAAGTACCCTCAATATCTAACATCTTAGGTTAAATTCTATGATCGTTAGCGCAATTATAGGACTATAACCTATACGTATACTTAACCTTTGAGACATCCCTAGACATACCATTGAAATATCTCTAGGGTTCTCACTAACGTTTTCGCATCCTAGTTTCCAAAGGTTGACTAAACCTTTCCTCTGATACAAACTGTAAAGACCCGAAGCTTAACGTACAAGGACATTACATTACTTTTACGGAATACATAGTACATAACAAAAACACACACACAAGGATCGTAATAGTTTATTATCTTTGGAATCTCGTAATATAATCTTCTAATCCTGGTGAAAGATCTTCAACATCTCCCATAAATATCTTCTTTTTTTATACCTAAAACCTTTCTTTATATCCCGGGGAAAAGAAAACATAAAAGGGTGATCTCAAATGCTCAGTAAGGGTAAACAAAAGAAATATCAATCACATCATATACATAAGCACATAACTTTTGGAAATCTTAACCTGTAAAAGAGATCATAATTTCATAACCCTGGATAACTCATGGAAGTGAAATGTAATCACAATAATCATAACATAAAACATTATACATTGTGGCATACACACATAATCATAGAGAATCATTTCTTATTAGTCAAGACTCATTGCCAAGACTATCTTAGTGGACAAAGTACCTTTCTGAACCGAGTCACCATCATTTCAGTCATGTTTCACTGAACCGGTATAACCTACCATTCCAGGCATGTCTATCTCATGAGATATAAAATCTTTACCCAATGCATTGGACGAAGATATAGGTCCCACCCATCCCATAATGATACCATTCTTATGTGTGCCACAAAATCATAAATCATACATCATTGCATAACCCATGTAGTAAAAATGGGATTCTTAAACAACATGACGTCATAAAACAATTCATATAAGATAAAGGAATTCATAAAAATATATTTCCATCACAACATAATCAAATAAATGTAATAATAGGGTTAAAAACAGAACCTTTTATTATCTTAGATGGAAAATAATTTTGATAAACACTTGAACTCCATTCTTGAGGAAAATATCATTTCTGCTTCAAAAACACTTATCCTTTCTTAATATGTCGTACAATTATAAACTTAAAGAAGTAGATTAAAAATAAATTTTAAAACTTGTAAAGGAAGCTTCTTGGAAATAATGTTTTAAAAATCCATTCATTTCGTATAAGTTAAAAATACATTCTTCGTACTTTTGTCAAAAAAGTCAAAAAGTACCTCGTACAAAAAACGACAAAAGATTCCATTCATATCTTTTACTAAAAACTCACCGAAAGGTAAAATTGGATTTAAAAAATTGTAGGTGGATGTAAATACTATTAAATATTTAGGAAACACAGATGTGGATGATAAAATACACCCTAGTAAATACTAATGTATAAACAATCTCGGATAAGAATGAGATTGTGATATTTCCCTTACCTTTGGTCCGATTTGCTTCGTAAGTGTCCGAACCTCCTGTATAATGATTTAAATAATGTAATTGACTTATTACAGAATCATATTAATTGTTATTATATCATATATGGTTCACTAATGACTTTATATTACCTGTTCTTTTGTAAATTCATGTTAAAGTAGCGTTTTGGGTAAAATCGTCTCATTTGTCGTTCGTGTTTTAACTTGTAATTATTTATATGATTACTTAGATCATTATTACTTAATTATAGAATATAAAACATGATTTATATATAATATATATTCAGAATATACATATATATAATGGATCGATAAATGGAATGAAATACACTGTTCATGGAGACGGTAGGTCGTACGTACGCATGAACGATGTTTTCTTTTCGTTATTGAATTGAGTGGAATTAAGTAGATGACATACATATATATAAACACAAATACAGTAGCTTTATAATTTCATATATTTCATTATTATTGCTTATATACACTTTATAATCATTCTTAAATGGTTAACATGGAGAATTAATCACATCGCGACGTGGAGACGGTAGTCCGTACGTACGCACGAGCGATGATATCATTTCCATAATTATTGAATTGAATTGGAGTGGATGATACAATATATCAGAATCAATATGATGTTCTAATAACTATGTATAGTTATTCTTTACACCATTATACCCATCCATGTAAGTTGGTGGTGGAAAATAGATTACACCACGGCGTGGAGACGGTATTCCGTACGTACGCACGCGCGGTGATTTTTTTCCGTAGGATGGATAGATGGTGAAATAGGGTTGTTTCATACATATAATAACATATCAGTATATTAGTGATACTGATGTTATTACTTCATAATGATACAACCTAATAAGAATAAGTGGAAGAAGAAATAAAGATGAAATAATCGGTAACGGACATTACCTCTTCTTTGAAGTGATTCATTGAGACCTCCTTTTAGGGCACTAAAATGGTTCTTTGAAGAAGACAAGAACCTCTAGGATGTTTCTAGGAAAGTGTAGAAGAGAATTTGGCAGGGTTTGGCCGAGCTTTAAGGCTCAAAGTTGTGTGACGAAGAGAGGGAGGAGGTGCCCTTTTATAAGGGAGGAGAGGGGCTCCTTTGGAAAAACTAAATATATTATTTTATTATAAAGTCAAGATCGATTTTAAATAGCTCCAAATTGATTTATTTCGAGGCTAAGGTTGGGATGGGTCTAAATCCTATCATCCAATAGAATTTAGAAAAGTTTAGGTACCTATTATAACCTTATCATTTAGATTTAACATTAAGTTAAATAATTTTACTTTTACCGTGTCTTCTTGTGTTCTTACACTATAAGGTTAATAAACATTCTATAACAAGCCAAAAGAACCCCAAGTTGTTAATTATTAATATATATAACCTTATCTAAGTCATTTGGCCGAATCATAGATTTTTTTGAAAAAAAGAACAATTAATAATATAATTTTTGTTTTAAAAACTAATTTATGTCAATTTTGACACTATTTGGTACATGATTTTTATGAAATTCATAACAGAATGATAAGTTTGAACCAAGTTATTTAAATCAACAATACCATGTCATATTAACCTATAAAATTAGTTTATGTCATAAAAAGTATCAAATTAAATTTATTTGGGCATTTATAACATCAATTATGTCACTATTTCATTAATAAGATAATTAATGCATCATCTTTGTGTTATACATAAATTATAGTATATTATGTCTAAAAATTACAAATAAAATACCATTATGTAGGAAATAGTTTTAGCTTTATAATGAATATTTACAATCGAATTTATCTTATGTATAACATTATATTAAAAATGTTTTAGTAAATACACTTCGATTTTAACTTTTTTAACTCTTCTTTGAATTAAATAATAATAACTGTCCTAATCTAATTCAAGTAGGCCTAAATGGTCATATTTTATTCCTAAGTTTGTTTTTGGTCGAATTACATTTGTCCAATAGAATTAGGAAATGTTTTAGGGTAATAATAAAATCATTTTTACCCTTATTTACCCTATTTACTTTTAACCGTGGTAAAAAAAAGTAAAAAGTTACTATTCATCAAAAAATTATTTTCATCTTATTGAACAAAATTTTACTTACTGACATAAACCGTGTCTCTCGGATTTTTGAAATTCCACTCACAGAAGCGGTAAAATTATGTTTTATGAAAAATTCAGTTTTTTTAACTACCACTTAGTGGTTTCACTATTCATCAAAAATTGAAAGTTTTCAGAAAAATGCCAAAAATTAGTCCTAAGCTATATTTGATATTATGAACTCAAAAATGATTTATATTTTACCAAATTCAAAACATATCAGTTGCATTAATTAATTTAAAAATTAATTTCCGTCGTCAAAACAAAAGGCGTGTTTTTAAGAGATAATAACTATCAAAAGATTGAGACTTGTTTATAACTAGTTTAAATGTGAAATTACATCCAATGACCAACATTGTATTAAATTGTAAAAATATAATCTAAATATACTTTAAAACCACTCAAATTAATAATTTATCACAATTAATTATTTCAATTGAAAAAGTTGTTTTTAAATAAAATTTAGTAATTTTCACTATTCATCAAAATATGAAAGTTATCCGAAAATCACCAAAATTTCACCCGAAGCTAATTTTGATATTCCGAATCCAAAAATGAAGTCCATTTTTAAAAATAAAATTTACAAAATTTCAAAATGTGGTTATTACTATTCATAACGGCTAGTTTTAATAATATTTTAAAAGCATATCGTTGTTTAGCGAAACTTGGTATTGCGTACAACACACACTATCGTGGAAGGTCGCGATTGCGTGTAATTCAACCTAGGTCAGATATGTGTGTTGTGAAAGCTCCTTTTGGTGTAGCATATAACACAAGACATTAATGAAATTAAAAAGAATATTTTTCATAAAATCTCGGGGTGTTACATTACTCTATTAGTCATGGAGTATTCTTCTCGTTTCATAGTGCTTCAGCGCTTCACACCCATTCTAGGGGTGATGAGAATTTTCTAGTGAGAGAGTATGAGTATGTTCTTTGGCATGAAATCTTATATCATGTTAACATCTTCAGTTTGACGACCATATCTTCCATAGTCAACCATACGCATATCACATACCGCATCTTGGGGAATTTTAGATCTATGGGCCAGAGTGGTTCAGCATCCAAAGTAGGTGCTTCTTTGGCTGATAGTAGGAAGCGCCATAGGTAGTCTACAAGTGGAGATCTGAGTAGGCATGATACACCTTCAGGTAGCCAGGTGGTATGATACTAGTGTGAAAATGGCGAGTATACAAGGCCACATTTCCCGAGAGACCCAGTGGAGTGTCGATCATTAATCAAGATGGGCCATATTCAGTGGTTCTATATGTATTTCTCACAGGAAACAAGTGATAGGGGTTCCTCTATGACTCCTAATTTAGGATCACAACCCCTAGTTTCTCATCAGTCTGGTAATTGGAGTTCTTTTGACCATTCAGGTCGAGGTGGAGGTTGTGTCCCTCGTAGCTAGTTGGCAGGCTTTGAACACCAACAGGGTGGATCATCTCACGGTGCTCAGGCAGGGTCATATGGCTACAATATGGGATTGATTTTTTCTTTGTATTAGACCCAGCAAGAGAATGATCCCAGACTCTCTACCATTCGAGTTACCATTGTAGTTTACTTAGTTTTAGATTCATTACTTTTTGATAAAGGTGCCTTACATAGTTTCATACATCTTGGTATTTTGGACAGCCTTGGGATCTGTATCATTACTTCTATTGATATCTTGACACTGGATACTCCATTATGGACAAAACTAGCTAGTATATGTTAGTGAAAGGAGTGACCTCTTCAGGTTGGTGGGTGTCACTTCTTATGGGACCCTTAGGTCCTAGATATGACATTCTATTATTTCATTCTCGTAATGGACTGATTAGTTCCCTTTTGGTATTTTGTCAACTACTATCGATGTAGGGTTAGTTTCACTTCACCATAGGGTGGTTTTTTCTTACATAAGGGAGAATATGATATCTTGGATAGTAGTGTAGGACCCGATCATCATGGGTTTGGAGGAGTTATAGCCCAGATTTATAGTCTATATTAGGATGACCAGGTGACATCACAGTAGGACTTTCCTATAGTGACCGATCATTTCAGGGATTTCTTTATAGGGGAATTTTCATGTTTTCCTCCATATAGAGAGGTGAAATTTTTTATTGAGCTTGTTCCAAGAGCAGAACATGTGGTCACTACTGTTATAGGATGGAAAAATCAGAGTTACATGATGTCTGTATGTAGTTATAAGATTTAAATTCGAAGGGTTTCATCTAAAACAATACTTGTCCTTAGGGTTCACCGGTCCTATTTGCAAAGAATTTGGATGTTCCCCTTAGAATTTTTGTGGATTATTGGTAGCTGAAACAATTAACGATAAAAAACTAATATCCCTTTCCAAGGAGTAATTATCTCTTTGACCAACATTGTTGATCTCAGGTGTTCTCAAATATTGACATGAGATTATTTTATCATCAGTTGTGCATTAGGCCATCAGATATACCTCTTACAGACTTTCGGAGAAGGTACGGTCTATACCAGTATATTTTTATGTTGTTCGAACTTATAAACATTCCAGCAGTTTTCATGGAAATGATGAACCGATTATTCCATCCATACTAGGATTCTTTTATGCTATTCATTGTTGATGATATCTTGGTGTACTCTAAAACATGACATGATCATGCCACACATCTTGAGAATTTTTCAGTACACTGAGAGAGCATCAGTAATATACTAATATCTCAAAATGTCACATTTGGATGGACCATATTCACTTCTTGGGTAATGTTATCTCCAAGACATGAGAATCAGTAGACCCAGAGAGAATGATAATAGTAGTTTTGTACGAGAATATAAAGAGTGTCTTTGTGGTGCAATGTTTTCTATGGAAGGATGGATACTACAGACGTTTCAGATAGGATTTTTCATGCTTAGAAGAATCTCTGATAGGCCTTCCTAATATGTTTGTGAAGTACTTATGTTCAGATTCTGTTGAGTCAACCTTCCAATAGCTGAAAGGGAGGTTGAATTTTGCGCTGATACTAGTTTATCAAGAGTCGGGAAAGAGCTATAATGTTTAATGTTCTACATCAGTTATCGGGCTGGGAGTTGAGCTTATAACAGGGGAAGGAGTCTTTGTGTACAAGTCTATATCGTTGACACCACATGAGAGTAATTACCCGACACACGATCTCGAGTAGGATGCAGTTGTTCATGCATTATGAAGTTGTAGACATTATCTATTGGGAGAGAATTTTGTCACTTAATCCGACCACATAAGTCCAAAATATATCATTACCCAGCATAATATTAATCTAATACAACAATGGTTGGTTGAGTACCTCCAGTATTTTGACATTGATCATGCCTACATTCCTCAGAAAGGCAACTCAGTGGCTGATGCTCTTAGTAGGAGGACTAAGTTATAGGCAGTTTAGGATGCCAATAGTGAATGGAAATTTATGTCTCTGTTCTCTGAGATGTTTTTGGAGGTGCACGCCAAACAGAGGTAGAAATTTCATTCTTCTATGGACGTTACCTCAACTCTACTTGATCGAGTGCGAATGAGATAGTTATCTGATGTTCATGGACAAGTCATATGGGAGAGTGTGTTAGTGGAGGACCCTATTACTGGATAGACAGTAGGTGAGAATCATATCTTTCATTTTCATGGGTGTGTATGGGTGTCAGCAGACATATGTGAGGAGCTGATGCAGGACATTCATTCCCCATTTTGGGAAGTTCATCCTGATTTCACCAAGATGTATTAAGATAATCACTGTTAGTATTGGTGGCTAGGTATGAAGAGAGATGTTGCTGGGTTTTTTATGAGTTGTTCCACCTATCAGTAGGTGAAGGCAGAGGATTAGCAACTAGCAGGGCTTTTGTAGCAGTTACCCATTCCCAAGTTGAAGTGTAATGATGTCGAGATGGACTTTGTGATGATTTTTCCAAGCTCACCTCGAGGGAATGATGCAATTTTGGTTTTCATTGATATACTCATGAAGTTTTTTCACTTCTTGTTGATCGAGGTGACCTTCAAGTTTGATGATCTGGGAAGGTCATAAGACTAAAAGATTTTATATTTAAAAGATGTTACACACTCCATCATTTCGAACAGAGATGTCCATTTTACTTCTCGGGTATGGTATGGATTATAGATGGATTTGAGGATATGGGTACATTTGAGTACAGCTTACCACCCCCAGATAAATTGCATGTCTGAGCTTACAATTTAGATGCTAGTGGACATGCTTTGAGCATGCGTCTTATATTTTGGAGGTTCATGGGAGAAGCACATACCTTTTTTGGGTTTTTCTTACAATAATAGTTTTCAAGAAACTATTCATATGAAACCTTATAGGCCTTTGTATGGTAGGACATGTTGATCCACCCTATGTTTGATGGAATCACTAGAGGTAGCTCTGGTGGGAGATCATCTTTTGCAAGAGACCACAGAGTAGGTGGGGTTGATTCAGAAGAGGTTATCCACTGCATAGTCACGAAAGATCTCTTATGTTGATTGATAGAGATAAAGAATGGTGTTTGGGGTCAGATATCAGGGTTTTCTAGGTGTCACACCTAGGTTGGGACATAGAAGGATTAGGATAAATAGCTACCTTTATCCGAGATATGTTGGACTATTTGAGGATTTGGAGAGAGTCGTACCAGTTTCTTATCAGTTTTAGTTACCTCATAGCTATCAGGAAATGCATGATTTCTTCCACATTTCTCAGCTACAAAGTTACTTCTTAGACCCCGCTCATGTTTTTCAACCTTAGGAGGTTGAGTTGGAGGTGGACACCTCATTCTAGGAGCTTCATATCCACAAATCTGATCGATGAATAGAGGTTCTCCATGGTTGGTCTATTCCTCTAGTAAGGGTACTATAAAATCATGTGCGAGTACAGAACGATACTTAGGAGAGGTAGACCGATGTGAGATTGTAGTGGTCGGAGATATTTGATGATTCTTCTTCTTCTGCACCTACTTAGTGAAATTCAGGGATAAACTTCTTTAAGGGGGGTTGTTTGGAAGAAGATGGACTTTCTTTTCAGGTATGGTTTTTTAATTTCTGTTGTTTTTTAGAAAAATAGGAGAATCTATATATTTAAAGAGTACACACCATGTAATTAAGAGTACATACCGTTTACATAGTAGTACACACCGTGTAACCAATTGTTGCGGGTGACCATGTACTAGCCTTGTAACGGCCGAGTACATGGCCGTGTGAGGTGACCTGGAGGCCATCTATAACGGGGGCCGGTTAAGGAAAGTACACAGTGTTTACATTAAATGAACATACAGTGTACCTTTCTTTTTATTTGTTATGTTAGACCGAGGTCACATCTAATTAGAAGAAACACCTTCTTATCGACTCGTCTCATCCAGGATAAAATGTAGGGCATGATTCTTCTCTGATCCCCCGATCGACTATCTATTCTCTAAATCAACGATTTTATATTGCATTGTAATCTCTACTGTGAGTTATTCATTCTTCTAGAGCCTCATTCCTTGATTTCTCCTCTTTTGAGATATATTATTGGTTGAACATTTTAGAATTTTTTATAGATCTACATCGTTCTACACCAATTAATTGGCCAAATCCAGAGTATATCAATTGTACAATGCTAAGGTAGGTGGTTTGTGCCTTTTCATAGTTAGTAATTGAATTTTATGTGAAAAAGATCCCAATACCCTAAATTGGGGTATTGTGTGTTGAGGGATTTTAACCTTGTTGATGCATGTTGTGCTTGTTTTCTAGAGTTAGGGATCTTTTTTGTTAATAGTGTTATTGTTCCATGATATGGAGGTGTTTTCCCTTTTTTGTTTTGGTATTGACTGTTTGGTCTAGATTTTCTTATTAGGATGCTTACTCTACATGCCTTGTGTTGTTAGAATGGAGTGATTTATTTGATGTCGTTATATGATTTGTAGATAATTAGCCAAGTATTTCTTGAGGTTTACATTGGTTGTTGAATATCATTTGTGCATTATTTCATTACACGGGGTTGTGGTAACCTGGTGTAGTGAGACCATAGGGGGAATTGACATTGAGGGCATCCCTAGACTGTCTGTTATACATTTCACACTGTGAGACCATAGGGGGGATTGACATTGAGTGCTCCCTCAGAGTGTTTTAGTTATCATTACAAGACTACATGAGTAATTGATGTTGATTTCTTCCCTATATAGTCTATAATTTATCAATAAAAGACTATAGGAGAAATTTAAGGTGAGTGCTCCCTCAGAAAGTCTTAGTTTTCATGAGACCAAATGGGTTAGACCGTGTGAGCTTCCCCAGAGGTCATTATATCCTAGTATAAGTTGAACTATAGTGTTATCCCGTGAGTACTTAACCATAGGGTTACTTAAGGATTATTGGTTGAACCAAAGGGGATAGGCTGTGAGAACTTCCCAGAGAGATTCTTGTTTTTGTTTGGATAAATCTGAAGAATGAAAATGGATGTAATGGAAACTATAATATTATTTTCTTTTGAGTATTTCCTTGTTTATTGCATCATTTTTTATTTCCTTCCATATATATTCACTGACTATTAGGAACAGATCTCTAGGTTGTTGCCTAATGGGATTCGTCTCACACCATGTTTCGGTCATTCTTCAGGGCCCAAATAGATTATATTGTTGTAGATATAGATAAGGAAAATCACCCTTATATTTCAAGTTCTTGAGTTCTCTAGAGATGAAGAGCATGGGACCAAGGTGAGGCTTGTGATTCTACTGAAGTTATTTACTTTTCTTCCTTTTTACTTGGGATTTGTATTGTATTTCATCATTGCTTCTTGTTTGGTTGTATTCTTATACATATGTGACATGCATCATTATATATTTATATATATTTTTCAATTGTTTATTTGCTTTAATTATTCAACTATTTACATATTGTATTGTATTAATGCTTCTTCTATTTCTATCTGATTTTCATTCCATAGTGTTACACTTCCAATGAGATCATTGTTTCCCCATTATCACACCCAAGGCCCTTGCTACTAGTCGGTAGCCTAAAGCGTTCAGGGAAATTCGCATGCGGCCATGTGACCAATCAGATATGGGGAACCTTTGGGCGGCACCCTGAACCGAGATGTTAAAATTTAATTATGGAAAACTAATAAGTATATATATTATTATTTTCCTAGTATCCAATGAATTTTTTTCTAAGACCATCATAGTGGGAAAAGACCTTTACTGAACCAGGTTTACATATTGTTCCTGCCATGTATTACTAAAACAGGTTTACCTATCATTACAGTCTTACCTATCTCATGAGATATAAATCATTACCTAATGAATTGGCGGTATATACAGCTCCCTCCCATCTCATAAATATAACATTCTTACATGAGGCACAAAAACACAAATCGTTCATCATAGCCTAACCCATGAAATAAAATGGGATTCATAAACATTAGTTCATCAAAAAATATTCCATATAAGATAAATAGACTTCATAAATATAATTCCATCATAAAATAATTAAAAAAAAGAAATAATAGTAATAGATACATAACCCTATTTCATAATAGATGGAAAATTAATTTTAATAAAACACTTGATCTCATATCTTGAGGAAAATATCATTTATTCTTCAAAAATGTTTTATTTTCTAAAAATGTCATTCAATATTAAAAAAAAATATGTTAACTAAAAATAAACATGAAATCATATAAAGGATGATTCATGGAAATAATTATTTATGAAAGTGTAAAAATCTGTTGATTCCGTATAAGTTAAATATAATTCTCCTCATACTTTTACCAGAAAAGTCAAAAAGTACCACGTTTGATAAACAAAAGACAGATTTATTCCAGACCAAATACTAAAAGAATGAAAGGGGTAAAAATGACTTCAAACAAATATATAATAATAATGAAAATTTTTAAATTTTTTTAAAACATTGACATGGATGATTAATATACCCTCAGTAAATACTAACATATAAACAATCTCGGATAAAAATGAGATTGGAAAATTATCCCTTACCTTATGTCCAATTTATTTTGTATGTGTCTGAAACTCCAGTATAGTGGGTTTAAACATATAATTATCTTTTAACAGAACATTAATAATATTTATTATAACAAATATCATTCACTTACGACAATATATTACCCATTCATTTGTTAATTACGTGTAAAAGCAACGTTTTGGGTAATAACCATTTCACTTACTGTACCTGTTTGGACTTGTTATTCATCATATGATTACCTAGATCCTGATTTATATTATTTAATATTCTAAATCATTATTTATATATATCTTATATATTCATTATCTAAATATATATATAATAGATAGATAAATGGAATGGAATATAACGTTCATGTAGACGGTAGGCCATACGTACGCATGAACGATGTTTTTGTTTCCTTATTAAATTGAATGGATGTATGTAAATGAAATATATATATATATATATATAAACATTAAGTAGTATTATTATGTAATATATTTCATGATTATTTGTTATATATACTTTATAATCATTTTTTAACGGTTATCATGGGTAATGAATCTCATCGTGCTATGGAGACGGTAAGTTGTACGTACGCACGAGCGATGATATCATTCCCATATTTGTTGAATGGTACTGAATTGGATAGTGTATAATATATCATAATTAGTATTATTTATAATAATCATATATATTTATTATTTCCAAAAGTATACCCATCCATGTAAGGTGGTGTGGAAAAATATATTACACCACAGCTTAGAGACGGTAAGTCGTATGCACGAATGTGAAGTGATTTAATTATATTTAGGATTGATAGAAGGTGAAATAAGTTTCTTTAATATTTATAATAACATATAATTATATGGGTGATACTTATGTAATTACTTTATAATAAAACAACTATAGAATAGGAAGTAGAAGAAGACATAATTTTGAAAGAATCGGTAGAAGAGACTACCTCTTCCTCGACGTGCCTTCTTTAAATTTCCTCTTAGGGCATTAGAGTTGGACTTTTGAGAAGACCAAAATCCCTAGAATGTGACTAGGAAAGTTGAGAATAGAAATATTTAGTTTTTGGATAGGATGTAACGTTAAAAATGGACTGATGTGGAGAGGGGAGAGGTTCCCATTTATAAGAGAGGAGAGGGGCACTTTAGGAATGTTCCAAAATATTAATTTATTATAAATTATATTTAGATTTAAAGTGGTAAAAAACATATTTAATTATAATAGTAGATGATTTTGGATTGAATAACAATCATCAAATGATGGTTTTATATGTTTGGGTTATTTTAATATCCTTATATTTTTGGTATTACACTTATTTTACCCTCTCTAATCTTACTGTGATATCATGTTATTTACACATTGTGGGTTAATGTAACAACCATGTCATGTCCAAAGACCCAAAAACAATTTGTGACATATTTGGACTTATATTAACCATTTGGAAGGAAATCATATTTTTAGGTATTTAATATCATTTACTAAACTATTTTATGTTTTAAGTTACGAATTATGCCAATTTTGGATACTATTCATAATTGAGTTCTTTAAAAATTCATAGAGGCCATATTACTTTGAAAACATTGCATTAAAAAATCATTAATATGTAAATTTAATCCATGAGATTTTTGGTTGGCATAAAAATATTCATATTAAATTTATTTTCATATTTATAAATTCATTTATTTGAATCTTTCATTATTGAGGTAATCACTACATCATAACTGTGTCATAAATAAATATATTTATCTAATGTATAAAAATTATAAATAAAATACCATGATGTCAGAACTAATTTCATTTTTCAAATGACTATTTATATATATAGATATCAATTATATAACCCTCTATTAAAATCTCATTTATTATAAGATATATGTTTATGTATATTTATATTTACATTAAATTAATCCTTATAAATTTACATTTCCACATCGATGTGAATCCATTGAGACACAAAAACTACCCAAGGATTCCCAAGGTTGGAAATATCTAATCCAATAAGATTAGGACTTGTGTTAAGGTAATTTAATATTATTATAATATTATTTTTTACCCATATCTACCAGATTTACCCTTTAACCATGGTAAATAAAATAATTAATGAAGTTACTGTTCATAATGTCTAAAAATAAAAGGAATATATTTACACAATTTGAGCAACCTAGTTCCAAATATGAAATCCATTTTTACTAATTCTAAACGCATAAGTTGCAACAATTAATTTAAAATTAATTATCGTTGTCAAAACTAATAAGCGGGTTTTTAAGAAATAATAACTATCAAAAGATTTACATATATTTATGTCAAATGTGAAAGAGAAATTACATCCAATGAACAAAATTGGATTAAATTATAAAAATATATTCCTATTATACTTTAAAACAAAAAAAAATTAAAATCAATCTATATATATAAATTATATTAAAAGGATGTTTTGAATTAAAATACCGTATTATTCACTATTCATTAAAATTATGATTTTATTAGAATGATACAAAAAAAATAAAAGAATTTAAATTATTATGTCTCGATTCCAATAATAATTTCATTTTTTTAAATTTAACTCTTAAAATTTTAAGAAACTATATTCAAAATGGTTGCACCATTAATAGGCGGTAAAACTACATTTTTTAAAAAATACATCTTTTATCCGAAAAATTGATTTGTTTCTCTTACCGTGTTATAGAAAATGTGTAAGATGAATGATAATGATATAAAATTAAAATTATGGTTAATACTATTCATAATGGATAGTTCAATATAATAATTAATTAATATATTGTTTTTAGTGAAACACGGTATCACATACAACGCATGTTATTGAGGAAGGTCACTCTTGCATGTAACACATGCCAAGTCGGTATTGTGAGTAGTGAATGCTTCATTTGGTGTTTCATACAACATAATAAAAACATAGTTTATTTATACATTTAACAGAATAAATAATCAATGTTGCGTCAAATGAATTCTACTAAAGGAACTCGAAATTGTATGCAACACAAGACAAGAATAGTGTTTCATTTACTACTAGATAATACGGTGTTACATATAACGCAAGATAACCTTGGTACAACATAAAACACAAGACATAAAAGAAATTAAAACTATACATCTCATAAAATCTCAAGGTGTTACATAAAATCCATGAAAACCTACATTCATTTCATAAATTAATCCAAAATCATCAGTTGTCATTTTAAAGACTTCCCTATACCTATCATCCAACGTTACGTTTTTATTTTAAAACACTTTTATGGGGATAGTGAGAACCCTCATAGCATCAAACACCAAAATAAACTACAGATTTTCTAAAGAAAAGTTTGATATGATTGGACTCAATTTCCTATACAATATCAAGGGAACAAAAATTTCATGGGAGTCAGGGTTGCCCCTTAAGATGCCTTCATACTGATTTTCCATGTTTTCCTCAGTGTTTGTGAATTCCTCTATGTCAATATTACCAATATTAAAGCCTCTGAGAAGCATACAAGCCTTCTCATCAATCCACTAACCTTGTTCCTTAGTAGTGATAACACAAAGTGTTCTTCCCGCCATCTTCAAAGCTTTCATATCCATATCTTCCTATTCCATTTCATCATCCAAGTGAAAATGAAGCTCCATGTGTCCCAGCACTGAGGATATATTTCGTTGAGGTTCTTCCGTGGTGTCTGTCTCGCGTTGCTATCCAGGATCCCATGACTTCGTCAGGGTAGTGGAAGGAACACCAACCAAATCACCTATAGACACATGGTTGCTATATGTTTTGGCCACTACATATGAGTTTCTCACAATAATAAGAGCCTTTGGGGGAAGCATTCTCTTAATTTCAGATCTAGTGATAGGAGGACTATTTAGGTTATTATACTCCTTCCTACATCACCCCCTCCAGTTGTTCTTGATAAAGCCATCAGAATCCATAGTACTGACCTTCCCCTCTTTAAGGAGAATCTGAGATATTCCTCCGCAATGGTCAATTCCTTGGGATCACCAGAGGCATCCAAAACATCACACATATCCTCTTGGGTCTCTCCCACATCCACCGAGTGGTCCTCTCCATGTGTTACCTACTTCGTATTTATTCCTCCAATATCTTGGCATTCGTCATCTCCTAACACTGAATACCATTTTTGAAAGTTCATTTTTGATCTCCCAGCTATATCCTCCTAATAATAAGAAAGGGTCACCTGAATGACCTCCATTGGCATATCGGAGGCTCATTATTGTTGTTATCCACATCCCATATATTGAAAATACATTGAGGTATCCTCTTGGTCCAGACATTGGGAATAATCACTAGATTCATGGTCCTCAGAAAGTCCCTTAATAACCCCATTAACATTGGCTGAATTTGTTTGAACCATATGGATTTCCATTTCCACCAGGTGGACCTCCTTCACACCATCATTGCTTCCTCCAGTTGAGCCTCCTCCTGGAATCATGAAAATGTATTTACCTACCTCTTTGCTGTGACCTAAAACATCTTTATCCTGGAGTACCACATCTTTATCACCCATGTGAGATAAAGTGTCTTTGCTTACCATTTCCCCTAGGATGCACACCACCAGGTGCCTCTTCAATATGTCAAAGACCATGGCAGTTGCTCAGGGTATTGGACCAGAATTTAACAAGATCCTCCTCTGTTGCGAATCAAATAAAAATATTCCTAGAATTGAGTAGACCCACTGTTGATCTATCTTGTAACCCCCATGACTCCATGATGTACCTGTCAAATGAATCCATTTAGGGGAGCTGCTTCTTGAAGTTCACAATTATAGAGAGATTTAATAGACTCGAATCCTCATTGAACACTGAGGTCGAGATCGAATGGTTCGTAAGGCCGTTTATTAGGTCCGAGACATTAGGGTGGTGAAAAATATAAGTAAAGGAGGGATGAGAATTGGGGTTCGAGAAGGGATATAAATATGGATCCATTCATGTGAAGGACATCAGAGTTCCCTCCCCTAGAGGAGGAGGAGGAGGGACCATTAAGGAGCCATCGCCATCACCACAGGGGGAAGGCCTTGCGAAATCACTCTCGTAGGTATTCCGTTCTACCATCATCCTTAAACCTATTGTTGACTGAATGTAGTTGATGGGTTATTAAAAAAATAATTACTTAATTTAAAAATATTCATAGGGTATTCCTTAATTTATTCATATCCTAAATTGAAAATTCAAATATTCAATTTTTTCATCATCTATATTATATATCCCATTTCATCCCTAAGAAACTCTATAACAATACCTAATAAGGTAATATGTTAAAATTACAAAGTTTAATAAAAAGTATAATGAATTTATATATTTTTTTAAAAAAGTGTTGATTTTGTGGAAATATCATAAAATAAATGTAATGTCAATGATATTTCATGAAAATTATTTTAGTTATAATTATTTTTTTCCTAATTTAATTATTATCTTATATATTTATTGTGTAACTTAATTTGGTTTTGTGTATAGAAATAACCTATGTATTTAATCCTAATGGTTTTGATTCATTATTAAATATGTTAATTAATTAAATATATTTGATAAACTAAGGACAAATTTTTTTATTCAGGTAATGATATATTATAATTGAGAATGAGGGTCAAAATTTGGGAATTGGATAAACATTGTGTTTTAATATAAAATTAAAATAAACAGCCCATATTGATATTATATATATATGGGAAAAATTTAGTCATAAATATAAAATTTTGGATGAGTATTTAGAAAATAATGATGAAAGACATTGATACAATGATTATTCATGAAATTGTATTTCGCTCAGACATTCTAGTAACCCAAAATATAGAGGTTATATTCATGAAATAGGAGAATCATGCTCATTTGATATTGAATATAATTTTAATGTATAATCTAAAGTATATGTCCACTTTTATTTTAAATAGGATTACATTTGTTAATTATTGTTAATGTAATGGTAATACATAATAAAACAGAATGGTGATTGATCATAATCGTATTGTATTTTATCATATATAAACCCAAAATTTTATGCATTGATAATATATATATAAATATATATATATATAATTTCAAGGTAAAAGGTAGGAATAAAATATAAATAAATTAAATATGTTTCTACAATAATTTAATGATACTTTTAATCATTAATTGAGGTATGATAAATAAAAATAAATTCATTCATTTTTTAACAATGATATAGAGTGGTCTGATTTTTTTGTTGAAGGTAAATCCATTTCCATAAGGAAATATTTCGATTATTAAAGATTAGTTTCATTAAACTGTAAGAAAATAAATTCTCCAAAATTAAAATAATTTAGGATGAACATAAAAATTTATCCTATATTTTTGAACAAATGATTTGGTAGAAATTTTATCTAGATGATTTGACCAGTAGTGCTACATTGCAATAGCTATTAAATTAAATACCAAATTACTTATTAATTTTTAAATAACTCTATTCATACATTAATGTTGAAAATATATCAATGTGAACTATATTTTTGTAATTTAAATGGTGAAGTATACTAGGATCAACAAACTATATGATTATACATGGGGTCAAATGATAAAATATTGAATAATTCCAAATTTATGGATAAAACCTAGATAATATTAATAGTTATTTATCAGTAGTCAATATTAATGGAAAAATATTTCAATTTTACCCTCTAAAATTTAATGTCATTTTCTCTAAGGGGGATGTTTAGTAAATAATGAAAATAAATTTAAATGAATAGAATTGAATAATTTTAATTGTGTAATAAAATACACGAGTTCCCAAAACATTAGGCCATTGTTGGGAAACCACGTGAACTAAAGAGAATTCCATACTCATAAGAGGATGAAAATAAGTGTTATGTGATACAATGTAACTATTGAGTAGTTATTTTCAATTAATAATTTTATTAAAATAATTTTAAATTAATAGAGTTATTCAATATCATACCTTTATTAAAATAAAAAAATTTCAATCATGGAGATCAAAATATTATATATACCTAAGGTAAGATAATATTTAACGAAATTAAAAATCTATAGTAGATAAATATTCTATAGAAAATGGAAGGCATATCATATTATCCTATCTAATGTAATAGAATATAAAACATTATATAATTGTCCCTGTATTGTATATAAGTTTACTTTGATATAGATAAATACATCATAATTTATTATTGTATTTTTTTATACTAAAAAATTTCAAACCCATAATTTATGAATTTTTAGAAACATTTATAAATCCAACTATATTTGATGAATTTTTATTTTAAATAAAATATAAAAAGATAATATTTTTAAAAATAAAATTCCAATCTAATAAACATTATTTTCCGATAACAAACATTTAAATAAAAAACATCATAATTGAATTATTGTAATGCATAACATCCACAGCTCATTAAAACATACAATTCCTGCATGAACAATCACAATCAATTTTCAAGGCAACTAGAGCTTGGATTATTCTATCTCACTAACTTATTTCATGGATGGTGTATATTGAATTTTAATCAAATGAAATATCACAAAACATATCTACCATGGTAGAAGGGAACATTAAATTACAAGTAGTTTAGCTTTATCATATAGTTATAAAATCCATATATTTTTTAATTATATAATACTTTATATTTGTATGAATCAAAACACCATTATGAGTAGCCTGAAATATATTGTACAAAAACATAATGGTCAACCATCCCATTAATATATAAATATATAGATCATTAAAACATGAAAACTTTATATTCTTAAAATTTAAGGGAAATGAACATAGATAAAAATTTGAATAAAATATATAAATAAATTCTAATAGAATTTCACCCAATAAACATGTAGGAATATATTATCATTTATTCCGGAATTAGAATTTATATAGATTTTCATTATAAGAAAATTTAATTCCTAGAGTAAGAAACACAAAATTTGAATGTATATCACTTTTTCATTATTTTCATGTTAAAAAATATATTTTTAAAAAAATCATCAAACCACAACATAACTATAAATATTACTAATCGCTAAATGTATAATAATTATTTTTGATATCCCTAATTGAAAATGAAATAAATCTAAAAATGTTAAATGTAATATTTCATATAATTATTATAACTGATGTTCTCATTTTTTTTAATAATAGTTGATATTTCCCTCTTTTGTAACAAATCCTAACATTGTTTCTCATCTCACCCAGTATATTTATCGTTTGTAAATGTAGCTAATACATGGACTTAGTTCATGATTATCAGTATCATTTCATCATTAAAATTGTTAGATTTATTATTTTTATTATTTAGATAATTTTAGTTGTTGTGATAACTACTGGTTATTGTAATGTTCATTATTATGTAGATGTATTGATCCATTTAATGTATTGACATTGTATTATCTACATGTTTACATTGATAAATTTATATGATGGATCATATTTTCAATGATGTAGTCGTGAAATTAATTGAATTTATAACCACCCCCTTATTTATATGTTATATTTTTTAGTTTATTATTAAAAACTTAGATGTTTGGTGATATCCTAAATAACTATGTAATATACAAATTCAGTTAGAGGTCAGTTCTATATAGAATGATCAAAAATTGGTATGAAACTCGATATAAACCCCAAATTCCCCGAATTCCTTTTTTTATTGATTTTATATAACTCCCTTTCGAGGGATTAGGGGGGACCCTTATAAGGACCATAGAATTATAGATTACATGACTTGTAGGTCATAGAGGAAATATACATGCTATAATTACATGGAACTGCTCTTCCTAAGATTCTGAATCATGATATCATCTCTCCACCTTCGCATGGCAGTTAGGCTAGGCTTCATATACATGGATAGTATTGTCCAAATGGAAACGATATATGCTCTCTTCCTTCAAAATCTATTATATTTTTCTCTGGTTAATATGCCTTCTCTAAATCCTCATATGAAGTCTCCTCCTTATAGAGTCTACCTAGTCCATTAAGAACACTTTCATGTGGCCTGAAATCCACGATGTGGTCTGAAGGCCTTGAGGTGGCCAGATACCCTTGAGGTGGCCAAAACGCCTTGGGTGGACCGAAGGCCTTGAAGGACCCATGGACCATACCGGTGGCCCAATGCCCAAACAGATGAATAGTGTCAACTACAATAGTACCAAACTATACATGCTACTGTACCTATTATAGTACTAATATATTAACATGGAAATATGAGTCCACCCAGATTTGAACTCAGGTCTCTTGGATGCACTTGTCGAGTCCTCACCAACTAGGTTGAGGCTCTTGTGCTGAAACTTGGTATAAACACTATAGGAACAATACCCTATAGGGTATTTTCACAATGTATCTTCACATAGAGAAAATTATATCTCACTATGGATAAAATGGAATATATTGAATTATCATATAATTTTAAAACTTATATTATAAAACTCATTAAATACCTGATATTACAAGAATAAAATTGAAATGTTCTCACTTTTTTTGGTAGATTTGAAGTTAAAAACTAGTTTTTATGATAAATTATTTCATGTGAGGATTTTAATAACTTTTTTTGAATTAAATTTTTTTACAATATTTATTTTAGAACAAATATTATATTAAAGTAAGAAAATATAGATTCTTTTTATAATAAAATTCCTTTTAATATCGTAATTCCATGATCAGTATGAACTTAGTGTCTCTATTTATTGTACCAGAGAATAAACATTTCCATTGGCTAATGTGAAAATGTACATACCGACTAAGGATGAAGGGGATGAATTAAAATAACATATCAAAAGAATTTATAATTAATATTATGATAAAAATGATGATAAAAAATAGAACCCTTATAACCAATAAGAATAAATAGAAAACAATGATGAGAGAAAAATATGATTCACATTTTAAGGACATGGATGATATTGATTGTAATGGGGATAAGTCATAAAAATATAATCACTCTAAATTTGAAGATAAATAAGTTAAATATTATCAATTTAGATCCGCTATAGTATAGAATAATGTAAATAATGTGGGAGTTTTATACCCATTGAAACCAAAGAAACATAATCCACACAAGGAATAATAAAATTTAAAAATGTCTATGGTCACAAGAATCCCTACATTTGATAAATACTATGTATATGGTTTCAATGGAGTTGGTTATATGGAATTTGAAGATTGGCTTTTGAGATTTGGGTTGATCTCCTTTTGTGTTTTGATAAACCGTTTGATGAATTGGACACTACTTTTTTAAGAAATATGAAAATGAGATAATCATTACAAATAGGTATCAACAATCATGGGATTATATGGTCTCAAAATTTAGTAAAGGGGAGAATCCTATTCAAACTTTATACATAAATACATATACAAGGGGATGTTAATTCCTCTAATAAGAATGTTTGTCATTATTATTTCATTTTTGATCAATTTTTAATTATTTTCTAAATTATGTTTTATAGTTTATCTAGATTTATTAGTTTCTATTTAGAACATAGATTTGATTTTCTTGTCAACGTATGTAGTAATATTTTCATGTGACTTGGTTTTGACTCATACTCAATAATGATTTTTTCTAATTAAATGTGATCTACCACTTGAATTTATGGGATGTCATTGATAGTATTTTACATTGTTGAAGAATTCATACAACTATTAGCAAGCAGTGGGTATTTTCTATTTTAACATGCTGAACTGACTACCAGACACTGATTCCCAAATCTGGTGGGCAACAAGAACTCAGGTGAACATCACCATATTCAATTGGATTCCAACATGCAATGAGGGTAAAATATTCATCTTTTGGAGACTATGCACTCTTTATAAAAGTAGCACAACAACATAATAAACATAAAAATAACCAATACACAATTTCAAACATCTAGAATGATATAATAATTAGAACATATCAGTTCAAAAGGAGGAACAAAAAATAGTAAAAATGTACATAACTAAATAGTATATATGTCATTCCAATTAATATTCAAGTGTCAATATGAAAACAGAAAACACAAGAAGACATCAAATACTTCCAATAGGGTCTTAACAATAGGTCTAGTTCTCTCACCCATGCTCCATCCCAACCCATCAATCTAACAAATGTCCAATACCTTTAACATATATTACAAACATGAAGTCAATTTGGGTATCTATTTGGCCACCCATGTAAAATGTGTCTAAAAATTAGTAGTTTACCAAAAATGATGAATAAATCTATATCTATTCAATTGACAGTCTATGCAGTTTTATAAATAATAAATTACAATGAATAATGTAAATTGTTATCACATTTAAATATTATTTTACTAAACACATAATCCCATAGGATCCACAGGACACCCAAACACACAACACCTACTTCATCCCATTCTGGAGTCTGAACCATATTACAATACCATGGTAATCAATTATCATTTCAATTATCATCGCATCATATTCAATTGGAAACACTATCCAATTCCAAATCATGGGCATATAACATCATATATAATACCATGTGAGCATTTGGAGCATTAATACCTATGCCACACCTCCTAACACATGGGTATTTTGAGGCTAAGTCCCTACCCCACACTATCTATTACGTATGGTTATTTGGAGCATCAGACCCTATGCTACCCAACAATGAAACATATGGATAATTGGAGCATCAGTCCATGTCAAATTATTATTTATAAAATATAGTTATTTCAAGCCTCAATCGTTGTTACACACTCTTATATCAATTGATCACACATATTTCACAGAGATCTTATCAATCAAGGTTTGTCAACATTAACTCTATTATCACATTTCATATTATAATATCGCATTTCAAATATAATCAAATATTAGTAAAATACATATATAATGGTGCAATTCATATAACACATTATCTCATTAATGGTCAAATCACCTTCTCATAATCACCATTGAAAATTAATTCATAATCACATTAACTGACCAAAAAATAGACTCAAAATTTCTATTCAATTCCACAATCACAATATTTCATTAATTAATTAAACAATTAATTAATCCAATTACACAATCACAATAGACAATTAATTTTTTTTTTAAATTAATTAATCGAAATCTATATTCCCAATTTCCATTCAATTCAACAATCACAACATTTAACTCATTACATGGCCAATTAATTTGTCAAATCCCACATTTATTATATCTCATTAATTAATCAAATATTTGATTCAATTAAAGGAATAAATTTCTTAAAGTGGAAATAGATATTTAACAACAAATACATGCAAATGGAATTCAATACTTCAAGAATTGAAATTAGACAACTTAAGAAAAATTTCTAACAACGCCCAAAAAAAGAAAACCTCAATTGATGTGAAACAATTATGAACATGATGAAAAACATGAAGTAGATAAAAATTGAGATCCAATATCAAAATGAATATATAAACAAAACCCCTATTTCTATATCTCTCACCAATAAAAAAAATAATATGTTAAAAAAATGATAAATATAGGATAGATGGAGGAAACCACATAGGATGGGAATTTATTACAATAAGAGTTCCAGATCATCAATTTAAACATTAAATCATCATTAATGGAGGTATGAAGCCTTGGAATTAGCCTATGATGCATAAAAAACAAGATAAAATGTACAGGGTTGAATTTTATTTAGTTAGGGTGATCTATGGGTGGTTTGAGAATTTTTAGTCAAATTTTTAGGGAGTTATTTCTGCTCCCATGGTTTACTATATGTTGTGCATGGTTTTCCCCAACAGTGGATCCTAAAAATTTGAATCACCCAGGAGGGGTCACAAGGTTACTTATAAGATGGATCATATTTTGACAAACCATGCATAAACCCAAGAAAATCCCCTACGCTTGGGATCAAACATTTATTTGGGCTGGGTACACAGTTTGGATAATCCTTGCACCAACAATACATGACTTCTATTTCTTACAAACTTATACAATTTCACACAAAAATACCCATGGTAAACCAAAAACAGATATACTCAAAACATTGCAAAAGTGTACCCTTAAAATAAATCGAGAGACAACCAAAAAAGGGGTGAGTATTATAGTCTCCCAAACATATAAAAGATCATCCTAGAGCTGTAATCCCATGTTTCTATATGATTCTATGCTAAAATGATCAGGCCAAGAATCCCCCATATCAAATTCTCTCACCCACATTTATTCTTGAACATGACATGTCTACACAATACATTAAATATCATCATAATATTTCAATGACACACTTCCTCACTACAATCCAACATAAATATCACATTCTCTAGGAAGGATGCATCATTTTTAATCTCAAAATCATACACATAAATCAAAACATAATGTTTCGGGTGATTCCATGAAATATATGATAAATTAAAAACAACAGGCATATAAATTTAGCTCTATGGAGGCGTCAATCGGTACTCCCCTAGTCCAATTATCCCCACAACCTCAAACTGTCCCAAAATCCATGACGCCATCTTACACTCCCTAAAATCCTATGGTGACCCAATATAGGTGACACCTGAAGGAACACACAATAATCCTTTTAAAACACTAGGGGTTGTTCATTTCTATCAATATATGAATTATATCTACTATGATCCCTAGACATATGCTTCCAAATTTACTAAACCTACATTAATGTGTTATACACAAGACTTGGTCCCAACAACATAGACTTACTTACCACCATATAGTATAGAGGATATATGTATATACTACAATAAAGTTCATCATATTATTCCATCTAAATAGTTTCATGATAACTATTGCTATAGGAAAACATAAGATGTTCAGGATCATTATCCCAAGACCTAGGGAAGACAATAACACATGCTCATATTATATCCTCCAAAACCTGTATAGTACGCTCTGACTACACATCTCTCTATGGGTGGAAATCTATGATCACTAAAACATTTTTACCAAGTTCCTTATAAATGAAATTCATGATGTGAAATTTATAGAACATGTAATGGTGTAAAACAATACTCTGAGGAACCCCATGAAGACGGCCTATCTCCTGAATATACATGTCTCCCAACTGATCCACTATGAATTTATACTATATAGGAATGAAATGTGATACTTTTTACAATCATACTAAAAAAATACAAATCGATACATTCAAATGAGGTGTCCTTAGGAGACCCACCAAACATTACATGGTAACCTCATCCCATATCCATTTCCTAATGGAAAATAGATATAGTTATCCACCAGGTTGTTATTTTATGAACCTTCACCTATTGAAAAGTGTAGCGGCATGTCACAAACCATTATATCACCATTCCCGTGTCAATCAACCAAAACATTCATTGTATATCATGATACATATTGGTCACACCATGATGCACCGCCCACTACGCGACCAAAAACTCACGAATTAGCTCCACTACATAATTATATGTACAAAACAAGATTCTTTACACATATGACCTCATACTAATCTATAGTCCAATAGAAAGGTCAATAACCACCTTAAAGGACGACCCTCAAAGAAAAACATTATGGACTCAGTAATTCCCATCTGCAGTCTAGCTCAAAAGTGTAGACTTCACTGAACCTAACATGAGATTAATTTTCTCCCCACCCTCCTGAACAACAAGATAAATCTTAACAAGTAATTTCATTATTTTCCACATAGAACTAGACTCATGAAATTCACGTGTTTGATTATTCTTTATTATGGAATTTGAAACATTATTTATCTTATTTGTTGTGTAGGAAATATCAATGTTGAATGCATATATATAATCAACTCATCCATGCTTCCATATATTAAAATATTGTATAAAAAGATATAATTTAATCAGTTTTTGTTGGAATACATAGTAAACATTTTACCGATTAGATAATGTCACCAATACATCGATGTGTAAGTCACTATTTGTAACTAGAGGTTGTGTGTAGGGTAGTTCCATTATTTCGGTTCAACTCCCAAGACTCATAGTCCAAAAATCCATCCCCCTATATCGATAATGATCAATTTACTATCCTAGAAGCATCATAAAACACCGTATACAACTCACATATATCATGTAGGATCATGATTCATGTCTTTTTCATGATCGTATTTTACTCAGGGAAGGCATTCTAATAGGCTTCTGTCCATGACAACATTATTGATTTTTTTTCATGCTCGAAACTTGTTTCCAAAGTGGGATAATTCCTAGATGAATCTCTAATAGTTCCCCAACAAAATATAAAATCTATGGATATCAAAAAAATCTTGGTGGAATCCAAATAAACCACTACTTAAACTCTCTTTCGGTCAGATAACACACCTTCCTCTGAGTTGATGTGATCCATGAACTGTATTTGATCAATTAAAAACTAATATATCGTTAGAATTGAGTATAGATGATGCTCTATTAGTGTAATCAATATGATGTCATGATATTAGGTATTATTGACACTATTCTTGATGTAGTCCATGATTTGATCCACAGACAATACCACAAACTGATCCAAGTGGGAGTGGAAGATTATGTTAATCAATTCCATAAACATTAATGTTGTTTTCTCAACCCAAATGTCATCATGATGAACTAATATTTTCCATACATTATTCTGAATGAATTCTTCTTTATATCCCAAGGTTGAACTATTAGCTTGTTATACCATGATCTCAAATAAATCCCGGAGAAGACACAATCTCTCCTCAACTGGTGAATGAAATATTCGATATACTAATGAGGATAATGGTTATTCATTTTCATACATATAATCATATGGTAATAAATATATTAGCATAGAGCCACACTTTTATTCTTAGAATAAAACTATAGAACACCAAGGTTACGTACTCAGATGGATAATCCCCTTTTTCGTCACCTATTTTAGGTGAGTCTCAAGAACTTGATGTGCTCTTGGTTCTAGGTTGTATGGTGTAATAGAAAATGGCTCAAGCCCCAACATGAGATCAATTGTAAATCTACATCTATCTCAGGAGGAATCCATGATATGTATTTAGGAAACAAATCTTTATGCTCATCCACTGCAGGTGGGAATACATCATGATTTACACCATCGTCTTCCATTAAAACACTAGCAACATAGGTGGTGCACTCCTCCATCTGTTGGTGAACTAGGCCTTTATGGACTACCTGGATATCCAACTCTCCTTTATGGACACAATTGTTACCTTTTTGGAGATTTAAAAGTCACACTCCATTGGTAGTCATCATCATGGGTTTAATATTTTACTAACCACTCCATAACTATAATTAGGTCGAAGCCTGAAATGTCTATAATGTAAATATTGAAATGTAAATGATACTCGCCAACTTTGAGAATACACCCATTGCAAAAACATATGTCTATTGATTGCACTCTTAATGGTGTATCTATCATTATAACCCCACTCACGAACTCAATCAACATGCTAAAAACTAAAGAAAATTGTAGATATAAAATATTTAGAGACACTAATATCAATTAAGGCATTAGAATGTGTAGAATCTATAAGAACAATATCTCTAACTATCGAAAGTCTAGACTATTTATCCACACATTAAGACTGAACTGCATAAAACTATCCTACACCTCTTCTCAGTGATGGAGTCTATGTCACCTGATTTGCATCACTATAATTAGATGGGATCACTTTCCCAAAAGCTCCATGTCCATTGTCTCTACCACCACAACCAATAGAACACTAGCTTCCATACTATTAAATTGTAGATTAACCACTTAATGTACTATGGTTCTACCTAGCTACCCTATCATAAGACATCTATCATGGACTCTTGTGGAACCATTTTATATCTACCATCTTATCAAATGATTGGTAATCTATTGGCGTTCAAGGATTATGTCTGGGAATGTGGTCTGACCTACATCCCTGGTGTCAAAGGACTCATGTATGATCCTGAGTGACTAATATATCCCATGGATACACTTCTGTCCCAATCCTTTGTCATCATTATAATAATGACACTTCCTACACTTGAAAGAAACATATTTTGATCATCCAACAAAAACGAGATATATTCCAATGGAATCATCCTTCAGGTTCCTCTATGATATGAGATCTTGATCCACCAATTCGGGAAAAAAATTCAGCCAAATTATATTAACATGGGACATAATATTACATTTATTCCCATCCTATAAATTCTATTCCATAGTTGAATTAACCTCTTCTAGTGTTATAGAAAAGTGATACATGGAAAAAATGTGACCATCATAGCACATCACGAACATACTACCCTAAGTCAAAAGGATGAACTCATATTTTCCCTCGTGTATTATTGTGTCTGGATAAATTTCTATACAAAATTCTTGAGAAATTACATTTATTACGTACCATATTCTTGACCAGTTTGAGAATGAAAATGACACAAAATTTTCACTGATCCTCATAACATGTAAGCTACCATCATGACCCTCTTCTCATTAGAAGTGACCAAATGGTAATTTATAATCTATATGGACTAAATCCATAACTCAAAAACCTCAAATCCACCCTCTCTATTGAATGTATTATTGTTATATAAATGATTCTACTATTAGAGATCTGACATAGTCTTCCCAACCTACCCTCCGACTCTCTCAAAAAACTGCTTAATGTGATAAATGTTATCAGGGAACTACTATTAGACTCCTTCACTTGACACTCTGAATGACATAGGTTCCACTACTGGAGGATTATCTCTAGCCATATATTTATTTCACCTGATCAGAATATATATTTATGGAGGCATGCCTCTACAATTCAAAGAACACATCTTTGGAAACATAACAAAAACTTCAACACAGTTACAGGGACTCACATAAATCGATAACAATTATTCCCCATTTCTCATATTTATGGTCAAAACCTAGGTTCTATCACTACCATTAACTACCTTATATCAATTTCATGGTTAACATGTGTAAAAACATTATCATTTTATTTCAGGTTTATCATTAGACACAAAATTTTCAGATTTTTCATCATTTTAAAACATTCATGTTCACTTTAGGAAACATTTCATTTAATCTTCACTAGAAATTACAATAATTTTCATTTAACAACATACCCAAAACCCTATTTTCATCTACATTTCTAAAATGATGCATGTCAAAAAATAATCCTAACATCCTAGAATGATTCATGCATACTCAACTCTCGTACCATTCTGGTGCATGATTTAAATCTTAAAAAACTCATAAAAAAATAAAATCCCACAAAAAGTCCATCAATATTGGTGAAATAAGATCAACTATAACAAAACAGATAAATAATTACAATACCACACTCAGCACTTGGTCTTTTTTAATACATGGGATAGCTTTTCCCATGCATAATCTCTTAACAATGGGTGAACTCATCCTAGGTATATGTCTACTTTTCCAAAATAGAATGATAAATGAATAGAAAATAAACATCCTCTAATACTACATTGTGACGTCCCAACGTGGGTGACACAAATATGTACCTCGAGATATTGGGTTACATGATCTCAGGCACACCTCCCCATATTCGAGATGATTTCTACTAGCAGTGATGGTATAATATCAATCATGGGGAGAGGATACTCTCTTTATCAAAGAATCATGATAGTGGAACTAAAAAAATGATATCCAATATAAAATAACCTACAACCATAATAATACAATTATAACAGTAGACTAGTATCACATGATGAAACAAAAGTGAACAAAATAACCATAAATAAACATTAGATATGACATCACAAATATGTGTCTTATTTCAATATTAAAGAACCAAAATAAATAGAGACATTGAAAACTCCCTTGTAGGTCAGGACACAATGTTTAGTTCCCCATCCATGTGGCATCCTGACTCATCCATCTAACATAGGGCCATTTTCCTTTTCCTCTCTTGCAGACATGAAGTGAACATAGGTACCGATTAGGAAGCCTGAGTAGTGTGTGAGTTTAACTTAGTAAGAACCACCAATAGTGTCAAAAAAATATCCAATTAAATAAAAAAAATTCAGTTTTATAAAGAATAATTTATGATACATAAAGTAAATATTTATCACATTTCATTATTCTTTAATTGACCACATAAATCCTTAGTTTCCTAGGGACACCCAAACCCTTAATATATTCTTTTAACCAGGCCAAACTTTGAACCACACCACAATACTACGATCATCATTTACCATTAAATATCTAATCATATCATGGCCAATTGGGACTACAGACAAATACCAACTCACGGGTAAAAAGATTCATGTGTAACACTATGTGAGTATTTGGAGAAATGGTGCATATTTCAAACCTCCTGACACATGGGTATTTGGATCCAAAGTCTCAATCCCACATTAGCTATCACAAATTGGTAATTGGAGTATCAGTCCATGTACCACTCCTCTATGCCCATATGGGTATTTGGAGACTTAGTCCCTACCCCATTCTCATTTATCACATATTATTATATTGAGACTCATTCCCTATCCCACACTCTTATACTAATAAATCATAAATATATTAAATATAGCACATCAGTCAAGGTAAATCAAAATTATCTGAATTTTTTCTTTTCAAATTATGATATATGATTTCATCTATCAAAACAAATCATGGTTCAATACATTAATTATAGTCCAATTCATAAAACACATTATCTTATTTATTTTCAAATCAACCTTATCATAATTCCTAGTATAAATTAATTATTAAACAAAAATAAACAATCCAAATTCCCATTCAATTCCACAATCAAAATATTTCTTTAATTAATTAAACAATTATGTAATCTAATTCTGAAGTTGAAAAAACCTAATAATAAATTCACTAATTAATTAATCCAAATAAACAATCCCAATTTCCTTTAAAAGTCACACTAACAAAATTTCATTAATTAAGTTTTCAATAAGATAATCTAATTTCAAAATCCTAATTTCTAGTTAATTAATAAATTGATTTATTCAATCCAAAGTTTAATTTCCAAATCTAAAAACTTAAATTTAACAACACATAAAAGAAATTTGAATTCCAAACTTTGGGAATTGAAATTATACCACCTAACTCAAAATTGGGGACAAACACTCTCCAATGAAAAACCCCAATTAATTTTAAACGACCATGATCATGATGAAGAATGAGATATAAATGAAATTCTAACTAGAATTGGATCCCTTCTCATTGTAATTGGTCCCATTATCATTGGATATAAATGAAATTCTCTTTGTTAGGCTTCTTTGGGATAGAAAATTATTTAATAAAACTCTAGGTATATTGGTTTTTACAACCCATTTTTTAAATTTATATGATTATATTTTAGACTTTATCCATGTAATTCATATTTTTTTACATTATACTAGTTAGTTTTATCTCAAATAAATATTCATATGCGCGATGGATTTGGTTTTCAAAATCAATGGTTTATATTTTACTATTTTGATATTAAGATAACATATTACCGTTAAATAGATATTATAGAGTGTGTGACATTACAAAATAAGTCAAAATATAAATAATAAATTTATTTTTCATTATATTATAAAACATTTAAATAAAAAATGAACATATAAATAAAATTATCTAAATATATATTTATTATTAATAATAGTAAAATAGCGTAAAACTATTATTTTCGGATAGTTTAGATTTTTTTTATAATTCAATTATGTGTAATATAAAAAATTAATAAATTTATACAACATTAATAACTCAATATATTGTTTTAATAAGTTATTATTTTTATTGAATATAATAAAAAATTTCGGACATCATCCATGTTGTGAAAATATAATAAATAAATTGGAATTATTAATTACAATAATTAAAAAACGTTTTTTAAAATTACATGCATGTTTTAAAATACTAATTTAAAAAATAAATATTCTAAATAATCTTTTCCATATATTTTTTAAATAATTTATCAGTTATATATCTTATATTCTTTAAAATAAATTTTATTTGACTATATTTATCCCTTTTCACCCTAGCCAAAAAAATCCATGAAATTAATTAAATACCAAAATAAAAGTAAAATAAAAATTTTAGTATTCAAAAAATAATACAGTATAATAACATAATCTAATAAAAAGTGTCTATTTTGTTTTCATGAATTCAACTTATTAAGAAGAATAAAAACATGTTTCAAAATTTTATAGGTAGACTATCCAAAACTATCCTTTAATTAATAAAATAGAAATGGTCCACATGAATTAGATAGTATTGAATATGATTTTTTTATTATATAGCTCATATTAACAAATATAGAATGGATAGAACTAATAATTATAACACTTGTTTTTCAACCATTTTGATATATTTTGAAATCAATTTTCCCTATTATGTAATTACTCTATTAATTAATTGTATTATATATCAATAAAACCATAAAAAATGATAATATTTATTACATATTTTTTGAAATATTTATAATTAGATCATTATTTAAATAAATCATTATATGTGATATTCAATTAACTAATTTATAATTAAAATTGAATGATGTATACATAGAATTCACTTTCAATATTTTTACTAATATCTCATTAACTATATCATTATCAAATGTAAATTATGTAAATTTTTTTTTTATATTCATATATATATATTTAATTTGTAATTAGACACTCAAATTAATTTTCCAACATTAAAACATTTACTATTTATTTTCGTCATCAATTTGGAAAATTTTAAAGTATGTAATTGTTTTAGTTTAAAATTTACATATTATTAATCAATAATTTATACATATGATAAAATATTAAATGTATTATATATAATACTACATATCAACTAATTTTATTTATAATTTAAATAAATAATAAAACAAAAAAAACATTCAAAATATTTAAAATTAATAAAAACATTAATTATATCTGAGTAAAAAATGAACAAAATATTGTACAACAATACCCACCTCTTGAATAATAATTTTTCATACGAATAGTTTCATCAATAATATTTATTATCACAATTATTACATGATTTTGTTTAAATAACTAATGATATAAAACATTAAAAAGAATATGTATGATTTCATATACAATAAAATGTAAATAAGGACCCCCCAATATTAAACTTATGATTCACAGTTGGGTTTGAGTGAGGTGGTGGAAGAGTTTCATGTGTAGGATTTATTTTTTAAATTTTTTTGGAAATATCTATAACAAAATACAATATATATGATATAATTATATTCATTATTGTATTTTAAATAACTCCAAATTGAACATTAATGGATTTTTTATTCAATTATTTGAATCCTCTATCAATATAGAACCAGGACACCGAAAATAAATCATATTTAAAACATTGTCCCTCTATTATTTTAAAAAACTAGTTATTATCATGTTAATAAAATATTAAAAATAATTAATTTAGTAATATAAGGGTTGAAATTCACATGCCTACATTACAACTGAATTGAATATTGAAATAAAATACATATATTTCATATTAATGTGTTGAATTTATAATTTTTGGAAAATAATTATAATTCATTCATTTCAAATTTATGATACAAATACATTAAATTATTATTTAGGTGAATCTCATTTTTTTAATTATATACTTATTTAATTTTATATAATGATTAAATGGTAATGTATTTCCAAATTGAACATATTTTGAGATTCTACATGATTTTTTGGTAATATAACAACCATTGAAATACTATATTTCTCATATAGCAGTGCATTCCCTCCCCATGTCAACGAATGGTTATATACATTCAATTATTATATATCATTGGGATATCTTTCTAATGGAATTTAAATATTTATTAAAAAATATTATTTTTTAGATACCAAACAATAATTCAAATTTATTTTTAAGGATAAATTAACATAATATAAAGGAATCCACTTTTTGTTTGGTTGAATAAATTTTCCATATCTTGAAATCTAAAAACCCAAATTTGACACATGTTTTATCATTTTTTATCCAGTAATATAATTCTTCATCAATTTTTATTTTAAATACCACCATATAATTATATCAAAATGCAATAATAGTTCATAATTTCAAGCCTAGGGATTGATTATTTCTGCCCTCCATAGATCTTCTCTTGGTTTTGAGGGCTATCACCATGCTCTTGTGTTCTTCATTTCTTTTTATGAATAAAAATAAAGTTATGATAATGACGTAAATGATGACTCACATTCTAGAGATTATTGGGGAATGATCATGCTATGAGGACCCATTATACTAAACCAAAAAATTCATAAAAAAGAAATTCTTATCGCATTGAACAATGAATTTAGTAAATAAAGCATAATAAATTGGTTATAAAAGATTATATGTAAATCATATATCATAAACATGGGTATGGAATTGATCACATCATTTAGATACATAAAATATTTGTTTTTGATCAATTAGATATCTTTATTAATGGTTTTTTATACAATTTATGACTCTATATCCATTGAGTGTGGTGTCCCCCCACCCCCATTAAATTTTTAATTATAAATAATCTAGTAACATCATGAAAATATTCATTAAACTGTGACAACATTTATTTACGATCACATCTTCAAATACACAAATATTAAATTAATTTTTCAGAATAGAAAGTTGATCTTGACATTTTATATGACAATAATGAATAATTTTATTATAAATCAATGATACTTTTTAAAAATATTTTTTTTATAAACATCGTACATGATTTTATTCATTATACAATAGTTTTCAAACTTTTTAGAGTCCTAAATAATACTGCATTTTAAATTAATTTTTTGAATTACAGTATGTTCATGATTTTTAGACACATTTTAATTATCAAAAAACATTACTCAATTGACTAAGATATTCTTCCAAAGAATGTGGAAAATTATATCAATGTCTACAACATTTTAATGATAGTTTTTATATATCATATTATAAATAAATTTTCTTTTTACATTAACATGATTTACAGGATATACTCTTCAATGATGAGTCTTCAAAGATTTAATTCTTTTAAAATTTTTCTAGAAAACATTAGGGTATGGTCATGGTCCTTATCAAACTCTATAACATATCAGTTATGCATGAAGAAAAATTAATTTGGATATAATGAAATTTATTTTATCACTAATCACGTTAAAAACATTATTTTGGTATTCATCATGTACTGATTCCATATAATAAGTAAACTGATCAGAATTAATTAATTTTTTGTTATAATTTTCATTATTTCAATATTTTTTGATATATTCACTTAAATATCTCATTAAAATGAATTCCCATTGAATATACTCATCATTATTTCCATAGTAATTTCATCTATCACGAGTGAGATCATTATGGTTAAACTTTTATATTATATTGCCTCGATCTTAAACATTACATAGTATTGAATTATGTTAATATTTCACAATGAGGATATTTTCATGTTTAGAGCTTTAGAGAATTATTTTATAACATATACATAACAATTTGAATATTACATGTAGAAGTTTCTACTCAGTATCCATATTTTTAAAAAAAACTCTTGAAAAATGAGTCTTGTCTAGTTCCATATTTTAAACATCATGAATTTTGCTTTATCCCATCCTTGACCATATTCATCTTTAAGTCCTATGAAAAACATTTGAAGAAAAACATGGGATAAGCATAAAAATATCAGTATGGGATACACAAAGAAGGAAAATTATGAGTTTTTCAAAACAATAAGAAAACCATGAATACATTATCATAAGTAATACTTTTCACCTCTATGTAGTATTAAATACCCTTCACTGAAAAAAATATCATTCTTTACCCTTTTGTAAGAAAAATATTACCATAAACCCCATAGAAAGAACACATAAAATATAAAGGTAACATAGGATATAAACTCACTTCAATGGAATAACCATATGGTCATCTTCCAAATATATCACTAAATGGAATAGCTATACGACTGAATTCCCTACCCATCATTGGAGGTTATAACGTAACCACCTGTCCTGGTTTTTCGTGCACCACCTATCATTCGGTTTATCACGTAACCACCTGTCAAAAGTCAAAGTTCCATTATAAAATCATGACACATAAAATATTTAACATATAAACATTTTACCAATAACATTTCATTTGCAATCACAAGAAATAATATCATGATATTGAAAAAAAATCAATCAATTTCAAAAACACTTTTCAATACCAAATGACCAGAAACAGAAAAATGAATTTCTTTTCTATTAATAAATTATGGCTTATAGAGGACGTCAACTAACGATTATAGTGGCGAAGAGGTCATTGTCATTGAAAACATTAAAAAAATACATTTTTCATTTAATAAAATGCTTCATATAAAAAATAATCCCTTAGAATGAAAATAAAAGTCAATGGAGTTTATAAACGACATAACAGAAGGTCATGTATAAATCAAAATATGCCTCAATAAAAGGTTATTGAGATGATGTCCCTTACATCAAGTCCGAATTTACACATTCGTTCCTTAACCTCATGAATAATAAACCAAAGTTCATTTATACCTGCTTTATAACAATTTTCAAATTTATGTTTCCTTTTATTTCACTTATTAGCACGTTATAAACATTACGTAATCATTCAAGTTAATAATAGTCATTTTGTTCATATTTGGTACATTAGTCAAATGTAAACTTCTTATAATTACATGTTGTCCGTGTGGTAAAAAGTAATTTATCTCCAAAATTTTATTCAGGATTTATATATCATATTTATCATATTTATCTAGTATATATATGTATTTATATCAGTACATAACATTTGGATTTTCGAAATTAAATGCACTGTTAATGGATACGATAAGCCGTACATACGCATGAATGCTACTATCATTTCTATTTCATATTTTTATGGAATAAATACTAAATGAAACAAAGGTATATTATATTTCAAGTATAATATGTTATATAATTTTATTAAATACATCCTTTATACACTCAATTTATGGCATGAACAAGTCAAATCACTTTGAAGGGTCGGTTGTCCTAACGTCCTCAAAGGAAATTATTGTATTACCCACTATGGAAACCATAACGGTATTCTATTATTGAAAAATACCAAAGTACAAAAACAATATAAATATAATAAATATCACATATAAATATAGTTACATATTAATTTCCACCGTGAGAGGTAGAAGGAGATAATTGAACAATCATCATTTTGTGAGACAGTAGTTCTCCATCCATAGATACAATATGTTCATTTCCCATTAGATGGAGGTGTGTATAAGTGTATCTCAAATCCTTCTCATAAAATCAACCTAGTATATTGAGGATTCTGGTGTTGTAATAAAAAATTGGAATAAAAATATTTTTGGACGTTCAGGAAGTAAAATAAAAGATGATAACATTAGGGAATATGTTACCTTAAACTCGAGTTACTCCCTTTGGATTCAACCAAAAGTCTCTCTTGGAGTGACTTATTCCATGGGGAAGGTTTCTAGGAGAATGATAGGGACATATGGAGCTTAATTGGGAAGAGTATGGATGAAACATGGGGATTGAGAGGTGTGTGTAATGGGAAAGAGGTAATGGATTTTTATAAGGGGGAAGAGGGGCACTTTAAGAATATTTCAAAATATTATTTTATTATAAACTAACATTTGGTTTTAAAAGGACCCAAACTTATTAAATTATAATATTAGGTGCATATAAGTCAAAATAAAATCATCCAATAATAACTGTATAGGTTTTGAATATTTTTTAATCCTTAACATTTTTTTTAACCCTTTGTTAACTTATTTATCTTTTACGAAGTCCTCTTAAATATTCATACTATATGGTTAATATATTTACTATAAAATTAAAAACTATCCAGTTTGTTGATTAATGAAAATTTTAACATCATATATAACATTTGGCATAATATTATATTTTTAGGACTATTTTAGCATTTAATAAAATATTGATTTATTTAAAAACTCTTTTATGTCGATTTTAATACTATTCATTTCCTGACTTTATAAAAAATCCAAAACAACTTGATTAATTTGAAAAAACTTCATTAACTAAATTACATCAAAGTATACTCATCTTTAAAATTCTGGGATGTCATAAATAGTTATAAAATAAATTTATTTTAAAATATACAATATCATTTATTTAAAGAATTCATTTATGAGGTAATCAATACATCATCATTGTGTCATAAATAAATTTAATTATCTAATTTATATACATTATAAATAAAACAATACGATGTTGGAAATATTTTTAGATTTCTAATGACTATTTATTTTCAAATATATCAATTATATAACTCCACATTAAAACAGTTTTAGCAAAACAATACATGTTTATGATATTTTAATTTTTAAATTAAATAAAAATTTATTAATTTCATTATCTTACCCAAATGTCATTAAAAGGCCAAAGGTTCTACCCAAGGATTTTATTAGTTAGCAATTTCTCATCCAATAATTTTTCAAAATGTTTTAAGGAAATTTTATATTATTATAATATTATTTTTACATTGAATTACCCTATTTACCTTTAACTACGGTAAATAAAAGTCAAAAGACACTATTTATAAAAAATTATTTCCATCTCATTGAACCAACTTTTACTTACTGATAACAACCCCGAATATCAGATTTTTTAAATTCAAATAACTAAAGTGGTATAATTTCATTTAAATGAAAAAGTCGAATTTTATCTACTAAGTAGAATTTTTCACTATTAATAAAAAATTCAAGGTTTTTAGAAAAATATCAAACATTCATCCTAAGATATATTTGATATTCTGAAATCAAAAATGATATCTATTTTACCAAATTCATAAAATATAAGTTTCATTAATTAATTTATAATTAATTATTGTTGTCAAAACAAAAAGCGTGTTTTTAATAAATAATAACTATCAAAATATTGACACTTGTTTATGTCTAATTTAAAATTTAAATTACATCCAATGACCAAAATTGGATTAAATGGTAAAAATATTATCCAATTACACTTTAAAACCAATTAAATAAACAATCTAACTACACATATAAATTAGATGAAAAAGGTAGTTTTGAATTAAAATCTGATTTTTCCCTTTTATTAAAAACGAATTTTATCAGAAAAATTCCATAAATTTACACAAAGTAAATTTTTGATGTCCTGATTCTAAAGAATAATTTTATTTTGTCAAATATTACATGTAAAAGTGAAAAATATTATATTTAAAAAGGTTTCTCCATCAAAAGGCATCAAAACGACCTTTTCAAGAATATTAGAGTATTTCATGCTTAAAATTGGATTCATTATTAATTTAAGCCTCAAAATATTATTAGATAAATTTAAATACATTTAAAAATCATATATAATTATATTGTAATTATTTCTGTTCATTCTTACTAATACAACGGCTAGGTGATAGTTACCCTTTAAAATAATAATATTATTATATTATTTTTCTATATAACTCAATGTTGTGTGAAATGTATTGTTTCTGAGAAATCCATTATTTCATGTTGAGTACGCTACCCGACATAGACAACCCTTTTAAGTAAAATTAAAATTTAATTCACATATAATAATAAATACGAAAATTTCATATTATTTATTTATCTAGGATGTTGCATCCTTCCCCCTTTTGGAAATTATGTCCTTGAAATTTTATACACTTATCATATAAGTAGGGGTATTTATCCCTCATATCATTTTTAGATTCCCATGTTACCTCTCCAACCATATGGTTTTTCCATAAATCCTTTACCTGATGAATTACCTTATTCCACAACACTTTCTCTCTTCGGGCAAATATTTGGACTGGTTGTTACACATAAGAAATATTTTCTCCCAACTGAACTGCCTATTGACTCAAAACATGATATGGGTTAGGCATGTACTTTCATAACATTGAAACATGAAAAAATTATGTACCTGGGATAAACATGTAAGAAAATACACATTGTAGTAAACTGATCCAACATTCTCTTGGATTTCATATGGTCCAATGAAAGTCATAATCAACTTTACCTTCTTCCCAAAATGGATCACCATTTTTTATTGAGAAACATTGAGAAATACAGAATCACCTACCCCAATAGAAAGATCCTTCCTCTGGTTATCTGCATACCTTTTCTGCCAGGTCTGAGCTGTTCTCATTTACTTCTAAATCAACTGAACTTTATCTGCCATCTCTTCAACCAATTCTGGTCCCATCAGCTTCCTTTCATCTACTTCACCCCAAAATCTAGATTTCTACATCGCTTTCCATATAATACCTCAAACGAATCAATCTGTATACTAGAATGAAAATAATTATTATAATAAAATCCAACCAAATAAAGATGTTGGTCCCTACTTCCCTATTAATCCATTGAAGAATCATGTAGCATGTCATCCAATGTATGAATTTTTCATTTTACCTACCCATTTCATTGTGGATGAAAGGATGTAATAAAATATAATTCAGTACCCAATGACTTTTTAAGGACTTTCCAAAATTTAGAAGTGAACCTATGATCACGATTAGATACAACGGAGAGGTGAACATCATGAAACCTAACTATCTACATATGTAAAGACCCGTAAATTTCAAGGAAATTTTTTTTTCTTAATTTTCCTTGGAATTTTAAAAGAACGCAGTTTCTGACGGCACCTGATTCTGAGGCCTGGTGTGCCCGGAATCATTGTTCGAAGTTTGGCTCGGGTACGTTCAGTGAACGGACGAGCGGGTTTTTCTAACTTTTGAACTGGTGCCCAGACTCGAATTCTGAGGGCACCGATGAAATCGCAGCACCGGTATTTTCTTAGAGATGCCTCTTCCAGAGTTGCGTTTTCTTGGGTGTGGTTTTAAATTTTTGGGCTTAATGTTTAGAAATAAAATAATTTGTTCAACAAACTTTATTTTATTTCACTTAAGCCACTTGAAGCCACTTGAGATCCACTTAAACTGAGTTAAAATGGATAGGATGCTATCCAGAAATATCCTACCCCCTTGGTAGGATATTTGTGAGGTGGGGCCCGCACGAGCCCCACCGTTTCCTTCTGCTAAGTAACACACCCGCGAAAACCCGTCATTATGAAAGTCAACTGACGCGTTTTCTTAACAGACCATTTAATTGGGCGGTCAATTTCGTGAATTAAATTGACGGTTTCTTTCGTTGGATTAATTATACGGAATTAATTGAGTCGTTACATACCGTTTTTTTCGTTCGTTGGCATAGTAATAAAAGAAGACCAACAAGTCTTTTTGTAGGATGGCACATTGAGAGGTTTGTCAGATCTCTTGAGCCTTCATCTTTCTTCGTGAAGAAAGCGAAGAACACAAAGAACGCCGACCTCTGACGAAGAACGTTGAACCCGCAGAAGTTGACGACGAGACGCCGTGTTCCACAACGCGGACGTTCCCTTCCTGCAACGTTCTTCTGCGACGTCTCTTCCTCCGCAACGAATCTTCGATTAGCTGTTTGAGGTAAGAGACTTCGAGATTCTATTAAATCTCCCTTGTGTTTTTTTATATAACAAAACATGGATTTAATTATTTATAATTAAATTTGTTGTTTCTTGGTCCGTTGAGTTCACCGACTCAACGCCGGATTCCGCGACGACGCGATGCCTTTTCGCGACGACGCGACGATCCCCTTCTTCCGCAATGAACAATTCCGTGAAGGACCCCTCAACGACGACTATGAGGTAGGGATTTTACTTTTGGAAATGCCCTCATTCCCCATGTTGTATCCGTTCAAGAATGAAGAACCCGATTCATAAAATAATTTTATTTCATTAAAAATTGTTTTCAGATATGTATTTAGGTGTTGAATGTATTTCTCTCATTGTTTATCTCTAACGCGGAGGGTGCGGGCCAAACGAACACGGCCCGACAACCCACTGATGTTCTTCGTTGTTGTGTGGATTTGACAGGCGACGACGGAACGTGCCGCAACTGAATTTTGAGGATTCCGCAGTGAAGAACGAGTCCCGGGAGGAGCAGTGGTGCAGACGGGAACAGAATAAGCCCACCGGAACGACTCCAGCGGCCCGCGGAAGCCGCTGGAGGCGTGGTTCGCCGGGGCGGCGGCGCCGGCAGATGGGAGCGGCGGCACCCCGGCGCGCCGCCGGACAAGGCCACCGCAGCAGAAGCTGAAGCGTCGGCACGCGCGGACCCGCGGTCGTGCAGGCCCGGCGCTCGTGGGACACGGCTGAAGCCGCGTCCGGTTGTCCGGGAAACACCCCGCGGGTGCCGCAGGGTTTTCACGCGGGGGCGGCGGCTTCCCCCCCCCCCCCCCCCCCCCGCGTCGCTCGGCCTTGTCCAGGGCGACACCCGGCGGGTGCCGCGGGGGTGTCACGCGGGGGCGGCGGCTCCCCCCCGCGTCGCTCGGCCGCGTCCAGGGCGACACCCGGCGGGTGCCGCGGGGGTGTCACGCGGGGGCGGCGGCTCCCCCCCGCGTCGCTCGGCCGCTCGGCTGGGCCGGGCCGGGCTGGCTGAGCCAGGCCGGTCCGACCGGCCGGACCGGGTTCGGCCAACCCAGGGGGGGGGGGGGGGGGGGGGTCGGGCCGGCTCGGTCCGGGCCCGGACCCCCCGTCTTCGGACTGTTTTCGGTCAAATGCCCGTAACATGAGCTAAGGGCCTCCAAACAACTCTCCGTCAGTGGCAACGCGATCCTTGGATCGAGACGGTCATTTCGGTATAACGCACTAAAGGTTTCGGAATACTTTGAGTTTGGCCAAGTTGGTTCGTACACGAAACCAACCGGGCCCTTGGAGCGGAAACACTCATATCTTGAGCTACGGACGTCCGATCGACGTGCCATCGACTTTGTTGAATTCCTCTAAGACGGATCTTTGGGCATACTCCGCCTGAGTTTTGGACGCAGGTGGAGTACGGTCGGGTTGGTTTTGCCTTAAAAACCAACCGGGGCCCTTGGACGAAAAAGCCAATAACTCTCAGACCGGGCGTCCGATTGACGCGCCGTCTGCGACGTTGAGTTTTTGTTGACGATACAGAACTTTTGGATACATAACCATCAGACATTGTGTCAGTTGATGTATCAGCCTCTCGGCTCGTGGAGCGGACCCTCCCGAACGAGCTTGCTGTGTGCGGGAACCCTAGTGCTGGCTGCGACTTCGACGACGACGACTATACAGAGATCCTCGGTGGATTCGACTGCGACGATGAGGGGAATAGTACGGGAATCCTCCGTGTTTTCGGCACTGACCACTACGGTACACCTTTGGATACATCAACTCCGGACTGCATGTCAGTTGATGCATCGACCTTTTAGCTCGTGTAGTGGACCCTCCCAGAACGAGCATACTGTGTGCGGAACCCTAGATCCGGTTGAGATTTGATGACTGCTGATCGAATGACTCGATGTGTTACGGATAGCCCAAAGGGGAGCGTTTGGTTGTAGTGGCATAGGGGAGCACTTGGTTGTAGTGGCAGACCCACGACAGAGGTGCACTTGGTTGTAGCAGCACAGGGGAGCACTTGGTTGTAGCGGAAGTCCCACGACAGAGGTGCGCTTGGTTGTAGCGGCACAGGGGAGCGCTTGGTTGTAGCGGCACACCCACGACAGAGGTGCGCATGGTTGTAGCGGCACATGGGAGCGCTTGGTTGTAGCGGCAGACCCACGACAGAGGTGCTCTTGGTTGTAGCGGCATAGGGGAGTGCTTGGTTATAGCGGCAGACCCACGACAGAGATGCGCTTGGTTGTAGCGGCACATGGGAGCGCTGGGTTGTAACGGCAGGACCACGACGGAAGAGCGCTTGGTTGTAGCGGCATAACCACTGTACTTTATGGAGAAGGAGATTCCCTATAGCTTTGGGTCCAACTTCATGAACGATCCTATGTGGCTCATTATGGGGGAGATTAGTATCTTTCGATCCTTTGTGGGTCTGACGACTTAGATGAATCAGTGGCTACATCTGATTATCTCTATCGTCATTTGGAGAAGTATACCTGTGTGAGCTAAATCTTCTGTTTACTCTCCTTTGTGGATTATGTTGAACTATCCTGTGTGGATTTACTGTTTACTCTCCTTTGTGGATTGTGTTGTGCTATCCTGTGTGTGTATACGTTTTGCTTTCCTGTGTGGACTAGGGTGTGCATGGGCTCGGACGTTGGAGCCGAATGGGAATTGACGACTTAGGTATATGTATGGGCATATACCTAAGAAGTGTTAGTTGTTACTTCGTGATTGTATCGTTCCTTTGTGGATTATCCTTTGTGGATTTCAGGAGACCTTCGGGGATCTCGGGGTCCCTATTGAGTAGCTTATACTCACCTCTGCAAGGGCTTTGCCCGCACTACGTTGTGTTTGTTGCAGATGACGGACAGCGCTGATCGTGGTGGAGGCGTGCGGAGCAGGAGGTTACCTGGAGGTGGACCACTGGGTGGGACATACTCGGAGCGGTCAGGTGGACTAGAGGAGCAGTGGAGGCTATCTGTACCCACCCTTCAGGTGGGACATCCAGAGGACGGCTCGACGCTTCGGCTTTTCTTTTTAGTTGTTGTTTTCCCTTTTCAGTTGTACTTTACAGTTGGGCTTGTATTTCCGGCCCCTTTTACTTTCAGCACAGCTTGTTACAGTTTTTTACTTAGTGTTTGCTTTTCCTCTTTCTTACATTGTGGTGCTTGTTTACTTTACAAAGGAAATGCCTTCCCTTTTGTTGGTATTTACGCCTTGGTGCTAGTCGCCAGCCCCTGGCCTATAAAAGGCGGTCTTGGGGAAGTCACGGCACCGGCCCCGAGGACGGATCGAGACAAATTGGTATCAGATGTGGTCGGTTCTGCCGCAGACTCTGATCTTTCTTCTATTTAGAGCAATAGTGTTTAGCGTATTGAGTGTGGTTATCAGTCCAGGGAGTCCAGTGTTGGTGCGGTGGCCGACGTATCCATACACCAGGACCCTAACTTCTGATATCCGACTTAATGCACGAAAAAATTGATTGCAAGTGTGTTTCAAGTTTTCTTTGTGATTAATTTATGTCAGCTCACCAGGTATACTTTTCTGACCGTGGCGCACCTTTTTCTTTTTCAGGATGGCCCCACGATGACATCCAGCTAGGGTTCCGAGTGATGTGCGTGGCGATATCCCACCGAGCGTCGAGGACTCGGTACATGGCCCTTTGACAGCTGAGGCACCGACGGTACCTATACCCGCTGAGCCACCGATACTACCAGCCCTAGCCGCTGACGATTCACGTCACCTTAGTGCACTGCATGAGTTCCAGCGCTAGCGACCGCCCAGGTTCCGTGGGGAGACGGACCCTCAGGCCACCGAGGACTGGCTGGAGGAAGTTGTACGGGTTTTCATATTAGTGAGGACACCAGCAGACCTCATGGTGATCCTCGCAGCGAGTCTCCTACAAGTGGCAGCAGGAAGATGGTGGAGTTTGATGCTCCAGGTGCACGATGAGACGTCTCTCCTCTGGTCGGACTTTGAGAGCATCGTCCGCTCTGAGTTCGTCCCAGCCACCCTCCGAGCGGTGCGCATCCTGGAGCTACTACAGCTTCAGCAGGGCAGCATGACAGTGGCCCAGTACTCGGTGAGATTTACTGATCTCTCGTGCTACTCCACAGATATGGTATGAGACCCGTTATTCTGGGCCCGGACCTTCGAGCAGGGATTGAGGCACGAGAGCAGGGCTTCGATGATCTCCCTCAAAATTCCGACCCAGACAGGGGTGTTGGAGCGAGCCCTCTTAGTGGAGAGTTTCTTTACTGAGCAGTCTCCAGTAGCAGGACCCTTGCCGGCATGCGGATGAGTCTTCTGTAGTGGGCAGTAGACAGATGACGCAGTGGTCCAAGAGAACTAGACCTACAGGTGGTCGACAGCATGACTATGGATCGTTTGTGCGAGGCACTCAGGGTGGGAAATGACTTTCCATGAGAGGGAAATGTTACTCCTGCGGCGGGATTGGTCACATGGCTCGTGACTGTCCGACCCGCCATACGGATGACCAACAGATGAATGAAGGACCCCCCAGGCAGAGACAGAGGTTCGATTAGGGCAGACCGCAAGGAGTAGGAGACCATGGTAGGGGAGCTGGCCGTGCAGCTGGAAGTGGACGATGCTTCGGGGTGTTGCCACCACCACCACCAGGAGGTCCACCCCAACCACATGGAGTTGGTGGACATGTGAGAGCTCAGCTTCAAGCAGCTGAGTCCTTCGATCATGGAGCTCTGGGAGCAGATGGACAGGAGCAGAACTAGTGGATACGTCCTTTGTACTTCTAATTCCTTGTTGCTGTTGTGTAGTGTCCTGTATTATGAGCTGCAATAGTAAAAGATGCTTACCCTGTGATGTTTTCATTCCTTTCCTCTTTTGTGTTGTTACTATGAGGTTCCAGTTTAGACTGTTGACTTGACCCTCACTTGTGAGACATCTATTGGAGGAGACCCAGTTACCACACACTGATGCCGACAGTGTGACTCAACGCTTGGAGGCGTGAGTAACGGTTGGATCTCTTGGTATTTGCGTTGAGGCCTTACGACATCATCCTTGGTATAGATTAGTGACAATAAATGTCAGGATTGACTGTATTAGGCAAAGGAAGTGGTTCATCCAGGGGATGAGACCAGATTTCTCTTATCGGAAAAAAAGAAATCTTAGCAGCTTTTGTGGGACCGGAGATGGTCCATGCCACGACAGAGAAGGTCCAGGTCATCCAGGAGTGGATGAGGACAGCTCAGAGCCGGCAGGAGTCTTATGCTGACAGGAGGCGGAGGCCACTAGAGCTCGAGGATGGAGACCACGTCTTCTTGTGTGTGTCACCTCGATGTGGATTATGGAGATTTGGCCGAGGCGGCAAGTTGTCTCCAGACTTCATTGGACCTTTCCAGGTCCTCAGCAGGATTTTCAAGGTGGCTTATCACCTGGTTCTACCACCACAGTTGTGCAGTGTGCACGACATTTTCCACGTATCTCAGCAGAGCAGATACGTGCACGACCCGATGCAAATCTTTGACCATGGAGAGCTGGTCTTTGATGATGGGACGACTTTTGCGGAGGTCCCAGTGGAGATCGAGGATCAACAGGAGTGGTTCCTATGTGGAAGATCGATTCCTCTAGTGCGCTTTAGATGGCAGCTCGAGAACCTCTAGGAGAGCACTTGGGAGCGGGAGGCTCAGATGCATGCTCAGTACCGCCTTTGTATCCCTAAGTTTCTGGTGAAGATTTACGGGGACGTAACGCCCTGTGGTGGGAGTAATGTAAAAACCCATAAATTTCAAGGAAATTTTTTTTTCATAATTTTCTTTGGAATTTTACAAGAACGCAGTTTCTGACGGCACCTGATTCCGACGCCTGGTGTGCCCGGAATCATTGTTCAATGTTTGGCTCGGGTACGTTCATTGAACGGATGAGCAGGTTCTTCTAACTTTTGAACCAGTGCCCGGAATTGAATTCTGAGGGCACCGATGAAATCGCAGCACCGGTATTTTCTTAGAGACGCCTCTTCCGGAGTTGCGTTTTCTTGGGTGTGGTTTTTAATTTTTGGGCTAAAAGATTAGAAATAAAATAATTTGTTCGACAAACTTTATTTTATTTCACTTAAGCCACATGACGCCACTTGAAAGCCACTTAAACTGAGATAAAACAGATAGGATGCTATCCAGAAATATCCTACCCCCTTGGTAGGATATTTGTGAGGTGGGGCCCACATGAGCCCTGTCGTTTCCTTCCGCTAAGTAACGCACCTGCGAAAACCCGTCATTATGAAAGTCAACTGACGTGTTTTCTTAACAGACCATTTAATTGGGCGGTTTATTTCGTAAATTAAATGGATGGTTTCTTTCGTTGGATTAATTCTACGGAATTAATTGAGTCGTAACTTACCTTTTTTTCGTTCGTTGGCATAGTAATAAAATAAGACCAACAAGTCTTTTTGGAGGATGACACATTGAGAGGTTAGTCAGAGCTCTTGAGCCTTCATCCTTCTTCGCGAAGAATGTGAAGAACGCGAAGAACGCCGACCTCCGATGAAGAACGCCGAACCCGCAGAAGTCGACGACGTGACACCGTGTTCCACGACACTGACGTTCCCTTCCTGCAACTATCTTCTGCGACATCTCTTCCTCCGCAACGAATCTTCAATCAGCTGTTTGAGGTAAGAGACTTCAGGATTCTCTTAAATCTCCCTTGTGTTTTTTTATATTAGAAAACACGGATTTAATTATTTATAATTAAATCTGTTGTTTCTTGGTCCGTTGAGTTCGCCGACTCAACGCTGGATTCCGCGATGACGTGACGCCTTTCCGTGACGACGTGACTATCCCCTTCTTCCGCGACGAGCAATTCTGTGAAGGACCCTCCGACGACGACTATAAGGTAGGGATTTTATTTTTGGAAATGCCCTCATTCCCCGTGTTGTTTCCGTTCAATAATGAAGAACCCGATTCATAAAACAATTTTATTTCATTAAAAATTGTTTTCGGATATGTATTCATGTGTTGAATGTATTTCTCCCGTTGTTTATCTCTAACGCGGAGGGTGCGGGCCAAACGAACACGGCCCGACAACCCTCCGCCATTCTTCGTTGTTGGGAGGATTTGACGGGTGACGACGGAACGTGCGACAACTGAATTTTGAAGATTCTGCATTGAAGAACGAGTCCCGGAAGGAGCAGAGGCGCAGACGGGAACAGAATCAGACCACCGGAGCGACTCCGGTGGCCCGTGGAAGCCGCCGGCAGCACTCGTCGCCGGCACCGCGACGGTGGCAGCCAGGAGCGGCGGTGCCCCGGTGTGCCGCCGTACAAGGCCGCCGCGGCAGAAGGCGCGGCGGCGGCACTCGCGGACCCGCGGCCGCGCGGGTCCGGTGCGTGCGGGTCCGGTTGTCCGGGCGACACCTCGCGGGTGTGGTGGGGTTGTCACACGGGGCGACGACTTCCCCCCCTGCGTCGCTCGGCCTTGTCCAGGGTGACACCCCGCGGGTGCCTCGGGGGTGTCACGCGGGGGCGGCGGATCCCCCCCGCGTCGCAGGGCCACGCGACCGAGCCGGGCCGGGCGGGCCGAGCCAGGCCGGTCCGACCGGCCGGATCGGGTCGGCCGGGCCAGGCCAGGTCGGCCGGCGCGGCCGATCCTGGGGGGGGGGGGGGGCGGGCCGGCTTGGCCCGGGCCCGGACCCCCCATCTTCGGACTATTTTCGATCAAATGCCCATAACATGAGCTACGGGCCTCCAAACGACTCGCCGTGAGCGGAAACACGATCCTTGGATCAAGACGGTAGTTTCGGTAAGTCACACTCAAGGTTTCAGAATACTTTGAGTTCGGCCGGGTTGGTTCGTACACAAAACCAACCGGGCCCTCGTAGCGGAAACGCTCATATCTTGAGCTACGGACGTCCGATCGACGTCTCGTCGGCTTTGTTGAATTTCTCCAAGTGAGACGGATCTTTTGGCATACTCCTCCCGAAGTTTGGATGCAGGTGGAGTACAGTTGGGTTGTTTTTTCCTTAAAAACCAACCAGGCACCTTGGACGAAAAAACCATTAACTCTCAGACCGGGCGTCCGATTGACGCGTCGTCTTCGACTTTGAGTTCCGGTTGAGGATACGGAACATCTGGATTCATATACTTCAGACTTTGTGTCAGTTGATGTATCAGCCTCTCGGCTCGTGGAGCGGACCCTCCCGAACGAGCTTGCTGTGTGCGGGAACCCTAGTGCTGGCTGCGACTTCGACGACGACGACTATACAGAGATCCTCGGTGGATTCGAATGCGACGATGATGAGAACAGTACGGGAATCCTCCATGTTTTCGGCAGTGACCAATATGGTACACCTTAGGATACATCAACTCCGGACTACATGTCAGTTGATGCATCGACCTTTTAGCTCGTGGAGTGGACCCCCCCCCCCCGGAACGAGCATGTTGTGTGCGAAACCGTAGAGCCGGTTGAGATTTGATGACTGCTGATCGAATGACTCGGTGTGTTACGGATAGCCCAGAGGGGAGCGCATGGTTGTAGCGGCACATGGGAGCGCTTGGTTGTAGCGGCAGACCCACGACAGAGGTGCGCTTGGTTGTAGCAGCAAAAGGGAGTGCTTGGTTGTAGCGGCAGACCCACGACAGAGGTGCGCTTGGTTGTAGCTGCACAGGGGAGCGCTTGGTTGTAGCGGCCGACCCACGACATAGGTGCACTTGGTTGTATCGGCACAGGGGAGCGCTTGGTTGTAGCGGCAGACCCACGATAGATGTGTGCTTGGTTGTAGCGGCACATGGGAGCGCTTGGTTGTAGCGGCAGACTCACGACAGAGATGCACTTGGTTGTAGAGGCACATGGGAGCGCTGGGTTGTAGCGACAGGCCCACGATGGAAGAGCGCTTTTTTGTAGCGGCATAACCACTATACTTGATGGAGAAGGAGTTTACCGGTATCTTTGGGTCCAACTTCATGAACGATCCTATGTGGGTCATTACGGGGGAGATTAGTACCTTTCGATCCTTTATGGGTCCGACGACTTAGATGAATCAGTGGCTACATATGATCATCTCTATCATCATTTGAAGAAGTATACCTGTGTGAGCTAAATCTTGTGTTTACTCTCCTTTGTGGATTGTGTTGAACTATCCTGTGTGGATTTACTGTTTACTCTTCTTTGTGGATTGTGTTCTGCTATCCTGTGTGGGTATACGTTTTGCTTTCCTGTGTGGACTGGGTTGTGCTTGGGCTCGGACGTTAGAGACGAACGGGAATTGACGACTTAGGTATATGTATGGGAATATACCTAAGCAGTGTCGTTTATTACTTTGTGATTGTATCTTTCCTTTTTGGATTATCCTTTGTGGATTTCGGGAGACCTTCGGGGGTTTCGGGGTCCCTACTGAGTAGATTATACTCACCCCTGCACGGGCTTTTCCCGCACTACGTTGTGTTGGTTGCAGACGACGGACATCGCTGATCGTGGTGGAGGCGTGTGGAGCAGGAGGGTACCTGGAGGTGGACCACTGGGCGGGGCATACTCGGAGCGGTCAGGTGGACCCGAGGAGCAGTGGAGGCTATCTGTACCCACCCATCAGGTGGGACTTCTATAGGACGACTCGATGCTGCGGCTTTTCTTTTCAGTTGTTGTTTTCCCCTTTCAGTTGTACTTTACAGTTGGGCTTGTATTTCTGGCCCCTTTTACTTTCAGCACAGTTTGTTACAGTTTTTACTTATTGTTTAATTTTCCACTTTCTTACTATGTGGTGCTTGTTTACTTTTCAAAGCCAATGCCTTCCCTTTTGTTGGGATTTACGCCTTGGTGCTAGTCACCAGCCCCTGGCCTATGGAAGGAGGGCTTGGGGTAGTCACGGCACAGGCCCCGAGGACGGGTCGTGACAACATTACATATAAATGAGAATGTTGATATAGAGAAAAAGTATATTGACTAGGAAAGAAGTGATCAGATTTTGTCAATCGGTCAACAATAACCTAGATTTAATTTTTACATAAATATTTCTTGGGTAATCCCACAATGAAGTCCATGTATATATTTTCCCATTTCCAATGTGGCACTAGTAATGACTGAAGCATTCCATTCAATAAATTCAACTATGCTTTAACTTATTGACAAGTAAAACACCTAAAAGTAAAGTCAGTAATATCTCTTTTCATTCCATCCCATTATTAATACTTTTGAATATCATTGTACATCTTAGAAATTCCTAGATGAAATGAAAACGGAGAACTATGAGCTTCAAATATAACTCATTATTAAACTTTTAATAACAAGGAAAACATAATCTCTTTAAAAATATCAAAACACAGTATCTATCAATATTAAACTCAATTAGCACACCCTTCTGAACCAATTATACCTTTTTATACAAATCACTATCATATTTCTATGCTTTCTTAATTCTGTATTCTAGGGACAATTGTACTAAAAACTAAAATAAAATAGAGGAATTTCCTACACCAACAACATCAAATAAAAAGTTTATCAAATCAAAAACCAACGGATCTTGTTCCAAACTTATAATGTTAAATGTAACATTCCTTTTTTGACTCAAAGAATCGTCCACTTTATTTTCCTTTCTCGGATGGTAATGGATCGTGCAATCATAATCCTTGATTAATTCTAACCATCTCATTGTATCATGTTTAATTCCTTTTAACTGAATATATATTTTAAACTTTGTTCTTAGTATACATTTTACACTTTAGTCCATGCATATGATGCCTCAAATTTCTAAACCATAAATAATTGCAGCTAATTCCAAATCATGTGTAGGGTAATTTAACTCATGAGGTATCAACTGACATAAATAATAAGAAATTAACTAATCATTCTACATTAGTACACAAACTTGTGCTTTCAACGAAGCATCACTATAGATAACAAACTCACCATTTCTGGATAGAAGTGCCAAAACTAGGACATTCACCAATCATTTTTTCAGTTCATGAGTCAACAAAGCCATTAATACAACAAACTGTTCAATTCTAATTCTAAACATCTCAGGATGCTGATTTGGAAGGTAATTTCCCCCTGTATTCCTTCCCATCACAACTTCTCAATTTTCTCTATAAAAAACCATTTTGAACAAAGATATTTCCTAGGTGAAGCAACGTGGTAATCTATAAATTCTATATCATTTTAATTATACCATAAATTAGTATATGGATAATAATTTAACAATATCAAAACTCCTTATGTTTTCTAAACTGGCCTATGAGATCAACAATAAGGCTAAATCCTTAAACATTACATAATATTGAACTAAGTTAATAATTTCACATTGAGGATCATTTCATGTTTAGATCATTTGATAATTAGGTCATAACATATAGATAACATTTTTTATATTACATGTAATCATTTCTACTCCGTATCCATTTTTTATAAAATAAACAATATTGAAAAATGAGTCATGTCTAGTTCCATATTTTAGACATCATGACTTTTTCTTGATCCCATCCTTGACCCTATTCATCTTTACGTTCTGTGAATACATTTGAAGAAAAATTTGGGATGGGCATAAAAATATTAGTAAGGGATACACAATGAAGTAAAACTACTAGTTTTTCAAAACAACATACAAACCATTAATACTTTATCATAAGTAATACTTTTCACCTTTATGAAGTACTAAATACTCGTTATTGAATAAAATATCATTGCTTACCCTTTTTTTTACCAAAATATTACCAAAATACCCATATAAAGAAAACATAACATATAAATGTAACTTGGGACATAATCATACTTAAATAGAATAACCATATGGTCGACTTCCACACATATCACTAAATGGAATATTCATACGACTGACTTCGATTCCCAATGTTTTGGTGTTTATAAAGCAACCACCCTACATTGTTTATCATAGAACCACCCATCATTTGGATTATCACGTAACCTCCCATCAAAAGTTCAAGTACCATTATGAAATCATAACACATAAAATATTGCAAATATAAACATTTCACTAATAAAATTACATTTTCAATCACAAGAAATCATTTCTAGATATTTAGAAAATTTCAATTCATTTCAAAAACATTTTTTAATAAAAAAACACCCAAAAACAAAATAAGTTATTTCTTTTCCTATAAAAACATTAATTCTTATTGAGGAATCCAAATAATGATAAGGGTGGAGTAGAGGTCATTGTTTCCAAATATTATAAAAAAATTCCATTTTTTTATTAGTATAATTATTCATAAAAAATATTTCCATTGAATGAAAATACAAGTCAAATGAGTTTATAAACCATATAGAGGAATGTCGTGTATAAATCAAAATATTCCTCAATGAAATGTGATTGAGATGAAGTCCCTTACATTATGTCCAACACGAATCCTTCATTATTTAACCACCTAAATAATTAAATAAATATAATTTCTACTTTCTTCATAACCTTTTTCAAATTTATTATCCTTTTATATCACTTATTAGCACATTATACACATTATGTAGTCATTTATGTTAATAATGATTGTTTTTTTTATATTTGTTACTTGAGTCAAAAGTAAACATATTATAATTACATGTGGTCCATGTGGTAAAAATTACATTATCTCCCAAATTATATTCATGATTTAGATATCATATATATAATATATATCCAGTATATATATATATGTATAAAAGTACATAACATTTGGAGATAAGAAATGAAATGCACCGTTTATGGAGATGGTAAGCCGTACGTACGCATGAATACTAATTTCATTTCTACTTCATATTTTAATGGAATGAAAAAATAATGAAACATAGTTATATTATAATTCTGGTATAATATAATATATAATATTATTAACATCATCTTTATACTCTCTATTTTTTTCTTGAATGAGTCATATAACTTTGAGGGGGTGGTAGTACGCACATCCTCAAATGAAATTATTGTATTTACCACCTATGGAAACCTTAAATGCATTCTATAAATGAAAAATACAGAAGAATAGAAAAAATATAAATATAATATATATCACATTTAGATATATTTCCATATTAATTTCCATAATTACAGACATTAGAATATAATTGAGCAATCATCGTTTCGGGAGGCAGTAGTTCGTCGTCGACAGAAACAATATTTTCTTTTCCCATTAGATGGAGGTGTGTATTGTGTTGCGAGAATCCTTCTCATAAAAAAACCAAGTATATTTAGGATACATGATTTTTTTAAATAATGTAACAAAAATATTTTTGTGGTTTTTGTAAGTAAAATAAAAGAAAAGAACTTTTTGGAAGATGTTACCTTAAAATCATGTAACCCCCGTTGGATTGAACCAAAAGGCTTTATTGAAGTTCATTATGCCTAGGGAAAGGCTTCTAGGAGGAGGATAGGGTTGTAAGGAACTTAACTAGGATGATTTTTTATGAGCCAAGGTGCTTGGGAGCTGTGTGTAATGGGATAGAGGTGATGCCTTTTTATAAGGGGGAGGGGCTCTTTATGAGTGTTTGAAAATATTATTTTATTATAAACTAAATTCCGGTATCAAAAGATCCCAATAATATTAAATTCTAATATAAGGTTCATATAAGTTGAAATAAAATCTCCAACAAGAATTGCATAGGTTTTGGATATTTTTTAATCCTTATCTTTTTTATTTAACCCTTTGTTAACTAATTTAACTTTTACCAAGTCCTCTTATATATTCAGACTATATGGTAATATATTTATGATAAAATGTCAAAAGACCCAAAAATATATCATTAATGATATTTCTAACATTATATATGCCATTTTTCTGAATATTAGTTTTTTAGGACTATTTAATCATTTAATAAAATATTGATCGATTTAAAAACTCTTTTATGTCAATTTTAATACTATTCATATCATGACTTTTTTAAAAATCCAAACCAACTTGATTAATTCTAAAAAACATCGTTAATTCAATTATACCAAGTCATATTAATCTCTAAAATTTGTGGATGGCATAAGTAGTTTCAAAATTAAATTATTTTAACATTTATAATCTAATTTATTTAAAACATTCATTAATGAGGTAATCATTATATCATCATTTTTTCATAATTAAATATCTTTATCTGATGTCTAAATATTATAATTAAAATAATATTATGTATTAAATACTTTTAGATTTTTAATTACTATTTATAATCAAATATTTTAATTCTATAACCCCACATTAAAATTATTTTAGCAAAACAATACATGTTTATGATATTTTTATTCTTACTTTAAATAAAACGTTATTAATGTAATTATCTTAACCAAATGGATTTCAAAGCACAAATATTCTACCCATTGATTTTATTGGTCATACAAGACTCATCCAATAAGGTTAGTATTACTATTAAGGTAATTTTATAGTATATTATTATTATTTTTACCTTGAATTACCCTATTTACATTTAACATCGATAAATAAGTAAAAAATTACTATTCACCAAAAATTATATTCATCCCAATGAACCACATTTTACATACTAATGACAACCATGTATGTTATATTTTTTAAATTATATTCACAGAAGCAGTAAAATTTTATTTAAATAAAAATATATGTTTTTAACTACTAAGTAGTATTTTTTTCTATTCATCAAAAATTGATGGTTTTCAGAAAAATACCAAAAACATAGCCTAAGAAATAATTGATATTCTGAATTAAAAAATGATATCTATTTAACCAAATTCAATACATTTAAATTTCATTAATTAATTTCTAATTAATTCTCGTTGTGAAAACAAAAAGCGTGTTTCAATGAAATAATAACTATCAAAATATTGACACTTGTTCATGTAAAATTTCAAAGTGAAATTACATCTAATGAATAAAATTGGATTAAATGGTAAAAATATAATACAATTACACTTTAAAACTAATTAAAATAACAATCTAACTACACAAATAAATTAGTTGAAAAGTCAGTTTTGATTAATAATAATGTAATTTCCACTATTCAATAAAAAATGAATTTTACCAGAAAAATAAAATACAATTCCCAATGTAAATATAGATTTCCATATAGTAAAGAAGGATTTGATTTTGTCTAATAGTATATGTAAAAGTTACAAATAATAGATTTAAAAAGGGTTCACCATCAAAAGGTGGTAAAATGACCTTTTAAAGAATTTTAGAGAATTTCAGGAATAAAATTTGACTCATTGTCAGTTGAAGACTAAAAAAGTTATTAGATATATTTAATTAAATTTAACAAACATTTATAATCATATAGTAGTTATTTATTCTCATTCCTAACAATACAATAGAGAAGTGTTAACTACACTTTAAAATAATAATATTATTATATTATGTTTTGGTATAACTCAATGTTTTGTGCAACATATGATTTATGAGAAATATATTATTGCGTGTTGAGTAAGCTATCAAAAATATAATACCCTTTTAAGTAAAATTAATATTTAATTCACTAATATAAATAAATATGAAATTTTCATATTCTTTATTCACCTCGGATGTTACATCAATAATTTTTTTCCTTCGCCATAATTATTACTGTCAACCTCTTCTTCATCATCACAACATTCAACTTCCTCGTAATTAGATATGAAATTTATAATTCCACTATTTGAAAATTTTAATTAACTTTTAATGAGAATAAAATATTAGGGTGGACTCCTTCTTCCTTGATTTCCTTTTAGAGCGTTCATCTTCCTCATAAATAGATCCATTTTATCTCATATTAGATAAATTTTTACGAAATGCTGGAAATGAACAAAAATTAAACCATTTATGTGGTTTCATCCAATTAAAATTTAACATGTATCTTAAAAAATATCTAGAAATTTCAGGGATTTTTTTTAAAAATCACATCTGCATTTGAATAAAAATTTTGACAACAAACACTATCTTCCTCATAAAAAAAATTCATAACTTTTGTACATTTGGATGATTTAAAAGTTATTTACATTTCATGTTATACTGATTTCATGATAGAAACATTCTTATTCACTATATATGAATCATGAATAATATAAAAATCATTAAGGATAATATCACATTGGTACTTTTATTCAAAATATGATACAATAGAGTAAATTTTAAAAATTATTTTATATAGAATAATTTTAAAATGATCTAAATAATCCAATGTTTTCCAATATCCCCATATATTTGATAAAAAAAATTTTACTTTGGTAATGAAAATATCTATGATCTCATCAAAATTAATCAATAGTTATTTATTCATATGTTTCCATAACTACAAAATAGGACACGTTATATTAGTATTTCCTTTAAATATATGATGACTTTTTCCAAGATATCATTCATTATTTTGATACATTTTAAATTATCAAATTAATTATATAAATGAGAATATAGTATTTCATTTTTTACATGACCCTCTGTATTTTCATTCCACTTATTTAATTTTATCATGAAAACACATTCATGACATGGAAAATATCCTTCAGATAAATCTTCTAAAACATAATAAATGATATATAAAATAATTCGAAAACATATACCCTTATATATATTAAATCCATTCCCAAAGAATGATGTTATGATCCTAATATTAAATGAATTAAAAATAACCATTATTGAAAAATGTAAAACCCATTGGCACATTTTTCATTGTGGGAGCGACATTAGAGAAAATAATTATCTAACTATAAACAAAGGATACGTGATTTTTACTAATTGTAGTAGCACATGATTATTATAATCACTTATATGGGTGTGAGTGATTTAGTGATTAAAAACTGTACTATTTTTTCATCTGAAATAACCATTATCACTTGTTAAATTTAATGGATTTTTGTCTTTTAACACAGAACTACACATATAAGTGGCATTAATTATTTAAAAGGCTAACTACGAAATGTGAGTACAAAATTATTAGAAAATTCTAGTAGCATATCAGATCATGTGATCGACAATTACAATATAGTGAATCCATTCTAGTAGGATAAATAATTGAATATTCATATATATCTAAAAACAATTTATTATATCCCACATATTTAAGTTTATCCCTACCATAAAAAAGGATAAAAAATTAGAACCAACTGAATAGTCATCAATTAAATAAAATTAATCCATGTAATTAAGTGTGTTGAGTTCTTCCACTACTTATCTACATTCCAAGATTTAATTAATCATAACTAATTAATCAAATGTTCTAAAACATAGTTTTATTTTCCACATTGTATGCATAACTCATGCATATTAACACATTGATTTTTTCTCCATTTACCATTTTTCATATATTGATAATCACAAAATCCATATGTTATCCCTATCATCAGTAAAATCTTATACATAAACACATTAAACATATTAATTTTTATTTAAAATATTCTATAAGGAACATAACTATTTCATCATAGTTATATTTTAATATTACATTCAAATTGAATTATATTTATCTAAAATTTAGTTGGATCATCTTTCATTTCATCTTAACAATAGAAATTGAATTAGAATTTTATTTAAATCAAAATAACTACCAATCCTATGAGAATAAATAAAATTCTTCATGGATTCTTTAAATCCCCATTAAACTAATTAAAATCCACTATCATTGTGAATCGTTATCTATCATATCATATGATGATGGTTCAACACAACTATTTGTTAACATTCTGGGACATTACAACAAAAGGTTGTACTATAGCCTACGTGCTATGAAATCTCCATAGCCTAAAAATTCTATCATACTAAGAATTCCATCCTCGAATACTTATTGTGGTTTGGAATACCCTAATATCAATGGGTTGTGACATAACCACAATATAAATTATGGTGATCATTAATTTTGTATGGTCATAATAAATATGACTTAAACTCATTATTGATGTACCCTCCCCTTACGACATAGAGGTCCCAATATTTATAGGGCCACAAATAATTAACCAATCATGCACTACATTGTGGAGATACCTTGTGGTGAAAAGTTCCACATATTTCCAAGACCACAAATAATCATAACATCCTCCAGTATAAAATATAATAAATTTATGTTTAATACAATCTTCCTTAAAGATCATCTATAGGGAAAACCGTAATTTGAAACATGATACTTCATCTATTTAGTTCCTCCAATTAGATTTCATAAATAATACTTTTGATTATTATTAAGCATCAAACCAACTTAATCAAAAACTATATTTTCCTAGAAAACATTACATTACAAGAAATGTATGTTTTAATATGATATATGTATTGAATAAATAACAAATAATGAATAATATCCTCTACAGCCTCTTGAATAATATCTTCCACACACTTGTCAGAAAATCATCTCAACAACTCTTAGTATCATCATTATGCATGTTCAATATTTATTAAATGTGGGAGATATATTTTAATGATGTTTTAGGTCTTTTAATTATTCAAGATGATTTTATTTGCCATGTTAAATGTTTAAATTTTACTTAGAGAAATATATTTTATCAAATAACCAACATATTTTATTCTTATGAAAAATATATTCCTTAAAATATATGGTATTTAGCTTGAGAAAATATTTTAATAGACTTAATCTTAAAAACATGATGTCTTGTTATTTATCATTTTTTACAACACTATTAAATGAACCTATGATTAATTATTATTGGTTTTTTTTTCTACATTGATGTATTTGAACTTGATTCTCCTTTTCTTAATAAATCCAAAATATTTTAATTTTTTCCCAAAATTTATGTACATGGGTTGTATTTTATATTACAATATCATACACCGTTATAATTATAATATCAGAACTATTTATTTTTATTTTTTAAATGTTATTACACTAAAGAACTAATGATTCCATATTGAACTTCAATGTATTTATAATTTTTTCATGGATATATATTTTAGACACAGAAGATAATTTTACATTTTATTCTCAATTTTTTTATTCTATGTTTTTACTACATTTTTATTGATTTGATTTTAGGTAAATTTCTAGAGACTTATTATTCAACTAGAATAAACAAGAAAAATTAGTTCTTGACTATATTTACATCTTGGAATAAATCTACATGTGAAAAAAATATGGAATTAATTGCAATAATTGATATTATTGAAAAATATGTGAAATATGTAGAATTATATTGTAAACAGAGAGATGGGAAATTACGGCAGTTTATTAAACGAACATGTATATGTCCACAACCTTGAAATATTATTCTTTCTATTTATATAAATTAATTAAACATAAATATTGTGATTATAAAAATGAGCTCAAATTTTTTATAATTCACTGTGCTATGATATGAAAATTACAACACACACATGGGATATTTCATTTAATTATGTTAAGACATACTATTCAAAAACCTTACATATTATACATTAAGGTTAATTTATTTATTTCATTTAGATATAAATATAGGGATTGTATCCATAGTTTAGAAGTAAATTCCTTTACAACATGTCATTAATTTATTTACAAAATTATTAACACAATTATTTGATCCCTCTAAATATATGAATATTACTAACATAATGCTAAATTTTAATCAATTCTATAAAAAATCACTATATACTGTGTTAACGAGTATTAGAGACATTTTATTGAAATTTCCATAATGTTGTTATAATTATTTTTATACTAAATGATTTATAAGGGTACATATTTGATAAATTTATCAATATCAGATGTCGTGGCTATAATATAATTGATGAAAAGTCTCCCAAGAAACATATATATATTTTTGGGAAAAATCTATTGAAACAACATCCAATGGTAAATTTAAGGAGTAAAAAAGAGTGCAGATCACATGGTAGATATAAAAAATTGAATACCTACACAAAAATATGCCTTGATAAATAAAATTGTAATAATGATAAACATTGACAAACTATATGGTTCTCAAAGTGAGAATTAATGATTTATTTATTAGAACCAAAAAATGAATTTTTGAGTTTGGGCTTCACAATAATAAAGTCAATGACTTCAATAACGATCATGAGAATGAAAAAAAAATCAAGTACATTATCTTCAAATAGAAATAGACTCATTATAGGATACCTTTTATATATTCATGAAAAAACTAGGACATTAACCAATGTTTTTAGATATGGGAAAATAGTATAAAGGGTATACTTAAATAATATACAATTTAGTGATAGATAAATTGACACCCAACTAAAGGAGTGACAAATATTGAAACTAATAAATAATTTTTAGGTCTTACTATGATGGAAATATATGGTTATTAATAGGATAATTGGTGTTACTATATTAAACTTTGATAATGGGATAATAAAAATAGAATGTGAAAAAATTTAAAAAAAGTAATGGAAATGTGGAGGAACTGAAAGGATAATAAGAATGAAGATATTAAAGATGTAACATCCTAGGTAAATAATGAATAATAAAATTTCATATTTTTTTATATTTTTTAATTAAAAATTTATTTTACTTTAAAGTGGATTATATGTTCGATGTCTTACCTGACACGCAACTACGGGTTTCTCTGAAATCATATATTTCACACAAGTTTGAGTCATACTTAAAAATAATAATATAATATTATTATTTTAAATGGTTGTTAACCACTAGCTATCGTATTGGTGGGAATGAATATAACTAACCATATTATTATTAAAAATGTTTGTGAAATGTCTTTAAATTGATCTAATAGATTTTGGAGGCTTAAAATAATAATGAATCTTAATTTAATCATGAAATGCAATAATATTTTTAAAAAGGTAGTTTTTACACCTTTTGATAGAGAACCCTTTTTAAATATATTTTTTGTCTCTTTAATAATTTATATTTGGTAAAATAAAATTATTCTATAGAATAAGAACATCAAAATTTACTTTGGGTAAAAGTTTTGTATTTTTTTGATAACGTTTATTTTTTAATGAATAATGAAAATACTATATTCTATGTCAAAACATTCTTTTCATCTAATTTATTTATATAATTATATTTCCATTTTAATTGGTTTTAATGTGTAATTAGATTATGTTTTTACCTTTTTTTCCAATGTTTTTCATTTTAAGTAATTTCAATATGAAATTGGACATAAACACATGTCAATTTTTGAGAATTTTTTACTTCTTGAAACAGTCTTTTCGGTTTTGACAATAAGAATTAATTTATAATATTTTTTTCAATTTATGTGTTCTGAATTTGGTTATATAGATTCCCTATTTATAATCACGATTTATAAATTGTGTAAATATGTAACTTTTATTTTTAGACAATATAAATTGCAACTTCAATAATTATTTAATATACCATTGTTAAAGGGTAAATCTACTAAATAAGGATAAAAAATAATATTAATTTAATATTAAATTACCATAAAACGTGTCCTAAACCTATTTTATATGATATATCTAATCATGGGCATCCTTTGGTCGATTTCATAACCCCATGGATCCACTTTTGTGTGAAAATTTCTTTTAATTGCATTAAATTTAATGTTAAGGAAAATATAATCTAAACATGTATCTTTTACTAAAAAATTATAATTTTGGGTTATATAAGTGATATGATTGACTTTAAATGGTCATTAAAATATATAAATATTTCCTTAATCATGGTATTTTATTTATTATTTTTTTATATCATATAAATAAATTTATTTATGACATAATGGTTATGTAGTAATTTCCTTAATAATGAATTATTTAAATAAATGAGATTATAAATATTAAAATAAATTTATTTTGAAAATTTTTATGACATAAAAGGATTTTATGGATTTATATGACTTTTTATATTTTAATTCAGAATGTTTTTTTATGAAATAAAGATTTTATGATGTTTTTAAAAATTCATGCTATGAATAGTATAAAAATTGACATAAATGAGATTTTAGAATAAATAATATTTTATTAATGGACATAATAGTCTTAAAAATATATTATTCATCCAAAATAAATATATGATCTTTCAAATATCATTAATGATCCATTTTTTATCTCTTACCATTTTATATTAACTATATTAACCATATATTACGAAAATATAAGAAGACATGTTAAGTGTTAATTTATTTAACTAAGGGTTTAGATAGAAGATAATGTTACATTTATAACCTAAAATTGTCTAAATCCAATTGGATGAGAGGATTTATAACCATAATCATCTTATATTCTAAATATATCACTTTGGTGTTATTATAATAAGAAAATTAATTATTAATAAAATAATATTTAAAGACATTCCTAAAGATCCCCTCCTCACTCTTATAAAAGGACACAACCTCTATCCCATTACTCTCACCTCTTAAGCCCCTTGGCTTGCCAATGTCTACTTAAATAAGCTCCAAACATCCCTATTTTACTCCTAGAATCCTCCCCTAGTAATTAGTCAAATCAAGTTTTCCCTTTGGATAAAATCAAAAGAAGTTACCTGATTTAAGGTATCGTCTTATCTGAAGTTCCTTTCCATTATTTTTCATTCTCCACTCCCAATGATCATATTATTAATTGATGACATAATAGAACCATTATCCAAAATAAACTAGGCTATTTTTATGATAGATATTTAAACTACACATACACACACCTCCGTCTAATGGGTATTGAACATACTATTTCTGTGGATGGCGAACTACTATCTCACGAAATAATGATTGGTCAGTATTCTCCTACCACCTCTTATGGTGGACATTATGGTGGAAATGAACTTATATATGATATATAGGATATTTATTTTATCTTTATGATTCTGTAACTATCATTTATAACTTACCTTTATTCTTTTCATGTTCTATAAATATGGTAATATTATTTGAAGAAGTGCGGACTACCGCCCCCTCAAAGTGATATTGCTCGTTCATGCTATGCATAGAATGTATAATGGATTGTTTTATTTAACATATGAGACATACATGACATAAATATAACACTAGTGTTATAATATACCTTTATATCATTTTATTATTATTCTTTTATTATGAAAAAATGAAAGTAGCAATAATGCGTACGTACGACCTACTATCTCTATGAACGGTGTATTTCATTTATTATCTCAAAGATGATATGGAATATTATAAATAAATATATAATGGATATATATGATATTTAAATCAGTAATATCATTCTGTAGATGATGTACTACATGGAATATTTACATCAAATGAGTTCATTTTCCCCTCAATTTCCAAATATCGACAAAACGACAGATATTATCTTAAATAATGATAGCGTGCTAATAAGTGATATAAAAGGAATAATAAACAAGAAAAAGGTCTTGAAGAATGTAGAAATTATCTTCAGTTTTTTAAATAGTAAGAACAAGGAACAAATTAGTCCTTTCAGACACAAGGTAAGGGACTTCACCTCAATCTCCTATCAATGGGGCATGTTTTGAGAATATACACCTTTTTCTTTTACGTGGTGTATAATAAGCCCCTTTGACATTTAAATTTATTAAAATGGATTAGTTTATCTACAAATAGTTTTAGTAAACCAAAAATGGAATGTTTTCAATGCATACGGTGACAGTGACTTCTCCGCCAGCGTAATCATTATTTGGATTCCACTATAAGCCTTAATGTTTTTAATATGAAAAAGAATCCCCTTATTAAATTTTTTTGGTTTTTTGGTACTGAAAATTGTGTTGAAAGTTGATTTACAATTTCAATATCTTGAAATTATTTCTTATGATTAAAAATGATATTTTTTAATTGAAATGTTGATATTATTAATCTTCTATGTGTAGTGATTATATAATGGTACAGAGACATTTGAAAAGTGGTTAAGTGATAAACCAAATGACGGGTGGTTCTCTGACAAACCAAGGACATGTGGTTACGTTATAACCTCCAATGCATTGGGTATAGGAGTTGGCCATATCGTTATTCCATTTGTAATAATTATTTTTGGAAGTCGATTTTATGGTTATTTCATTTAAGTATGGTTATGTCCAAAGTTTACCTTGAATATGATATATGTTGCATTATACGGGCTTTATGGTAATCTTTTGGTTGCAAAAAAGTTTAAGAAATGATATTATATTCAGTTAAGTGTTTTTACTACTTATTAAATGTGAAAGGTATTAAATTATGATAATGTATTCATGGTTTACTTTTTTTTGAAAAAATAACAGTTCTTCTTGTTTATGTATCCCTTACTAAGCTTTTTATCCTCATCCCAAGTTTTGAAATTTTTTTCAGTGGACTTAAAGATGAATAGGGTCAAGTATGGGATCATGGAAAATTCATGCTATAAAAATCACGTATCTAAACATATCTATTTTTAAATAGTTTTAGTTTTATTAAAAAATGGATAGTGAGTAGATTTGTATACTTGTAATATTCATGTTGTTATGTATATGTTATGGCCTGTTTCTCAAAAACTCTAAACCTAAAAAGACCCTCAATGTGAATTATTAACTTAATTCAGGATTATGTAATGTTTATGGTCAGGTCCTTATAGATTGTATCATAGGTCAATTTAGATATCTTTAGGATTTACTATTTTGATTAAATAAAACCTATAAATGATTTTTACTTTCAAATTATATAGAATTTTAAGATTACCATGTTGCTTCATCTAAGATTTGTTTTTCTGAATTTTTTTCCATAGTGTAAATAGGTTAGTGGTGATGGCAAGGCATATAAAGGAGAATAACCTTCCAAATCAACATCCTGCGATAGTTGAAATTAGAACTCAACCGTTTGTTGTAGTAATAGTAAAGTTGAATCTAGAAGTAAATGGTTTTGATATCCATGAATGAGATCAACTAGATGAACCCCATATGAACATGTCTATAGTTGATCATTTCATAAAGAAACATCCACCATAATTTAAAAGATCATCTCACCCTATTCAAGGTGAAGGGTGGATCAAAGCACCAGAAATGATTTTTGATGTCATGGAATGTATATCTAATAAAAAGGTTAGTGTTTCTATTTATCATTTTGATCGAGAATCAGATCATTGGTGGTCGATGGTTAAAAATATCAGGGGCAATGAAGAGATTGATGCTCTTGGATGGGAAAACATAAAAGGTATGTTTCTTAAGAAATATTTTCCTATGGTGGTTCGACATAGGATGGAAATAAATTCTTGGAATTGAGTCATGTGGATGAATTAATTTATACATACTAAGAAATGTTCACTATACTGGAAAGGAATTTCCAAATATCATATGAGATCATGATAGAAATATAATTCAATTTTACTCATGAATAAAGACGCGATATTGAATAGCATTAGCCTCTCGTGAATTAAAAAGCAATGAGAAACTTGTAAGATGTTCCAAGAAGGTTCAAATGGTGTTTTCTAATTAATATGTGTTCCATGAGAGCATGAAAAAGAAGATGTAAAGTTGTTAGTAAAATGGAAATAATTCATTAGAGAAACCTATATCTAAGAAAATTAAATTTCCATATTGTGATAGGTGGGGTAAAATGAAAACTAGAGAAAGGTTATCAATTTTTGGGAAGTGCTTTTGGTGTGGTAAGACTGGTCATATTGCTAATAACTGTATGGAATATGATTAGGAAGAAAATGAAAATCCAGCGGTAAGATGTTTTAGTTGCAATGAGTTTTGCATTATTCCAATGTGTTTCTAATGTTTATTACCCAGGGTGGAAACCAGTTAGATCAAAATCATAAGGGTGTGTTGAAATTTTTTGAAACTACTATGGTTGATGTCAAACCATCATATGAAGTGGTATCAGGTACATTGTTTGTTTTTTCAGATTATGAAAATGTGTTGTTTGATTTAGGGTTTATAAATTGTTTCATTTTTGATAATGTTTTTGGTAAATTTGGAATTCCACCTCGAGAAATGAATCCATAACATTTGGTAAAAACACATGTGGAAAATGTTGAGGTATAAATAAATTATAATAATCTTTCTATGCTTATTTGTGGAAAGAATTTTCCTAGAAACACTTTTTTCCTCTAGTAGAATTTGATGTTCATTTGGTAATGGATTGGATTTCTGTTTACCATGCTAAGAATGAATGTAGAGAAAACGAGGTTTCTTTTTAGAAAGACTTTCAGTTTTCATACACGAATGAACCCTTTATCTCTGATAACATATCATGATGTTGAGAAACTAGTGAATGATTGAAATGAATGTCACATTGCACATATTCTTGAAAACAAAAGAACTATTTAGATGAATGATGTTCTAGTAATAAATGAATATATTTAGGTTTTTCTTGATGAGTTTCCAGGTGTTATACCTGACTGGGAAGTTAAATTTTGGGTTGAATTAGCTCCTAATGATAAGGGAATTTAAAAACCCCGTAATCAAATGGCTCAAATTTCACTTTTATTGTTAAAAAAACAATTTTAGGAGTTGTTAGAAAAAGGTTTCATTCAACCTAGAACATCACCATGGGACTCTACTATATTGTTTATTAAAAATAAATATGGTTCAACTAGAATTTGAATTGAATCTAGAGCCTTTAATAATATCTCTATTATGAACATGTATCATTTTCCTCATATTGATGATTTGTTTGATCATCTCTAGTGAACTCAGTATTTTTGGAAGATTGACATGAGATTAGGGTACCATTAGTTTAATGTAAAGGAAGAATAGATTCTAACTTCCACATTTCATACTAGATAAGGACATTACGAATTTATAGATATTCCTTTTTTGTTAACTAATAAACCTACTATATTCATGAATCTTATGAATATAATTTGCTGTGAGTTCTTGGATAGGTTTGTTGTTGTGTTTATTGATGACATTCTGATATATTCTAAAAATAAATATTAATATTAAATTCATTTAAGTGTTGTCTTGAAAACCCTCAAAGAAAATAAATTATATGGGAAATTTAGAAATTGTGAGTTTTGGATACAAACAATTTAACTCCTTGGTCACATTGTTTAAAAAATTGAATAACTATTAACATTTCTAAAAAAAATTCAATAATGGCCCAGAACCACAAATATAACTGATTTCCATAGTGTTATTGCTTTAGTGAGATATTATATTTGTTTTGATAAAAATTTTGAATGGTTATCTAGCCTACTAACTAAGTTAACTCTAATAGTATTTATGTTAATTTGGACAATAAAATGTTATGATTATTTTTAGGAATAGAAAAGATGATTGATGAACGCTAGAGTATTTGAACTAACTTCCAGAAATGGTGATTTTTTATCTACATTGATTCATCGTTGAAAGGACCTGGTTGTGTCCTAATACATAATGGTCAGGTAATTTATTATGCTTCAAGTTAGTTGAAACCTCATGAGTTTTATAACCATACAATGATGTAGAAATAGTTGTTATTGTTTTATTGCTTTAAAAATTTAAAGGAATAATTTTTATGGAGTAAAATGTGAAATATATACTGACCACAAAAGTATGAAGTATATATTCATTAAGAAATAATTGAACATGATACGGAGGAGATGGATGTAATTAATCAAGGATAATTATTTCACGATTTATTAACATCCCGGAAAAACAAATATAGTGCCCCCTATATTTGAGTCCAAAAATTAATACTACATTAACATTGTTATGTATGGAATGAGATAATTTAGTTAATGATTTGATGAATTTTGGCATTTGAAGTTGTTGGTGTAGGAAATTCTGCTGTTTTGTTTTAGGTATCACTAAAATGATCTCTATCATTAAGAACTAAGAAAGTGCAGAAGGAAGGTAGTCAGTTGGAGAAAAAGGTATAGTTGGTTTAGAAAGGTAAGTTTCATTAATTTTACATTGATAATGATTGTATTATGATATTTAGGAAGAGAATATGTGTTACTTTTGATTCACAATTAAAGAAAGAATTATTATGTGAAGCTTGTATTTCTCCGTTTTCAGTTCATCCTAGCATTAATAAGGTGTACAAAGTTCATCAGGAGTACTACTGATGGGATGAATGAAAAGAGATGATACCGACTTTATAGTGAAGTGTTTGACTTGTCAACATGTTAAACCAGAGTAGTAGATACCAAAAGTGTTGATTCATCCTTTACCAGTTATAGAGTGAAAATGTTAAAATATATCCATGGACTTTGTTATTATATTACCAAAAACATCTCGAGTTAATAATGAAATATGGGTTATTGTTGATCCATTGAATAGATCTACTAATTTCTGTCTGATTTGAGATAATATATATCTATATCAACTTTCTCATATTTATATTAAATAAATAGTATGCTTTCATGGAGTTCTCCTCTAAATTGTATCAGATCGTTATCCCAGGTTTACATTAAACTTTTGGAAAGGCATTCAGAAGTCATTGGGTACTGAATTAAATTTGAGTACATCTTTCCATCCTAAATCAAATGGCCAGTAGGAACGAACAATTCAGACATTGGAAGTCATGCTACAAACATTCTCAATGGATTACCATGGATGTTGGGACCAACATCTCGCTTTGGTTGAGTTTTCTTATAATAACAGTTTTCATTCCAGTATACTGATGGCTTGGTTTGAGGAATTATAAGGGAAGTGGTGTCAATCTCCAGATTTTGCGATGAAGTAGGTGAAAGGAAACTGATTGGACCTGAATTGGTTGAAGGGATGGCAGAGAAAGTTCAGATGACATAGAAGCAGATGAGAACAACTCAGAGCTGACAGAAAAGATATGCGGATAATCAGAGGAAGTATCTTTCTTTTGAGATAGGTGATCATGTCTTTCTCACTGTTTCACTATAGAAATGATTGATGTGGTTTGGTATTAAGGAGAAGTTGAGTCCACAATTAATTGGACCTTATGAAATTATGAAGAATGTTGGATCATTTGCTTAATGAGTGGAGTTACCTCTATTTTTATCCCAGGTTCAATTTTTTCATGTTTCAATGTTGAGGAATTGTATGCCTGATCCATCTCATGTTTTGAGTCCAGAAGTTGTTCAGTTGGAAGAGAATCATTCTTATGAGAAACAACCAGTCCAGATTGTTGACTGAGGAGAGAAAGTGTTGTGGAATAAGGTGATTAATCATGTAATGTTTTTGTGGAAAAACCATATGGTTGAAGAGGGAACATATGAATCTAAAAACTCTATGACAGTTAAATACCCCCAAAAATTTGATATGTAAATAAAATTTTGAGGATGCAATTCCAAAACGGAGGGATCTAACATCCTATTTAAATAAAGAATGTGACATTTTTGTATTTATTAAAATTTTTTAAACAAATATTTATTTTACTTTAAATGATATTCTATGTTCAATGGTGTACCTGCCACGCAATAATGAGTTCCTCTGAAATCCCATGATGTACACAAGGGTGAGTCCTACTGAAATATAATAATATAAAATTATTATTTTAAATTGTAGTAAACGACTAGTCGTTTTAGAGGTGGGAATGAATATAACTAAATATATTATTATTAAACATGTTTGTTAAATGTCTTTAAATTTATCCAATAATTTTTAGAGGCTTAAAATAATAATTAATATGATTTTACGCATGAAGTACTGTAATATTTTTTTTAAAGGTACTTTTACTGCCTTTTGATGGATAACCCTTTTAAATCTAGTTTTTTTGAATTTTATTTGTAAAATTTGAGAAATTAAAATTCTTATTTAGAAACAAAACATCAAAATATACTTTGGGTAAAATTTTTGTATTTTTTTTGATAAAGATCAATTTTTAATGAATAGTGAAAAATACAGCATTTTAAGTCAAAAATACCTTTTAATCTAATTTATTTTTATAGTTATATTCCATTTTTATTGTGTTTAATGTGTAATTAGATTATATTTTACCCCTGGATACAATAATGGTCATTTTAATTAATTTCACTTTGAAATTGGAAATTAGCACATGTCAATCTTTGGGTGGTTTTTACTTCATAAAACATGGTTAGTTAGTTTTGACAACGAGACTTAATTTTAAATTAATTTATACAATTTTTGGGTTTATGAATTATGTAAAATGGATTCCATATTTTAAATCATAATATCCAAATTGTGTAAATATTTATCTTTTTTTAGACATTATGAATAGAAACTTTAGTAATTATTTTGTTTACCATGGTTAAAGGAAAAATCTGGTTAAAAAGGGTAAAAATAATATTATAATAATATTAAATTACCATAAAACATGTACTAATACAATTGGATAAGTTATATCCAACTATGGGCATCCTTGGGTCAATTTTCGGACCCTGTGGAGCCTCTTTTTCTAAAAATGACATTTATTAACTTATAATTTAACGTTAAGGAAAATATAACCTAAACATGTATCTTTTTATAAGACAATTTTAATATGGGGATATATAAGTCATATCTTTGACTATAAAAAGTCATTAGAAATATTAAAATATTTCCTACATCATGGTATTTTATTTATACTTTTTGTACATCAAATAAATAAATTTAGTTATGACACAATGGTGATTTAGTGATTTCTTTATTAATGAATGATTTTAATAAATGAAATTATAAATATTAAAATAAATTTATTTTAAAACTTTTTATGTCATAAATTAATTTTATTGAGTTTTATGACTTTTTAAATTTTAATTAATGAATTTTTTCTAATTAATCAATTTGTTATGGATTTATTAATAAGTCATTATATGAATAGTATAAAATTGACAAAAATCAGTTCTTAAAAAAATACTATTTTATTAAATGATATAATAGTGCTAAAAATATAATATTTGGAAAAAATACATATATAATGTTAATAATGTCATTAATGATCTGTTTTTCGGTCTGTTCGAATTTTATAGGAACTATATTTATCATATATTATGAATGTATAAGAACACTCGGTAAGAGTTAATTTATTTAACTAAGGGTTAAGGCTAAAATATAAGGTTAATTTTATAACCTAAAAATGTATAAAACCCATTAGATGAGAGGATTTAGACCCATACCCATCTTCTATTTTAAATATATCACTTTTGTGTGATTATAATTTGAAAATAAATTAATAATAAAAAAATGTTTCTAGACATTCCTAAAGTACCCCTCCTTCATCTTATAAAAGGACACCACCTATAACCCATTAATCACACCTTGAAAGCCCAATATGTCATAAAAAATCAACTCTAATAGGATCCCAACATCATTATATACCTCCTAGAAGACTTCTCATAGGAAGAAGACAATTCAAGGATTCCCTTGGGTTAAAATCTAAATAAGTTACTTGATTTAAGGTAATATATTCTTGCAAGTTCCATTAGATTTTTTATCCTTCTCCACTCCTTATTATTTTCATATTAATTGATTAAAAAAGCCAAAAATATCCTCAATATAATAGGTTTTTGTTATGATAATTATTATAACTACACTTACACACTCCTCCGTCTAATGGGTATAGAACATACCGTTTCTGTGGATGACGAACTACTTCCTCACAAAACGTTGATTGTTCAATGTTCTCCTACAACCTCTAATGGTGTCCATTATGATTGAACTAAAATTATATATGATATATATGATATTTAATTTATCACTATGCTTCTTAAATTATAATTTATAATATATCTTTATGATTTTCATGTTTTATGAATATGATAATTTTATTTGAGAAAGTGGGGACTACCGCTCACTCAATGTGATATGTCTCTTTCATGTTATACATGGAACATATAAAATATGGTTTTATTAAACCTGTGATACATTCATGTAATTAATATAATAATTGTATTATAATATACATTTATATCATTTTATTATTTTTCTTTTAGTATAATAATGATATGAAAGTAGCATTCATGCATATACACGACCTACTGTCTCCATGAACAGTGCATTTCATTTCGTATATACAAATTTTATTGACAATTATAAATACATATATAATAGATAAATATGATATTTTAAGGAATAATATCATTCTAGAGATGATGTAATACATGGAAAATTTACATCAACAAAGTTTATTTTCAAATCCATTATCGAATATCAACAAAACGACCAATATTAACTTAAATAATGATAGCAATGTAATAGGTGATATAAAATGAATAATAAACATTAAAAAGGTTATTATGAAAGTAAAAATTAACTTATGTGTATTATTCAGGAAGAAAAAGTAACAAATGTTCCATGTTATACATGAGTTAAGGGACTTCATTTCAATATCCTTTCATTTGGGCATATTTTGAGAATATACACCTCCTTCTTTTACATAGTGTATAATAAACCCCTTTGAATTTTTCATTAATTCAAATGGAATATTTTATCTATGAATCAATTTACTAAATAAAAAAGGAATTTTTTTAATATAGGTGGTAATAATGACCGCTCAAACACCGTAATCATTTTTTGGTTTTCTTTATAAGCCTTCGTGTTTTTAAAAGGAAAATGAAACCCCTTATTCCACTTTAGTCTATTTCAGTATTGGAAATGGTTTTGAAAGTTTATTTATTATTTAAATATTTTATATTATTCATTTTTATTGAAAATGTAATTTTTGGATTGAAATTTTTATATTTTCAATCTTTTATCTATGATGATTATATAATGGTACTTGGATATTTGACGGGCGGTTACATGATAAAACAAATAACCAGTGGTTATGTGATAATCCAAGGATAGGTGGTTCTATTATAACCTTCAATGCATAGGGTATGGAAGTTGACCATACGGGTATTCGATTTTTAATAATGATTTGTGTAAGTTAATGATATAATTATTCCATTTAAGTATGATCATTTTCCAATTTTACCATTTATATGCTATATTTTGCCTTCTATGGGATTTATAGTAATATTTTGGTTACCAAAAGGGTAAGCAATGAACTTATATTCAGTGAAGTGTTTTTTTCTACTTCTTAAAGTTGAAAGGTATTACTTCATGAGAAAGTAATCATGGTTTACTTGTTTTTTTTAAAAACATACATATTCCCTTCTTCATGTATCCCTTACTGAGATTTTTATCCCCATCTCATATTTTGAAATGTTTCTCATCGGAATTTAAGATGAATGGGTTCAAGGAGGGGTCAAGGAAAAGTCATGTTGTTTAAATCATATAACTATACATGTCAATTTTTATAGAGTTTTATTCATGAGAAAAAGGTATAGTGAGTAGATTTGTATACTTGTAATATTCAAGTTGTTGTGTATAAGTTATGACCTAATAATATAATTATTTACCATAAAAATTTCCTCAATGGGAATTATTATGTTAATTCAAAATTATGTAATGTTTAAGGTTGAGTCGTTATAAAAGTGGTAAAATAGGAAACATCGCCACCATAAAAATCACGACTACTATTTTTTTAGAATAATAGAGAAATGGAATATAGATGAAGAGATAAGTGAGTATCTGAAATTTTTTATTTAATTATATATTGAAATCCATGATTATGAAAAATTAGAAAATTTTATCAGAAATTAAATTTCATTAATCATTTTAAAACAAATAACAAGAAATAAGACATAATAGGCACAATAGAACTCATGGAATAAATCTAATCTTTGATTTTGAGGAGTCTACTAGAGAAGACACAAGATCATTATTGATTTTTTAATTTTTTAAAAAATTAATATATTGAGTTTTAATTATCTCTCTATAATCAATGGGTGATAATGAGAATAATTTCATTCTAAATATTAAAGTTATTATGATTAGAGGAGAATGAGTCAAACATGTGTTTTCATTTAATTACTGGACACAATGAGTTGATAGAAATAATGTTAAATGTAAAATATTTTTTTTGTAAAATTGTGAAAGAAAATTTCCATTAAATGTATTTATTTTTTATATTGATAATGAGAAGAAAATCCATTACTCTCTCACATCTATGTTTATCCACTGGATGTGTCTTGATTAATACTCAAAATGGGAGATTTTATCTATGGGTTAGTGTGGAGAAAGTGATTTTATGAAAATGAGTACGGTTTAAGATATGAAAGTAGCCTATAATTATAAGTTTATAAAACCCTGACTTAATTTATATAAGTAGTTTATGAGAAGGAAAATGAAATATATGATATTAAATTAATGGAGAGAATAAAGATGCTAGAATTTGATAACGATAATAATGAACTTATAGAGATAAAAATGTTCTTAGAGGGTTTGAATTTTTTTCAGTCTATGATTTTAATCATGACTATGTGGGATTGACTAATCCCTAGAGGATTATCTGTATGGTTGTTGAGTCATAAGTACCTCATGAAATTATTGACAAAATTTAAGTTAAAAAAGAAGATCCATATATGTGGTGGAATATCCAATTAAACTATTCATTTATTTTTATTGGGTAACATTGTTCTAATGTTTTATCATATGATGATGTGAGGTAATGTTTATCTGAAATAGATTAATCAAACATCATTTCAATAGTAAAAACCTGAGATGTTTTTCATTATTTCTGATATATGATATTAATGATTATAAGGATTACCATAAGGTCCTTTTTACCTTATCACAACACTTTAGGATTTAATATCATATAAATTTTGTTTGATAGTGAATATAACATACAGATCCACACATAAATGAATTTATAGCACCCATGTACTTGATATTATTCTAATTTCAGAATAAATTCGATCACTTTGACAACATACGGTGAATGAAACACCAAATCTAAAGGATTAATAATATATGATATTGTTAAAAAATACAAATTAAACTGGAGGGTTTTAATGATATGACCAAAAATATGAAAATTATTGTAATATGTTTATTTAAAATAAGATAAGAATCATTTTAATGAATTTTGTTGTTAAACTGCATTTTTCAAAATAGCTGTTTAGTCATGTTTTTCATATATAATATGAAATATATTTTTACCACATTAATAAATTTTCTATGTCAAATGAATGTCATTTTTCAAATAAAGATATAAAAATTATATTAGAAAATTTTTTTGTATATTATGAAATGTTTCATTTTTCGATGAATATTGAAAAATACTGATTTTTATCTAAATATGAATTGTTGTTTAAATTATTCACAAAGTAATATTATATTTCAAATTTCATATAATGTAAAATTAGTTTAACTCTATCTTAAAAAATACAATTTAGCATACTGGAATCAATTTAAGGTTGATGTTTGATATTAAAACCTCATATACTTACTCATATTTTCTCTTTGGAAACTCTTTTTCTCATCGTTCCTATAGGTTTAATCATAAATTCGATTCAACCAATTCGATAAATTTAATCTGGAAAAATGAATTCTATATTTTTAATTAAATAATTTATAATATGTTATAATTTTTTACTATATAAAATTTTAACTGCCATAAAGAATATTTACCATGGTTATGGAAGAAATTGTTTCAACAAGGGATTTTACTAAAGAGGTAAAGGTTAAAATGACCAAAAAACTGGTAAAACCGTGGTTTTATTTCCATATATATACCTTATTACATTTATTTTTCTATGATGATTAAATTTTTAGGATTCTATCATGAAACAAATGTGGATTTAATTGATTATTTTCAAATATTCCCTATTTCTCCTCTCCCCCACATATAAAAGGTCACCCTCTCTCATCCTTTATTCACACATCCAAATATATTTGGATCAATAAATACCTATCAAAATCTCTTAGATACACCCATTTTTATATCCAATATTCATTTTTTGACCATACATTTATCCATGGAATGCTTTTAGGGAACACCCAATGACATAGTTCTTGAAGATGCAATGTTATTAAACAGTCATTATTATTTTATTTCATATTGAACATACATAAAATCATATTCAATAATGATTGTATACTGACACCAGTATATAAAATATATTTATATGTTAATATTATAATGGAATAACCTTTATCTATCTCCCCCATTATCATATTGGAAAGAAAATCATCGATCATGTGTACTATGGACTACCGTCTTGTGAAAAAAGGTAACACATTTTCCCTCAATGTATAATAATATATATATTTATGGATTCAGTGTATATATAAAATATTTCATAAATTATTATAATATGGTATTTATAATATCACGTATTCATTCTTTTTTCCAATTCATTTACTTTAAAACAACATTGCTCTGGTGTTTGGCGGACTACCTCCTCGCGAAATGAAGTGATGAAATTTTCACTTATCTTTTATATGGAATATAATATCAAAAACTTTATGTAATATATTTGATATATCTGACATGATATTTATTTATTAATATTAATATATCACATACTTCATTACCCTTTCACTTGTTATTTAATGATAACTTCACTCTTTCATATATACGACCTACTGTCCCCATGAAGTGATGTGATTAATTTTATATTTACAACCTTCCCAAAGGATTATTGCAATGTATTTAATTATTTAATATTATATATATGCCATTAAAATATTTATATATATTATGTAACTATATAATATTCACATGAAAAGGACCATTAATTACAAGACATGTCTGAGATTATTGAGAAATTTACACTTAAAACAATGAAAATGGTTATCCAACTGTGATAGAAACAGTAAGTTTTATTTTTCCCTCCAAATATATTGGAATTCATGTAGAACACTTTCCTCTTTAAAATATAGTTACAATATTTTAGACAATGAAAATGATATTTCCAACAAAATTGTTTCTCATTTTGAATATATCTTTAACAGCCAAAATAATAACAAAGACCTCTTACCTGAGATAATTCTGATGATGGTTAGTGATGAAGATAAAAAATTACTTCTTAATATTCTTCTTGATCATGAAATTTAAGACACTGCCTATAGTTTAGATCCTGACAGTGCTCCTATCCCGGATGGCTTTAATAATGGTTTCTTCCAACACTATGAGGATATTATTAATTTTGATGTCTGCAAGCTTGTCAAATCCTTATTCTACGATGATGTTCTCCATCATGGTCTAAACGCACAATTTCCCTCTCTAATTACAATGTTTGACAATTCTTCTGAGATCCACCTATTTTGGACCATTTCCCTCATTAACACCCTCTATAAAATCATCATAAAAATCATTTCTAACATGCTCTCTTCTATCACTGAAAATTTAGTTTCCTGGACCCAATTTGGGATTATTAAGTTTAGATCCTTCAAAAATTTCATTTTTCTTTCTTCTGAATGCTTAAACACCCTATAAAACCCATAGAGGTGGAAATATTTCCATTAAACATGACATTAAAAAAAATCCTTCGACGCCATCGACTGGAGTTTTATTTTTAAAATGATTCAATCTTTTGGTTTTAGTGATACTTTTTTCCCTATTATCAGAACATTTTACAATTGATCCTCAATCTCTATTCTTATTAATGGTCCCCCATGGGATATTTCAAATGCACTAATGGTTTTAGACAAGGGTACCTTCTTTCTTCCATCCTTTTCTCCATTACAGGGGACAATCATAGTAGACTACTCACTTGTCTGGTTGATCAAATCAAACGTAAAGCCATCCATGTTTCGTGGAATCTGAATGCTTCCGAAAACCTGTTTTTTGTTGATGATATCATTCTTTTTTATCAAGGTGATTAAAGAAACATTATAACCCTCAAAAATTCCCTTTCTCACTATGAGGAAATCTCTGGTCAAACGATTAACTAGAAAAAAAAATTATCTTCTGAGGAAAGAATTTCATCCCTAATTAGAATTGCAGAATTATAAGTGACTTAGGTATAAAAGAGGGATCTATCCCTTTTATGTTCCTAGGTGTCCCTATTTTTTTTGGGAGACCCAAATCTTGTCATTTCATTTAAATTTCCAATAATGTAATAAATAAATTTTCTGCTTGTAATGGAAAATACCTCTCTATGGTTGGAAGAATATGCCGTGTCAAATCTATTATTGTCTCTAAAATGGTTTACTCTATTATGGTCTACAAATGGACTAGAAGTGTTATAAAAAAACTAATACCTCAATAAACAAATTTTGGACCAGTAGCAGTGTGGAAAGGAAATGTGTCACCATCCCTTGGTCAACTGATTGCAAACCAATTTATAAGAGAGTAATTGGTATTAAAAATCATAAACATTTTAATAAGGCCCATCAAGCCAGGCTCACATGGAATCTTGTCTATAAAAATTATGATTCGATCAACTTTAGTAAAAATATATTTCATCAAAAACTTAAAAAAAATGCAACTCTATTTCTTTCCTCCTGTATTTTTCCATCCATAAATAATTCCTTTTCTACAATTATGAATAACTCCTGGTGGATGGTCTCTCAAAACTCTTCAATGAACTTCTGGTTGGATAACAGGGTTGGCACTCCTTTAATTTCCAGGGTTTCCCTTGACTAAAGTACTAATAAACCCATCCTCTGAATCATAAATCTTCTTAATTATCGAAATGATTCACTTACTAATAACATTATATCTGTCATTTATGCATATCCCTTCTCCAACACTGATGATTTCTTAGTTTGGGAATCGGCTCACAATGGCATGCTTAATTAAAAAAACATTATTAGACACTCTTTGTGTAACTCTTAAAGTGATTTTGGGTGGTTAAATATTTTTGACAAACCTTGGATAAAACCCTCAATATTTACTATTCTTTGGAGTCTTTACCATAATAGAATTCCCACAAATGATTGTCTTCAATAGTCTATTTTTCAACTCTATTCCATATGCAGTCACTGCAATCAACACAGAGAAGACGCTAGTCATATTTTTATTTCTTGTACAACTGCTTATACTATTTGGAATTATATTTTTGACATTTTTTATTGTTGAGGGTTGATTCATGACTCTATAACATATCAATTAAAAGGATGTGTGGAAATAAATAGTTTTCAGCAAATTAAGAACATTTTCCTTGCTACTGTCACTGAGAATTACTTTGTGATCTGGTATGATAGAAATTATCTTATTCATAATAAATATTCATTTAGTCTTAATGTAGGATGAACATAGATTCTCATTTCCATTTGTGAAGCTTCTTCTATCAAAAAGTGTCACTACAAAAACATGGTGCGTGACATTTTCATCCATCAATGATTACATATTGTTGAAAACTATTATCAACCTCACCGTTCTTTTTAAGTATTCACGCTTTCCCCACTTCCAGGATGGATTACGGTTAATGTGGATGGTTCTTCCAAAGGAATTCTAGTCTCTGCTGGTTGTGGTGCCATCTTCTAGAATCATATTGGCCATATCATTGGTTGCTTCTATGGCAGCTGTTGGATTGATTCCTCACTGGCAGCTAAAATGATGGGTATGATTCATGCCATCTTGTTTTTCCAAACAACTTGGTTGGAATAACATCTGGATTGAGAGTGACTTGACCAACATTGTGCAATCAGTTTGTCATGGTGTGATACATCTTGCATGGTCGATCACCACCAGTTGGTTGGACTGCATTTCTGATCTTCTCGACATCACATACAGAATCACTCATATATATCGTGAAGCTAACATGGTTGTTTATGGTCTTGAAAACAAGGGGTCCAATCATCACATTACTTGGATTGATGAACTTAATGCTAACTTACTTATTTTTCATAATAATGATTATAATATGTATCCGTTTTTAGACTCCCGTAATTATTTTCCTTTATAAAAATTGTGCCTTCGTTTTCTGGCTAGGCACCATCTTCTTATATCTAAATGGTGATATGATCTAATAAAATGATAATATATAAAATTATAAATATTAAAATGGTTATATAATAAATTCATAAAGCCATTATATAATATTTTATAATACATTCGACCAAATGAAAGCGTGAGGTATGATACTTCATCTCAATTTTCCTTTATTAAGGAATACTATAATGTTTGGAATATAATTTATATTATATGATATATAATTTTACCCATGAATTTTTAATATAATTATTTAATTAAAATTCATGTTATAAAAAATTTTAATTTTTTTTTTCATCCACGTTTATTAGAAATTACAGTTAACAAGTTGTAATGTATTTCAAAACTCAATTTCATTTCAATGGGTAGTATTTCATTTTCAATTTATTTTAAAATATTTTATTATGTGTGTAAATAATTTTGACTATATTATGATTTATTTCCACTTTCAAATATTAATTTATATATGATACACATAATCAATTCATTGATTAATTCTCATTTCAAAGTTATGATCTTTGTAAGGTTATCTTCTACAATAGCATTTTAAATGGGAATATTTATATGGGAATTCACATTGAACAAAATCATTAGATTATTATCTAATAAAAACATTTTATTTTTTCTCCATTGTATATTCATGAAATTTTCATTAAATATTTCCATTAAATTTTTTTTTACTTAAAATACTTGATATTTTTTTAAAAAAATCGAACATTTTTTTCTCTTCGGTCGAAATTATATTTTATAAATAGCCATTTTTTATAAAATTGATTCCATATTTTTTTATTTTATTAATAATTATCATTTAATAGTGAAAAGTTTAACCATATTTTACTTTTTACAAAATTTTTTGAAGATAATATTTCGTTATTTTTTCAAACAATGTCGAATTTTGATTTTAATGAAAATGTTAAAATAATGTTTTTCTTTACATGTATTCAATGAATTTAATTTTCCAAATTTTTCGGAAGTAAATGTTTAAAAGAATACAATATAATTTTGGATATTTATTTTCAAATAAAATCATTTTACTAATATGTTTTGTCTATTTTTTTCAACGAAAAATCAATGTGGAATGGTTATTATCCTCAATAATTTTTTAATTATACTTTTATGGTATTTTTATTATTCAACGACATATATCATTTATTTAACATATGATATATAGAGGGTATGTTGAATTTATAACATTCTTATTATTTATCTGTAAGTTTAAGGACCAGTTTGATTGGGGAAAACATTTAATGTATCTTTATTGATATATTTTTTAACTATTAACTTTCTTTTATAAAATTTTCTTTCACGTTATAATTGAACATTACATTTTCCAAAAAATATCCATATTATTTATCATTTTTGTAATTAATACATAGACCATATATCATTTATATATACTTTATTTTACATTTATTGCTATATTATTCACTAGGAAAATTATTATTAATCGATATTCCTTAGTCAACTCATAAATGTATTGATATTTCATATTGATTATGAATTAGATCAATAATTTTATATCTGAGTAATTTTATGTACATGAAGACTTGGATGGGGACATATTATATATAGAACCTAATTGAATTGATTGTCTCATGAGATTAATCAATGTTATTTCAATAGTAAAATGGATTTCACGTGTATACATATCCTTCGATTTTAAATTGTTATGTGGAAAGTATTGATAGTACAGTAATCATACTTCTAGGGATCATGACATCCAATAAATATGAATTTCCATCATTGGAATTCAGTTATTTTTATAAATATGAATTTTTTCAAAGATATAACTTCTATATGAATTTTCATTATCATTTTATTGATTAAATGAAACCATTTTTAGTTATTTACCATTCATTATCTATTATTACTGGTCTAATCAGGATAGTAAAGCTATTGTTTTAATGAAATTTGTGTTCGGATATTTACCTTTCCATATTGATTATTCCATATTGATTGTTTTTCATTTAAAAATGATATCTTATACTTTATACAACTCTTACTGAGAATTTCATCACAATATTATTTTACATCCCATCCATGGAATCAATGTAGTGTACTATAAATGGTATAGTAGTATATGACATAGAAAATAATGATATTCTTGAGAAAAAAATATAATATTGGAATCATGTATCTGTCTAGTTTACCAATATTACTAAACTATTTGGTCCTTTGGTATGTTATTTCTTTTTTCATATAAAAATTTAATAAATTAAACAATATCCTTGGGTTACTGGGGTAAGGGTTATAACTTTTTTTCAGATGAAAATTTGTAGAATAACTAGGAACTGTATTTAGAAATACATGTATTAGGGCTTGATAAACTCTGAGTTTAAGAATAATATTTGATAATAATTTTTTGTCAAGGAATATATTATGTTGTTTTTATGTATGTACATAAAAATATAGATACTATAGGTCTACATGGTTTGGGAAAATATGTACCTTGGGTAATAATTCAAGAAATGTGTGTTGTGATTGACTAATGTATTACATGCTTCGCAACAATGGGACTTACTAAACTCTTAGATTTACTATCAAATAATAAATTCATTAGACAATAAATTTTTCCATTACATATCATTATAAACAATTTTAATAGATGATGATAATGAAATAAAATGGTTGAACCTAAGGTATTAGGGATTTAAAAGATAATTTCACGATTCAAACATCCTATAAATGATTATATCTTTTTTCTAGTAATGAATACTATTTCTCATACTATTTTTTGTTTTTAGTAAATGGTTAGAACCTAAATGAATCATGTTAACATATAACATGAATTAAAATGGGGTGAATACGATCAACACAATGGGATAATTACACGAGTGAATGATTTTTTGATTATTCCTATTAAGTTATTTTGGGATATTATTAACATCTTATGACATAAAAAACTCAAAGAATCATGAAAAATATAATAGGATGGAGGCCACTAATATCTTGATTGGTGGAGACCATAGTAAAATGATGTAAAAATTTCCATTACATCAGAAATATGGAAATAGATACATATGATGGTGTCTCAATAGAATTTTAAAATGATTTATGTGAGGAAAATGGCATAAAACAATTAATTTCTGAGGAAAAATTAATCATATGATTGATGGAAATAAATATCACCTCAGGGATCCTTTTATTATTCTTTTTCTTAAATATAGGTAGCCTTGTCATTATTTGAGTAAAATATTTCTTCTAAATATTAATCACTTTAAAAATGAATGAGAAATATTGAAATTGAATGAATGAATTATTTATGTATTTTTATACACGATGTAAATTATAGAATTATATTTTTACATTTATATATTGACTATATGGGTCATAAAACATATAATAATAATTATGTATATAAATTTTTTTTGTAATCATTAACTTAATTGTATTGGTTTCCCTCATTGGGTTATGGATTTATGGTCGATCGTATGTTCAATGTCTTAAACCCCCTTTAGAAATTTTTTCTGGTAGTAATATAACATGATAAAGAATAAATTTGGATAATATTAATAAGAATAAAATATATTGGTTTAGTTTATGAAAATTTAAAATTTAGTAACAATTCCCCTAGATTGTTTGGACTTATAATGAATTGTATTGGTAAAATTTAAGGTTTATCATAGATTTTATTTTATAGTAATTATGGGTCATAGTATTTTTGAGATTGTATAATAAGTAAATTAATATGGCTTAGAAAAAATGACCACCCACATACCGGGTTAAACCCTATAGTATCATTCATGGTCAAGGAGAATTAACCTATAAGAGAAGGAAGATAAAGGATTAGAACCAACCACTAGACTATATGCTATTGTGGTTAATATGTCATTGTTTTTAATTAAATTATTTTACAAATAAATATTAATGATAATAAATAGGTGTTAATGTTTAGTTTTAGTGATTAATAACATTTTCTAACCGTATACGATTTTGAAATTACACTAAAAATATGGAAATAAAAGTCAGTATTTTAGGAATATTTTGATCCAATAAAATATAATTTAAGTGACTCATTTATAAAAATTAATTTTTGGATTTTTATTTCAAGGAGTAATAGCTAAATTTAATATTTATTTAATAACCATCAAATGATGAAATTGTTCTTATGAAAAAAATATCCGGTATGTATATTATCTTATATTAATATATTGTAAAACAAATCCTAAAAATTAGGGGATGGATCGTAGAAAAAAATGTTATCCTATTAAAATAATATTCACTATAAATATTTTCTCTTAAATCATTTAAGATATATATTTTTAGGCCCTTCACATTCAATTGATGCTTATATTTCTTATTATCAATTATGTTTACCACTATTTATAATTGTTTAGTATTTTTATACATTTAAATATCATCACTTCCCAACTATTTTCCTTTATCTGGGAAAAAATTAGTGTGTTATTCTATATGAAAAATCAAATTTTTTCATTCCCTCTCTTAAGATGTTGTTTTAATAATCATTTATAAAATGATGGTTTTTCGTAAAGTTGTTTTGAAATAGAAATGGTCTATCTTCTAGGAAAAAGAAAAATTTCAAGGTCAAAATTTATTGATGGTGTTGAAAATGAATGAAAATAAAATTTAAAATAAATAATGTTTCATTTGGTAGATTATTTAAAATTATATGCTGATCTTATATGTTAATGTGACTCCCTAATACCTTATGATATATTTATTTTTAAACAAATTTGATCTCTTCGATATCATATATAACAAGAATTCTCGAGCCAAAATGAATAATAATATTTATATTATCATAACTAAGAACATATATTTTTGGTTATCAATAGTAATGAATTAATAATTAAAAATAATATTTATCTGTTGATTAAGAAGTAAATAAGAATCATTTTAAATAGAATGAAATGATTTCTGAAAACTACATTTTTCAAAAAGGCAGTTTAGTCTGGCATTTCACCAATAATTTAATTTTATAACAATTATAGATCATTTATTTGATAAAATTGATATATATTTTAAATTATCATATCAAAATTGTCATAGGATTATTTTTATTTATTTTTCATAAATGTGAAATTTTTTCATGAATAGTGAAAATAAGAATTTATATTGAAAACTAATTTTTTGTTTATATTACTTTTAACATTCATTTATATATTATTTTTTTGAAATTATTCTTATTTTTTCAATTTTATAGTGAATAAAATTCTGTTTATAGTAATCAATTACATATAGAATTTTTATATTAAAATAATCTATGCTTATTATAAATTTCTCTTTATAAACACACATTTTTTATCACATCAGTGGGTATAACATTAAATTAGATTCTACCACTTATATAAATTAATTTTTTATTAAATATTTTCCATATTTTGAATTATAATATTTTTTATTATCTAGTAATGGAAACATAAATGTTTACCATTATGAAAAGAATGTGTAATAAAAATTTATTACCCTAGTTAATGTAAAAACTTATTTAATGTGTTGTTAGACTAAAAATATAAGAGATAATATAACATACTGAAATTTATAAAACATTATTTCATAAAATATATAGACCTTATAATCTCTATTTACCTATAATGTTAAATTATATTGGCTTTTTTCATGATAATATCATGGGTGTAATTCATTTATTTCAAAAATACCATTTGTTTCATCTCACCTATGTATAAAATGCCACCCACTCCCCCCAAAATCACAAATCTAAATAAATTTGGTTGGCCAAGACCATATAAAATAAATTACATAATCCTCTAAAAAAAACATAGATCCATTTTATTGATTAGAAAGACATCCTAGGATGGATTTCGGTGAAATCCTAAAGTGGTTTTGTGATGAAGAGGCAACGTTTCTAAATGATCGTTTTTTTATTTCATATTCAACCTAATTCATATAGTATTCAACCATGATAGTATAAGAAAGAATATAAATTCCATTTAATTATAATTTGTTGTGAAAATTTAATATACATTATCAATCTCCACCTATATAAAATGGGATTCCAAATCATCAATCATGTGTACAGTAGACTACCGCCTCGCGGACCAGTGTAACATGTTTTTTTTCTATCAACGAATCTCATGATTTTCTATATTTATTTATTTACTGTATAAATATAAAATATATAATATTATTATAATTATTTAAATATAATAATTCATATACCTTCTAAAATAAAATGAAGATAAATTATGATAATTTAAATCATGTGTATGGAGTAATAAAACCTCACGAAGTGATGTGATTCACTTTTAATATATAATTTACATGAAATAAAATAAGGATAACTTTAAAAAAATCTTATAAATATGACATGATATTGATTCATTAAAATTAATTTATCACTAACTTCGTTACCTATTCACATATATATGGAATGATATTTTTGCTCATGTGTACATACATCAAACCATCTCTAAGAAGTAATGTGATTAGTTTTCCGTTTACAAACATAAATAATGAATATAAAATATATCTAGTGAGTATATATTATATTTATAATAATTATACAATTATTTATATGATTGAACTATATAATATGTGCATCAACCAGATCTTTTGTTACAAAAACCGCATCATAAAAAAGAAAACTATTAAACAAAAAAGGAAAATAATAAATTATTATTAAAATATGTGTGATAAGATGTTTTAAAGGGATAATATAAGAAATTTTTTAATAATAATATTGTTTTTTATGAATTTATAACATTTTTATTACAATTATTCATTTGTTTGTTACATGTTCAAACAAAATGAAGCATGAGGTAAGGGACTTCGTCTCAATTTCCATTCCTTGAGGCATATTGTATTGTTATGGACCTAATTTAAATTGTATGGTGTATATAATGAACATTTGACGTTTTATTCCATGTTTTAAAACTAATTCAAGTATTTTATGATTCAATTGTATGTATTTCATCCAATGGGGTTAGACATAAATTTTACGTAGTGGTAAAATTTTCATAACTCAATTTCTTTCAATTGTGTTATATTATTTAATCATTTTATTTAATATTATAATATTATGTGTGAAAATAATATATAATCTATTATGTTAGGTTTTCTATTTTTATGTGTATTTACATTTGATATACAAAATATATTTATTTATTAATTATCACAATAGTGTTATGTTTTTTATAAGGGTTCGTTTTACAAGTTCATTTTAATCAGTATTTTGATGTGTGAAGTTGAATTCAAAAAAATCATTTGATTATTGTATAATTAACACATTTATTTGTCCTATAATCTAGTTATTCATGAAATTTTCCTGAAATATTACCACTCCGCTCTCTTTGTTATTAGAACTAGTTGATAATAAATTTTTATGAAAATATAATATTATTTCTCTCTTCTTTTAAAAATATATTTTCATCCAAAAAAATGTTTTGTAAAAAATTATAAATTATTTTAACATTATCAATAATTTTTATTAAATATATTTTTGACATGTATAAAATTTTACTAGAGGTTTTTAACGGATAATTCATATCGTTCTCCATACAACTTGACTTTGAATTTTACCATAAATTTGAAAAGAATAATCATTTTCCCATGTATATCATGAACATAATTTATAGACATCATGATAAATATAATATTTAATTATTTAATTATATAATAAAATGGTTGTTTTATAATAATAATATTCAATAAATAATTCTTCAAATTTTAGTTTTTTGAATTTTTTCAATGTGGAGAGGTTATTTTCATCAAGAATGTGTTTAATATCATTTTTAGAGAATTTTTATTCATTAAATACATCAATGCTATTTTATTCTTATGATCAAATGGGGATATGTTTTATTAATACCATACTTATAATTTCTGCGCTTGTTTTATGGTTAGTTTTACTAGGGAATGTATTCACATTCACTTCCTATAATATATTTTTAATCATTAACAATCCCTTGAAATATTTAATTTCTTATTATCATTATATATTACATTTCCAAAAAATATACAAATTATTTTTCATTGATATTATTATTACATAATCCATATATCATTTTTAGATATTTTATTAATCATTTTATTTAATATGATTGACTCAAGAAAATATTTTTAATCAATATTCCTTAATTGATAATTTCATTTGTTGTTAATTCATATTGTTAATGTATTTAATAAATAATTCCATATATGAGGAATTATTTGGATATAATGATATGGGTGGGGCCAATTATAGATCTAAAATGGGTGCATTGGTAGTCTCATGAGATGAATATTTTTTCTAGACTTAGATAATTATTTATCTAGTGTATACGTAACAATACGTTTTAAACTATAATGTGAAAAGTATTAACTGTAGATGTATCATGATGTATAAGATCATTATTTCCCATAATTAAGTATTTCTATCATTGAGAATACATTTTTTATTATCCATGATATTTTCACAATTATTTTATCTCTATATTCCTTTTAATTATTGGTTTATTAATTAAATGGAATGTGTTTTATGTTATTTACCTAATCGTGATATTTTTGTTGTCGATTAAATAAAATGTGTGTTTATATATTTACCTTGATATATTCATTATTACTTGTTGATTATTCTTCATTTAATCATTATGTATTCCACATTACATAAACCTTTCATAGATTTTGAAATCACCACCATTTTTATTACTTTCTTAGGAAACCATGAAATTAACTAAGAAATATACGGAAGGACATTCTGAATGTATAAGGATATTATGGAAACGATATTCTTTTATATTTGTATTCAAATTTAATAGGAGAATCATATATATATCTAGTATAAAAAACATATTAAAATATTCATTCCATTGGGATGTGATTCCTTATATCTTATGGAAATGGAATAAATAAGACAATGGATGTACGTTACATGGTCAATGTCATCATAATTATATTATTTGATAAGTTTAAATTAATAATATGTGGGATGAATGTGTAATTATGTGAATAAGAATTAATTTTATGAATCCTGATTTGGAGAGTTTGATTAATTTACATAGTTCATATGAAATATTTTTTCAATGATTAATTTTATTCTTTATATGGTTATTAATTATTTATTATTCATTACATGTGTTTTTTTAAATAATATTTTCTACACTCCATAATACACACATGAAACAACCCATACCCTTCTAAACATGAGATGGTATATTCATTTTGATTTTATAATAAAATTAAAGTTATCACATCAGCAATGTAAGATCATTTTATTAGTCCTGAAAAACTAGATAAACAATGAATTATCATATTAAATTGGAAATATAATAAAATTATATACGAAACTTTAACATATCCTTTATATTATTGGTAATATCATTCTATATTTGATGATAAAATCAAAAAATAAACGTTCATATTAGAATTTATATACATTTAATGTAATTCAAAATCTAACCTAATTAAATAATGAAAAAAATCAATTTGGAAAGGTAAATAACTGAAATCACTTGACATTAAATATTTAACATGAGTACAAAAATAATAAAAAAATGATATAAAAATAATAGAATAGTGGATATTAATTACTAAATTCTAATTGAAGGAAATATTTAGTATATAATGTCATTTTCTCATACATCATGGTATATTTACCATCAATTCCTTGGGGTAAGAGAATTTAATCTATGGGTAATTATACAACAAAATCCCATTTAAAATGTTTGGTATAATAGTTTTCCCCATGTGACATGCTGATGCATCGAAGGTATATCTATAAATTGGACACAACATTCACTATAAGAATAATGTATTCTCATCATATTAAATGATTAATTTAATTCATAAACATTTTTCATTGCCAATACATATCCATTTTCAATAAAAAATTGTAATATCAATATTTCTTTTATCTATCAAACAACATGAAAAGTATAAAATTCAATAATTTGATATGGTATATGGTCATGTAAATAATCATATCCATGATAAAAATAAAAATAATATTTATGATAAATTTAATTTTTAATGATAAATATTACCATTAACTTAAATATATCATTAAAAATTTAAATTCCACATAATTATTATGATAAAAAAAAGATGATTATTCAATCATCAAAAATATTTCTTTTATAAAAAACCATTTAATTTGGATAAATAAATAATATATAAGAGAAATATTTAAAATACATTTTGGTTAATTAGTTTTCATTTAAAACATTGAATACTTCTAGAGTAAGATAAATATTATACAATCATTACGGTAGTAGAAAAACCATTTCACATCATACACTTTTTAAAGAAATATTCTCTTTAATTTTTTTGTAAAGAGTGTTAAAAATAACATTTTCAAAAGAAAAATATTATTAAAAAACCATATATAAATTTAAGGAAATATAAAATTCCCCTTTTAATTTGTTTTATTAAATAATGTTTTCTTTTGTAATTTTATTTTTGAAAAATATCAGCATCAATGAAAAATAAGTTTGATTAGAAAGAGAAATAAGGCTTACTTTCATTTAAAATTTTAATTTTTCATGTCAAATTATAAATAGCATGACCTTGTTTAAAATATTGAACCTCTATAAATATCAAGTGTAAAATAATGTAACACACCAAGATTTCATAGTAAGTTATTTTCTTTAATGTAATCCAATAGTTTGCGCTACATGAAACACCGAGTTCGAGCACACCACAACTTACCAAACTACCCATTAAGAAAATTTTTATTAATATTATTCACTGAATTTTGAATTTTATATACTCCTTATAAATTTAGAATCCATATTATGTGTTTCTTAGACATAATATAAAAACAAATTCATTTTTTTCAGATAAAGGAATTATTTTTCATAAAATGCAATTTTACCCCCTTTTAATGGTGAACCATTTTTAACCCAATATTTGACACTTGTATATATTCAAATTGACAAAATAAACTTCTTATTTATAATCGGGACATAAAAATTTAGTTTCGTTAAATTTTTTGTGTTTTTCAGATGACATTCATATTTGGGAGAATATTGAAAAATACTAAATTTTAACTGAAAAGAACTTTTTTAATAAAAATAATTAATAGTGTTAAATTGTACATTTGAATGGTTTAGAAGTTTAATTAGATTATATTTTTAAAATTTAATACAATTTTGTTCATTATAAGTAATTTTACATTTATATTTGACATAAACACATGTAAATCTTTTAATAGTTTTTACTTTTTTAAAACCAACTTCTTGGTTTTGACAATGGGAATTAATTTTAAATTATTAAATGAAAAATACATGTTTTTAATTTGGTTAAATAGAATTAATTTTTGAATTTATAATATCAAAATTATCTTAGGGCTAATTTTTGGTATTTTTCTGAAAACAGTCATTTTTTGATGAATAGTGAAAAACATTGCGTTATTATTTGAAACCGAATTTTTATTTAGGTAATTGGTTATATTATTTTAATTTATTTTATGTCAAAATAGATACTTAATACATATATATGTTCAATATAAATCATTGGATTCATTTTATAACAAGTTTAGACATTAAATATTTTATTGAATGTTTTACTGTCTTTTACCTGCCTTCTAAGGGAATTTGAAAATTCACTTAAACCATAATTTTACTTCTTCTGTGAGTTGGATTTCAAAGCTCTGAGATACCCTGTTAACATCAGTTTGAAACATTTGGTTCAATAAGATGAAAAAAATTTGAGGAATAGTAACTTTTGACTTTTATTTAGCATAATTAAAAGTAAATAGAGTAATTAAGCGTAGAAATGATATTATAAATACCCTAGCACATGTAATAATTCTATTGTACAAGTGTAATTAGAACAAAAACAACCTTAGGAATAAAATATGATCCTTTGGGTCCACTTGGATTAGAGTAGGACATTTATTATTATTTAATTTAAAGAAGTGTTAAAAGTTTTAAATTCATGTTTTTATAAATAAACCTTTTTAATATAGGGTTATACATTAGATAAATTAGACTATAAATATTCATTAGAAATATGAAACAATTTTATACATAATGATAATTTATTTATATTTTCCTATATAATAAATATTTAAATTTATTTATGACACAACGACGATGCAGTAATTACCTTATTAATGAATGATTAAGATAATTTAAATTATAAAAACCCAAATAAATGTAATTTGGGAATTTTTATGAATTCTGATAATTAAATAGGTTAATATGACATGTTTGGGTTGATTAAATAAATTTTTTTATTACTCATGTTGTTATGATTTTAACACAAAATACCAAATAGTGAAAAAATTGACATAAAATATTTTTTAAACAAATAATATATTATTGGTTGATATAATATTTCAAAAATTATTAGGATCATCCAAAAGGATTAAATAATATTATATATGTCATTAATTAACCACTTTATTTTCTCTTGAATGTTTAGAGTGTGTTTATTAACCATATATTGTAGGAATACAAGAAGACACGGTAAAAGTTAAATTATTTAACTTAGAGTTAAATAAAAAAGATAATGATAAAATGGTAAAATAAACTTTTATAAAACCTAGTGATTGAGATTATTTCTACCCATCAACACCTTTTATTAGAAATTATTCAATATGGAGCTATTATAAACCGAAAATTATTTTTTTACAAAATAATATTCCAATCTTTTCCTAAGGTTCCCCTCACCTCTGTTATAAAAGGGAACTTCCCCTTCTCTTATTTTCACAGCTCCAAATCCATTTGGATCAGCCAAACCCTACCCAAATATAGTCCAAACATCCCTCACTTCACTTTAGAGGCCATAGTGTGATCAGAAAGCCATCCTAAGGAGCCCTTTTTATCAACTCAAAAAGAAGCACCCAAAGAAGAGGTAATAATTTCACCACCCTCTGTCAAGTTCATTTCTTTTTCGACTTCCTCTGTATTTGTTGTTTCCATTATATAATAATAACTCCATTATATTATATATATTGTGATTTTATTATAATTATGGTAAAACCAAATTCATTATTCTATCAATCCTATAAATGACTTCGTCACCTTATATGTGTTCGTATGGCTTACCGTCTCCGCGTCGTGGTGAAGTTTGTTATTCAAACACTTAAATATTTAGATGGGTATAATAATGAGTATAACTGATTTAAATAATATTTATAACATGATAATTAATCTTTATATATTATATAACATCCAATTATATATGATTTAACCATCAAAACAATGATATTGTTGCTCATGCGTACGTACGGATTACCGTCTCCATGAACGTGATAAGATTAATTCCCCAGCATAATAATTCATGAATAATTTTCATTTTATGATTAAAAATAATTTTTAAGAACTTAATATCAATCTTTATATGAATCAAACACATATTATCCATAATAAACATGTCTTACGTAACAAAGCGTATAAAAAAAATTGAACCAGTTAACACCTGAAATGATGATACTACTGAAATATCATTAACAAAGAAATATTAGAAGATCATATATGATATCATATTAATGTATATGTATCTTTTATAATTTAATAACAATGATTTAACCAATATACAGGAGGTTAACCTACCCTCGACCAAGGAAAAGTACAACGTAAGGGGTTTTCAGGTCACTTTTTATTCCCGTGAGATCCATGCTCTAATTTCCACTATTTTTTTGTGTGGTGTGTGTACTGCCCATTATTATATCTTTGAGTAATATAATTTATCTTATGGGTATTTACATATTCATTTTATGATCCTTCTTTCATTGGGTTTATGTTTTCTAAATTACAAAATAGTTTAGGGAATTCCAAATTTCGATATCCACTCATTGGGTTTAACTTATACTTCATTGATTATTTTACTCCAAGATTATGTGTGGAATCACTATTTATTTATTTATGTAGTAAATTCAACTCCCCTTTATATGGATATACTTTTGATACACATAATCCCTCCATTCATAAATTCTCATGTCGTCGATATGAACTTGATAAGAGTAATTTTAACTCTATTTCTATTCATTTAGTTAAACATCCAAGTCATTGGTGTTGTCTCTACAAGAATATGTGTAAATGTAATATGATTTATTTACACAGAATATCCAATAATATTGTGTGTATTTATATTTTTTCGCACATAATTATTTCATTTATTTATCCTTAACCTATGGATAAGGTCTTTATAAAGGATTTTATCTCAATTTACAATCTAATGAGACTTATTTGTTGTTATGCTCCAATTAAATTTTATATTGTTTATATACAGTACATTAATATATTATATCATGAACCCATTTATTATAATGATATTATAAAGTTTTTATTACCTCAATTATTTGTATTCAAGTGTCCCTCATTGGGTTAGGAATTCTAACCAAAATATCATTTTAAATGTTTTAATGATTTATTCTTCTAAATCTTTCTCATTAATTTCCATATTTTAAAAATGTTTTTATGAATTTATTTATATAGAAATTAATTATTTAAAATTAAAATTCCGTTTAAAAGATTCAAAGTGGTATGGGACACTTTGATTCAAAAGTATATTTGAAATGTCTTCTTGATAAATAGTGGGACTTTTTAATGTTTTCAAGAAAAAGTGGGATGTTTCTATCAAATAGTTTTGATGATTTTTTTTATCGATGTGAATATCCCTCATTATTCATGATTGAGGTTAATATATTATAAAAAATATTCCATATTGTATTTAATGTCTTATGTTTGACTCTGGATGTGCTATTTTAATACAATTCATGTTTTGTGTTTTTAATATTTACAATTCCTATGATAGTTTTAATACGAATGTTTAGATTATGTTTCCACATTTTCATATAAAGAATGAATTGTTCTTAGTGAAAGATGGGTGGAGCCTGCTATAGCTCCAGGATGCATCGGTATGTCTCATAATATAATCTAGTGTCTTGCCACAAGGCCTTGAAAAAAATCTTATTTGTAGTCTTGGCACAAGGCCTTGACTATGTGGTTATGAAATTCTAGAATTAAGAATTCCATCATTATAAAATTGTATATTGATATTGAATGTGATTATTCAACTAGTAGAATAACCATGTGAATAAGTAAATGAAATTATTTGATTTTATCTTTTCCATGTTATGCTGAAGTTCAATTTTAAAAGTCTTTCTTTAGTCTTATACATTTCCTTAAATGTTTATATTATTGAATAATGTTTCCTCTATATGGTTATCCTTAAGGAGAATATAAGCTCACCCCTTTCATTGTTTTCTTTTTCCCAATGATGCAAAGAATTATATTAAGATTGACATGCAGGGATCATCTAAGGGATATGAGTGTGGCCAATGGAGACTATATTGTTGTAGTTTTACATTTTATAATACAATGTAAAAATAATGAATGTATCTAGTATTTTCAAGGCTACTAAACTAATCGGTCTTTTGAGACATGATCTTTTGTGAATATGCCAATGTTATGTAATAATGCACCAACTCTGGGTAACTAGGGTCAGGGTGTTATAGTTGGCATTGGAGGATTATTAGTATAAACATTGGAATTTAGATTTAGAAAAACTCAGATAAGATAACACTACCCTAATATAATCTTTTAGGATTATTATATAACATCAAAAAAAATTCTAGTGTAAATATTATATGGTTTTAACAAACAGTACATTACTGTCTGGATACGAGCAGGTAGAGGCGGTTATAGAACATATGTACATTGGAGTGAGAAATATGACAAGGAGTTTCAGGCTTGACCCGGGGTATCTTGGTACACGATAACAGGCCTTGCTGCACTCTTGGTTACGAAACTCACGGGGGACATGCTTAGGATAATTATCATTTTCATTACAAATATATTTTAAGGATTTTAATATAGGATGAGAATAAATAACCGTGGTGAATCTTAATGTGTTTTAGATTGAAAATAAAGAGTTATGATATTCTCAAAATGATTTTATGACTCACACTATGATTTCTTGTGTTAGTAAATTGCTGGATTCCAAGGAAGTCATAATAACATTGAACATGATGTGAAAGTTTGGAATGGTGGTAAAAATGATCACCGAAATGCAATATTGATAGGAGTAAAAGATATTGTGTTCATGCTGAATCAGTTTTCCAAAAATATTATCAACAACATATATATTAACCAACTCCCAGACTCAACAATGAAGAGAAAGGCAGTGAATGATAAGTGCTCTAGCAGTGGGGACCATGGAGAAATGAAAGCCCAATTTCCATCATGTAGGAAATGGGGAAGGATGCACCTATTAAAATTTTTCAATGGAACAAATAATTGTTTATGTGTGGGAAATAAGGACATAATGTAAAGAATTGTCACGGAAAAATTAAGATTACTATGGAAGAAAATAAAAATGTTCCTAATAATCCATTTATAGTAATTTTCCGTAAATTAAGGGAACCTGGGCATTACCTGAGTGAATGCCCTATTCTATAGGGTAAACTCTGGGTCAAAGAATAACCTATGTGAAATTAAAAGAATGGAGAAATGTTTAAAAGTATTAGTACTCTTTGTTGATGGTATTACTTTGGGAGACATTCCTCTTTTATGTGTAACCCTGCAGTCTGTTATGTGAAAATGATATTTTAGAAATAATTATCTTTTTTATTGTTAATATAGTTATAAATAACCATTTGGGTTTATATGATCCTTGAATTTGAGGCAATTACATGTTATTATATTTTGGGATGAAAATGCAAGGAATGAGATAACATTTGTGCTGAAATTATGTTATAGTTATTTTGAGGAATTTATATCATTTTGGGAATGTTATAAAATATAGTTTTTGAAAAGGACAACACGTAGATAGTGCGACAACCTGTCATGTCAGAAAAATCTATGGGAATCAAACCCATAAGTAGAGTGTGATTGGGATTTATCACCTACCACTGGACTACGTGAAGTACCGGGTTAGTGTTACTAATTATTTTTAGTTAAATGATTTTATTGATCAATAATAAGTTGATATGGGATCTTATGTTTTATCAAATGGATATACTTAGTATAGTAAAACTATTTAGTGATTAAGTTATAAATGTTATTTTGGAATACATTCTCTCGGTTAAGAACACTATATGACTATGGAAAATAAAATACTATAGAATTTCATTTGAGGAGTAATGGTGGATTTTTATCTATATTTTTACTATGGATTTATAGTGATTTGGGTTATTTATGGAAATTATTAGACTATCATAGAGAATATTTGTTTAGTTTAATTACTTTTATGTGAGTGAATTTAAGAGTATTCAATGTTATTTGGAGATACAATTTATCATGGAAGACTACGTAATCAATTTCTTCTGACTTTTTGGTTTCAATCTTATTTTGGATTATATTGAAGGATTTGAAGGACAATTGTTTATTGAATGGTATATATTGAACTTTGTGTATTGTTGGGTTAATTTAAGAAATTAAGATTCGTATTTCTTTTTATAATGGATTATCCATTTTGGGGATCATCTAACCTTGTACTAACCATTTTGATTTTGCTAAATCTTTAAATACAATTGAAATATATAGTTAATCCTTTTTGGATTATGTGACTCCCTAGAAGTTAATTCTAGCACTTTAGGGGTGACCAAGTCATCTTGAATACTAATCACTAGGAGAAAAAAAGAGTTAGTGGTTAAATTTATTAAAAGATTATTCTATACATAAAAAGCAAGTATATCTCTTTATGTTCTTAGTCAATATCATAAATAAATTCCTCAAATTTATGAAAAGGAAATTAAAAAAAAATCTGCTTACTTTTCCTATTGGAGAATCAAATACGGTTTAACCCACCAAAAATTTATGGTTTTGAAGTCGTTTACTTTCTCCTAATATGGTTTTCTATCACTCTATATCAAAACATGAAACTTAGTTTATCTTCCATATCCATGTTTTTCCTACATGGAATTCCTAGTATTGGTTATCTCGGTTGACCTTTGTACTTCCCTTTCTTTCTTTTAAAATGATTTTTTATTGACTCTTTTTTATGATTTGAGACTTTCAATGAAGTTTCCAAGGCCAATTTTAGAACTGCAAGGACTCAATTTCTAAAAGGGGGAAAAAGGTAACACCCCAAGATTTCATAGTAAGTTATTTTCTTTAATGTAATTCAATAGCTTGCCCTATATGCAACACCAAGTTCAAGTACACCACGACTTACCAATGTAGTCGTTCAAAAAGTGGTTATGAATAGTATTAACTGAATTTTGAATTTTATATACTCCTTATAATTTTAGAATATATATTATGTTTTTCTAATACATTATATAAAAACAAATTCATTTTTTCAGATAATGGAAGTATTTTTCATAAAATGAAATTTTACCTCCTTTTAGTGGTGAAACCTTTCTTTAAAACAATATTTGAAACTTTTATATATTCAATTTGACAAAATGAAAATCTTCTTTAGAATCAAGACATAAAAATTTAGTTTTGATAAATTATTGGTATTTTTCGGATAACTTTCATATTTGGATGAATAGTGAAAAATACTAAATTTTAACTAAAAACATCTTTTTAAATCATAATAATTTATAGTGTCCAATAATACATTTGAATGGTTTGTTTGTATAATTATATTATTTTTTTATCAGATAATACAATTTTGGTCATTATAATAATTTTACAATTAAATTTGACATACAAACACCTGAATATCCCGAAGGCCTTCATTTTTATTGATGTTTTGATAACCCCCCTTTAAAGGGATGAGGGGAGCCCTTACAAGGCTCGTAGGCTTAGAGATTACATGGCCTGTTGGCTTAGGAGATTACATGACCCGAAGGTCTTAGGGAATTCAACCAGACTATCTACAAGGAACTACCCCTCCCTAATATCTAAATCCTTAATAGTAGCTCTCTACCTTTGCATGACCATCTGGCTAGGCTTTCCAAGAAATCACAGGCTAGTACCGATGGCATAGCCATACCCACTCATTCTGGAAATCCATTTGGCTCTACACTGGTGAGTGCACCTGCTCTGAATCCTCTTCTGGGGATGCTCCTTTTTTTGTAGTGTGTCTGGGGCCTGCATTCATGGGGCCCAAAGGCCTTGGGTGTCCTTAAGGCCTTATGGTGGCCTGAAGGCCTTGAGAATCAACTGGCATGAAGGCCTTGGTTGGCCCGAAAGCCTTGTAGGACCTGAGGACCAAACCGGTGGCCCGAAGGCCCAGATGGATGAATAGTTCCGGCGACTATAGTACTGAACAGTGCCTGCTACAATACTTCTATGGTACCCTGGAAATATTCCCCCACCCGTATTTGATCTCATATCTTTTGGATGCACCTAGTGAGTCCTCTCCAACTATGCTGAGGCTCTTGTGCTACATTTGATATAAAAACATGTCAATCTTTTGATAGTTTTTACTTTTTAAAAACCCACTTTTTGTTTTGAAAATGGGAATTAATTATAAATTAATAAATAAAACTTCCATGTTTTTAATTTGGTAAAATAGACTTCATTTTTGAATTAATAATATCAAAATTAGCTTAGGGATAATTTTTTGTATTTTTCTGAAAACATTCAATTTTTTATTAATAGTGAAAAACACTGCGTTATTGTCTAAAACAACTGTTTACTTAAGTGATTAGTTATTTTATTTTAATTTATATTAGGTCAAAATCTAAACATAATAAATATATATATTCAATATAATTCATTGGATTAATTTTATAATAAGTTTAGATATATAAAATATTACTGAACTTTTTAACGCCTTTTACTCACCTTCTAAGAGCATTTGAAAATTTGCATAAAAGGTAATTTTACCACTTTTGTGTGATGAATTTCAAAACACCGAGAGACAAAATTAACATCATTAAGTAAAATGTGGTTCAATAAGATGAAAATTGTATTTGGTGAATAGTAACTTTTGACTTTCATTTAAAATGGTTAAAAATAAATATGGTAATTAAGGGTAAATATTATGTTATAATTACAGGAGAACATGTCCAAATTATACTGGATAAGTTTAATTCGACCAAAAACAATCTTAGGAATAAAATATTTTCCTTTAAGTCCACATAGATTAGATAAGAACATTTATTATTATTTTATTTAATGAAGAGTTAAAGGTGTTGAATTCATGTTTTCATATCTAAATCATTTTTAATATAGTGTTATACATAAGATAAATTCGTCTATAACTATTAATTATAATGATAAAAATATTTCCTACATAATGGTATTTGATTTATAATTTTTATACATTATATAATTAATCTTATTTATGACACAATGATGATGTTACAATTACTTTATTAAAGAATTATTAAAATAATTGATATTATAAATACCCAAATAAATGTAATTTGGGCCTTTTGATGAATTTGACTAATTTTATAGATTAATATGACATTTTTGGGTCTATTAAATAAAATTTTCCAAATTAATCATGTTTTTATTATTTAAAAAAAATTGTGTCATAAATGACATAAAATAGTTTTCAAAATGAATTATATATTATTTGATGATATAATATTCATAAAAATATGAGTTTTGGTCAGATGGTTTAAATAATATTATATTTGTCATTAATGAAGCAATTGAGATTTTCTGGGATGTTTATAGTATGTTTAGTAAGCATATAGTGTAAAAATACAAGAAGACATGGTAAAAGTTAAATTATTTAACTGAGAGTTAATTCTAAAAGATAAAGTTATAATAGTAACGTAAACATGTTTAAAACCTATTGGTTGAGTGGATTTAGAACCATCCACAACTTTTATTCTAAATGAATCAATTTGGAGCCATTAGAAACCGAAAATTATTTTATTATTAAATAATATTTCAATCTTTTCCTACGGTGCCCCTCACCTTTATTATAAAAAGGCACTTTCCCTTGTCTTATTTCCTCACATCCAAATCCATTTGGCTAGGCCAAACCATGACCAAATATCCCCCAAAATTATCTAACTTCATCCAATAGGACTTATTTTGATCACAAATCCAACCTAAGGAGCCCTTTTCATCAACTCAAAAGGAAGCACCTGAAGAAGAGGTAATAATTTCACCACCCTCTTTCAAGTTATTTTCATTTCTGACTTCCACTTTCTTTGTTGTTTACATTATAAAATAATTACTTCAGTATCTTCTATATAATTTTATGTTATTAAAAATATGGTACAACCACATTTGTTATTCTTTCCATCCTATAAATTTCAATGTCACCATATGTGCGTACGTACGGCTTACCGTCTCCACATCGTGGTGAAGTTTGTTATGCAAACACTTCATCATTTGGATGGGTATAATAATGTGTATAAATTATTTAAATAATAAATATAAGATTATAATGACTCTTTTATATATTATATACCATCCTATTATATATTATTTCACCATAAGAATAATGATATTTACGCTCATGCGTACGTACTAATTACCCTCTCCACGAACGCGATGAGATTCATTCCCCATCGTAATCATTCAAGAATAATTTTTCTTTTATGATAAAAATAATTTTTAATAACTTAATATAATTCTCGATATGAATCAAACACATCCTATCCATAACAAAAATGTCTTACATAACAAATTATATAATGGAAAATGAATCAGTTAACACCTGAAACGATGATACTACTGAAATATCATTAAATAAGTAATATTAGAAGATCATATATGATTTCATATAAATTTATATGGTTATTTTATAATTTAATAACAATTATTAAACAATTATAAAGTATTTTAACCTACCATATACCCATTAAAAGTAAAATGTAATGGGTTTTCATCTCACTTTTTATTCCCGTGAGATCCATGTTATAATTTCCACAATTTCCTTTTGTGTGGTGTATGTACTACCAATGATTGTATAATTTGTGTAATATAATTTAACATATGTTTATTTACATCTTCATTTTATTATACTTATATCATGCGGTATGTGTTTCATAAGTTACCGAATTGGAAAGGGAATTTCAAATTTCAATTTCCACTCATTAGGTTTCACTTATACTTCATTGATTATTTTACTCCAAGATTTTGTGTGAAATCACTATTTATTAATTTATGTAGTAAATTGAACTCCCCTTTGTGTATATATAGTTTTTTATAAATATAGTAACTCAATTGATAAATTCTCAATTCATCGATATGAGCTTTATAAGTGTAATTTTAACTCTATTTCTATTCATTGCGTTAAACATGCAAGTCATTGGTGTTGTCTCTAAAAAAATATGTTTGAATGTACTATGATTTATTTACACTGAATATCCAATAATATTGAGTGTATTTATATTTTTGACACATAATTATGTCATTTATTTATCCTTAACAAAACAATACAGTCTTTATAAGGGATTATATCTCAATTTACAATCTATTGAGACTTATTTGTTGTTAGATGAAAATTAACTTTTATATGGTATATATACAGCACATTGACATATTATATCATGAATCCCTTTATTCTTATGATATTATAATTCTTTTATTACCTCAATTATTTTTATTCAAGTGTATCACATTTGGTTTGTAATTCTAACAAAAATATCATTTTAAACATTTAATGATTTATTCTTCTAAATCTTTTTCATTAATGTCCATGTTTTAAAAATGTGTTTAAGGGTTTATTTATATGAAAATTAATATTTTAAAATTAAAATTGTTTTTTAATGTTTCAAATAGGTATGAGAATCTTTGATTCAAAAATCTATTTTAAATGTGCACTGGATAAATAGTGATAATTTTAAATATTTTCAAGAAAAAGGGGTTGTTTTTATCAAATAGTTTTGATGGTTATTTTCATCTATTTCAATACTCCTTAATATTCTCAAATGAGGTTAATCTATTATAATAAAATCATCCATATTGTATTTAGGGACTTATTTTTTTACTGGGGATGTGCTATTTTTATACAATTAATGGTTTGTGGTTAAAATATTTACATTTCGTATGTTAGTTTTAATACGAATGGTTAGATTAGTTTTAAAACATTTAATATGAGGAATGCATTGGAATTAGTATGTGCTGGGTGGATCCCGCTATAGCTCCTCAATGCATTGGAAGGTCTCATGAGACAAACTGGTGTCTTGGAACAAGGCCTTAAAAAATATTATTTTTAGTCTTAGCACAAGGCTTTGACTATGTGGTTATGAAAGTCTAGAATTATGCATTCCATCATTATGAATGTGGATATTGATATTGCATGTGATTATTAGACTAGTTTAATATCCATTAGAATAAGTAAATGGAATTATTTAATTTTATCTTTTCCATATTATGTTGATTTTCAAGTTTAAAAAGCTTTTGTTTTAGTTTTATACATTGCATTAAATGATTCTTCTTATTTATGAAGGTTTCTGCTATACTGTTATCCTTACTGAGAATCTGATCACACCCCTTTTGATGTTTTATTTTTTCCAATATGGGATGATTTATATTATGACTGACCTGAAGGGATAGTCTTAGGGATATTAGTGTTGCCTATGAAGACTATGTTGTTGTAGTTTTCATTTTATAAGGTTATGTAAAACATATGAATGTATCTAGTGTTTCCAAGGATACTAAACTAATCGGTCTTTGAGGACGTGATATTTTTTTTATCACGCCAATGTTTTTTAATAATGCACTGAATCTTGGTAACTAGGGTCAGGCGTTACAAATAAAATATTTTAATTTAATGATGTATATATTTTAGTATTCCATCGATGAAAAATATAAGTAATCGTAGAGAAAATTGGATTATAAAAATAAATTCTTACATATTTTGTAGCATTTTAATTATAACCCCGTGAAAGATTAAAAGAAAAGTGAATCATTAATAATTATGAATAGATTTTAATTGATTTAAAATACATAAATGGACATGAATATACACTACATAAATGTAAATTGTTTCATAAGATCCAACAAATCTCTATCAAATGGAAATTTAGACGAAATCCCGTACCAAAAGTTAGACCAGCCTCATAAGTGATTTTAAATTCATTGATAATAATTTTAGATTTATTATACTTACACAATAAAATAACATACATATATACTATATTATATATGATCTATTTATAATATATTTTCATCTCTTTCAAAATAATATTTTATTATTATCATTGTTATAAGTTTGAACGTTTTCATTATTCATCTATGTTTTTTGAAATGCACTGACCGCAGAATCCCGGAGCCGGTGCATTATTTTAATACATTGGCATGATTATAATGAATCAATTCATGAAGGACCAATCAGTTTAGTAGTCTTGGAAATAATATTACATAAATTAATGTTACATTACACATTCAAACATAAAAGACAACATAAATAATCCATTTATGACGCCATTAATCCCCTATCTTAACCCTACATTTCAAACATACTACACTTCTTGGAATCCGGGGAAAATAAAAACTAAGAAAGGGGTGAGCTCAGATGATTAGTAAAAGTAAATAATTTATTAGAAGCTATAAAATTTTAAGGAAACAAGTGTAATAAAAACAAAATCCTTTTAAACATAATCTAGAACATAATATGGCAAACATAAATAAAACATTACCATTTAAACATGCACACGGATATTCTACTAGTCAAAAATTCACATGTAATAATTAATTTCATAATGAGGGAATGCCTAACGTCAGATGTCATTAACTTATAGTCAAGGCCTCGTGCTGAGACTACAAATAAAATTTTTATCAAGGCCTTATGCCAAAACAATATTTTTGTGTCATTATACCTACCAATTCATCGAGGAGCAATAGTGGGCTCCACCCATCACTTACTAAGTCCACTGCATTCCCCATATGAAAATGATGAAACATAACATAAAAATTCCCATTAAAACTAGAATATGAAATGTTAATACGTTAACCATATACCATGAATGGTATAAATAATAGAACATTCACAGTAAAACATATCATAACTCATTCAATACAATATTGAATATTTTATTTATAATAAATCAACTTAAATCAAAAAAAATTTCCAAAAATGGTGTTGATATAGTTGAAAATAATTAGTAAATATCTTTGAGAGAAATATCCCTTTTCATGAAATATTTTAAAAGTCACACAATTTAGAAAGGATTAAATTTAATGTCAATTTTTAATAAAGGGTCCCATACCACTTTGAAACTTTTGAAATAATTAACATTTTAAAACATTCATGTCCATATAAATAAATCCTTAAAACCCATTTTGAAAACATGGAAATTAATGAGAATGACTGTGAAGAATAAATATTTAATCCATTTAAAATGATGATATAGTTAAATATTCCCTTCAATAAAACCTTAAAAGATTCGTTTTGAAAACATTTTTATGAATCATGGACACAGATGATAAATATGTCCTAGTAAATATATATATTTAAACAATATCATATAATAAAGAGATTGAATAATTAACCCTCAACATGTAATTTTGTTTATTCAATGGTATTTTAGCCTAATGTAAAATAGTTAAAACAAATTTATTAAATTATAAAATAAATATATACATAAATATGATATCATATATGATTTTTTAATATTGATTTTTTAATAAAATTTTACTTTTATCATTGTTTCTGGTGTTAACTGATTTGGTTTCCTTTATATGATCGTTACATAAGACATGTTTGTTATGGATAGTATGTATTTTATTAATATCTAGAATATATTATGTTCTTAACCATTATTATTATTCATAAAATGAACTTATTCTTGAATGATTACGAGGGAGAATGAATCTCATCGCGTTCGTGGAGACGGTAATCCGTACGTATGCATGAGCGAAAATAGAATTATATTGATGGTGATATATTATATAATAGGATTTTATATCATATATAAATAATAATTATCAATATTTATTTATTATTTAAATTATTTATACTCTTTATTATACCCAGCCAAAAAACAAAGTGTTTGAATAACAAACTACACAACGACGTGGAGACGGTAAGCTGTACATATGCATGTATGGTGACATGTAATTTATAGGATTGATAGAACAATGAATATGATTTTATATTATTTACACTGAAATAAAAGTATGTGTAAGTTGCTGGAGTTATTATTTTGGTATTGTAATAACAAATAAAGAGGAAGTGGAAGAAGATAAGAACTTTGAAAAAGGTGATGATGTTTTTACCTCTTCTTCGAGTGCTTCCTTTTGATTTGATAAAATGGATTCTTAGGTTGGATTTATGATCAAAATAAGGGATATAGGTATATGTGAGGTAATTAGGGAGGATATTTGTGTATGATTTGGAAGAGACAAAAGATTTTGGATGTGTGAATTTGAGAAAATTGTAAGTGCCTTTTTATAAGAGAGGTGAGGGGAACCTTATGAAAAACTTGAAATATTATTTTATTATTCAATCATATTCGGTTTATAATGGATAAAAATGAATTTATTTGGAGCCTTAGGTGGTTAGGGGTTGAAATCCTATCCACCAATAGGTTTTAGACAAGTTTATGTTACCATATTATCTTTATCTTTTAGATTTAACTCTTGGTTAAATAGTTTAACATTTACCATTTTTTATTGTCTTTTTACATTATATAATTCAAAAATGTTCTATAAAATTCCATGAGAACCCCAATTAGTTAATTAATGACATATATATCAGTATTTAAGATCTTTTCCTGAGCCATAGATTTTTAGGACTATTACATAATTTAATAATATAATATTTGTTTTAAAAACTATTTTATGTCAATTATTCACTATTTGGTATTTCGTTTTTGTTAATTTAATAACAGAACGATTAATAAGAAAAAAATTCATTTAAATCACCCTAACATTTCATATTAAACTATAAAATTAGTTGAATCCAAAAAAGTCTCAAATTACATTTATTTGGACATTTATAATATCAATTATTTTAATCTTTCATTAATAAGGTAATTACTCCATGATCATTGTGTCACAAATAAATTTAATTATTTATTTTCAAAAATTATATATAAAATACCATTATTTAGGAAATCATTTTAACTTTCTACTGAATACTTATAGTCGAATTTTTATTATGTATTACCTTATATTAAAAATGTTCTTGTTATGAAAACTTGAATATAAGACTTTTGACTCTTCTTTAAATTAAATAATAATAAGGGTCCTAATCCAATCCATGTGGGCCAAAGAAGATCATATTTTATTCCTAAGGCTGTTTTTAGTCAAAAGACACTTATCCAAAAGAATTAGGAAATTTGTTAGGGTAATTATCATATATTTTTTCCTTTAGTTACCCTATTTACTTTAAAGTGTGGAAAATAAAATTTAAAAGTTACTATTCACCAAAAATTATTTTCATCTTATTGAAAAAAAAATTACATACTGATAATAATTGTGTCTCTCTGATTTTTTAAATTCTTTTCATAGAAGCTGTAAAATTTTGTTTTATACAAATTTGAAAATGTTCCAAGAAGGTGGGTAATGATGGTAAAAAGTTTAATAAAATTTTATATATCTAATCATATTATAAAACAACTCTAATGAATTAAATTAGATTTATATAGGTATTATGTATCTATTATTCCTCAAAATAAATTTTAATAATGTAAATAATTATTTAAATAAAAATTCTGGTTTAATAAAAAAAGAATTGTTTTTCACTATTCGTCAATAATTAAATGTTTTAATAAAAATACCAAATATTCACACTAAGATAATTTTGATGTTCTGAATTAAAAAATATTTTATATTTTACCAAATTAAAAACTTATAATTTTCATTAATTAATTTAAAATTAATTCAAATTTTCAAAACAAAAAGTGGGTTCATAAAAAGTAAAAACTATGGAAATATTAACATGTGTCTATATCAAAGGTGGTAAAATTACATATTCTGAAAAAATATTTTATATGTCTTCAAAAATGTAATTTTTTATTATATTATGTCTACGAAACACATAATATGGATGTTAAAATTATATGAAGTATATAAAATTCAAAATACAGTTATTACTATTCATAATAGCTTTTTGAATGGCTAGTTTGGTAACTCGTGATGCGCTCAAACTCGATGTTGTGTGTAGCCCATGTTATTGAATTATATTAAAGAGATAACGTACAATGAAATCATGGGGTGTTACATTATCCCCTCCTTCAACAAATTGTGTCCTTGAAATTTGAAATTGTTCTTCAAAAATAAAAGGATAAAAATAGAAAAATATCATTGAGAAAAAACCCACATCAGAATTTGGGTTAATAAAATTGAGTATTAATAAGAGGGAGGGGAAAGGATAAAGTAAAAACCAAATTTTGATATGGATTATGAAAACATCGGTGGAAATTAGTGACACATAATTAGAGGATAAATGTAAATATTTACAGGGAGTTGTTGAGGTAATCAATCACAAACAAGTGTAAAATTGAGAGCCTCAATGCCATCAATCTATGACGATTTAAAATATCATCTATTCAACAAAACATAAGGTATTAGGATTAAACATTTTTATATTTAAGATACCTTCCCTAATGTATAATAATTATTTTATTCATTCAATAAGTGGAAAAAATACTTAACATATAGAGTTTCATCCCTCAACAAATTCTTACCACATACTAATATTTCACTCTAAAATATAATAGAATCCAAAAATATTCTATATATCCTAATCGTATAGGGATCAAAAAATAATGAATTTAAAATCCATTTCCAGATTATTTTAAAAAAAATCAACATTACACAAACCAGGACATCACGTAGGCTAGTTTTAGGGGATGTACCGTTGTCACCATTCGGTTACGGGTTCAAGTCTCGCAGCCTTTCCGGACATGGCAGGTTGTCGCCCGACCTCCAGGTTTTCATTTCAATAAAAATCCAAAAAAATCTTAAGAAATTATTTAACCGTAACAAAAGTATCCATGTTGAATCTTAATCTATTCCATCCTTTAGACTTATCCAAAATACTTCTGTCCAAACTCACAGTCCAAAATTTATAATGATGTTAAAAATAATGAAGATTTATTTTTCACATAATAACATGTGAATACCTTCATCATGTATTCTTTTAAAATATGTTAACACCCCAAATTACCATAAAACCTTATTTATTACATTCATTATCTCTTATTTCTTACAGAATACAGGATATGCTCCTTATATCCAAAAATTTTGTACACTCAATCAATAATGGAATAAACAAAAAATTAATTAGTTTCAAAAAAGTAAAGGATATCGAATATAATTTATCCAAATTAATCATATCTTATTCCAAAATTTCTACCTCAGTATGGGAACCATAATATTGTTTATCATTCCTTCAACCAAGTATTTTCCAAAAAATGAAACATTCTTCTGAGTCAATTTTTATAGAACCATATAATCTCAAATCCTCAATGAAATAGTACTATAGTACAATCCTTTTTTATGTCCATAATTCGTATAACCCGTACATCATTGATAAATCATTCAAATGAAAATTTTCATTAATAAAAGCATAAGAACACTACTAATTTCTCTTCATTTTTAATAGTATCATAACATGATTATAATCCAATAGCATCATTTGGGGCGTACTTAGTTTATTTGGACATTGATTCACATAGTTTCCCAACTCCTTGTAGATGAAGCATTGTACATTTAAAACCCTTTTTACCCTTGAAATCATGTACTTAGTGTCCTTTTTCCACAATTATAACAAACACTCATTGCTTTCATGCATTTACCCATATTATTATTTCAATAGTTATCACATATGGGAAAAACATTCTTTCCCTTCGTCTCTTTATCAATCTTTCTCTCTACAATCCTTTTCTTCTCAAGAATCCCTTCAAAGAAACATGACTCAAAGAATAATTTTCTAATTACATTAACACATGATATCATTTATTCATATGATTAGAATACAAGGGAGAATATTTCCATTCTAAATTTTTTATTAATACCATGAAATATATGATCCTTATTACTCTTTGGATTATGTGTATTGCAGGAGTTCTCATTCCTTCTACTAGGCACCATTTCTAAAAAATAGCATACACTAGGTTAGTTTATGAATCACAATGCATAATTCCAAACAATAAAAATACAAATCGTAAATTGAAACGATTATGAATATAATCTATAATCATAAAAAATGTTTCTTTGAATAAGTATTTACTCCTAAATCCTTCATAATGGCTTTTAAAGAAAAAGTGATTTATCCTAAGCATATCCCTGAGGAGTGTCATAACCAAGAGTGTAGTAAGTCTCATTTTCATGTACCAGGATACCCTGGGTCAAGCCCGAAACTCCTTGTCGGAGTTTTCACTCCTAGGTACATCTTTTCCTGAGCTGCCTCTACCTGCTTGTATCCAAACATGGATGTATTTCATGGATAATACACAAAATCTATAAAATATCAAAATATTAGGATATTTTTCTATATTAATCCTCAATGTATATCTTAGGTTAATGTTCTCTGATAATAGTTTTTCTAAATATAGTTTCCAAGGCCTATACTATGATTTCTCTTATACCAAATGTAACACCTCGACCCTAGAAGCCCAGAGCCAGTGCATTATTTTAATAAATTGGCATGATTACAAGGAATCATGTCTCGAAGGACTGACCAGTTTAGTAGTCTTCGACAAATAGATTACATACATAAAAGATACATTACGCTTTAAAACATAAAACAAAACATAAATAATCCATTGAAAACTCCATTACTCCCCTATCTTTACACTACATTTCAAACATAATACACTTCTTGGAATCCTAGGAAAACAAAACATAAGAATGGGGTGAGCTCAGAAGCTCAGTATGGGTAAATATTTTTGTGGAAGCTATAAACTTTTAAGGGAAGATGTCTATTAAAATAAACCTTTAAAACATAATCTTGAACATAATATGGAAAAAATAAATTAAACATTACCATATAAACTTGCACATGGATATTATACTAGTCGAATAATCACATGTAATAATTAAATTCATAATAAGGGGATGCTTAATGTCAGACATCATTACCACGTAGTCATGGCCTCAGGCCAAGACTCTAAATAATATTTGTTTCAAGGCCTAGTGCCAAGACACTAGTTTGTCTCTTGAGATATTTCGATGATCGAGGAGCTATAGGGGGCTCCACCCGTCACTTACTAATTCCACTGCATTACTCATATGAAAATGTTGAAACATAACATAAACATTCGTATCAAAAATAGCATACATAATGTCAATACATTAACTATAAACCAGGAATGGTATAACAAATGGAACATTCATAGTAAAACATATCATTACTCATTCAATGAAATATTGAATATTGTATTTATAATAATTCAACGTCAATAAAAAAGAATATCTAAAAATAATGTTTATATAGTTGAAAATGATTATTAAAACTCTTTTAGAGTAATATAAATGTTTAGTGAAAACATTTAAAAGTCACAAAATTTTAAAAGGAAGATATTTAAAGACGTTTTTTAATCAAAGTGTCCCATATAATTTTGAAACATTTGAATGAAATTTACATTTTAAAACAGTCATGCCTATATAAATTAATCCTTAAAAACCATACTGAAATTATGGACATTGATGATAATGATTTTTAAGAATAAATATTTCAACCACTTAAAATGATGATTTAGTTAATGATTATCTTCCATAAAACCGTAAAATATTACTTTTGAAAATATTTTTATAAAATATGGGCATGGATGATAAATATGCCCCAGTAAATATATATATTTAAACAATCTCAGATAATAATGAGATTGAGGAATTAACCCTTACCTTGTACTTTTCCTTAGTCAATGGTTTGTTTTCCTCCTTTAAAAAAGTTAAAAAATTGTTATCAAATTATTCAAGAACTATATAAAAAACTATGATATCATATATGATCTCCTAATATTTCATTGTTAATAATATTTTAGTAGTATCATTATTTCAGGTGTTAACTGATTCGATTTCCTTTATATGCTTTGTTACGTAAGCCATGTTTGTTATGGATATGATGTATTTTATTAATATATGGAATTATATAATGTTCCCTAACATTATTTTTAATCATAAAATGAAAATTATTTTTGAATTATTATGATGGGGAATGATTCTCATTGCGTTTGTGGAGACGGAAATCCGTACGTACGCACAAGCGACAATATCATTATATTGTCAGTGAAATAATATGTAATTGGATGCTATATCATATATATATATATATATAATAATTTACATGTGATATTTATTATTTAAATCAGTCATACTCATTATTATACCCATCCAAATAACGAAGTGTTTGAATAACAAACTACACCATAACGTGGAGACGGTAAGCCATACGTATGCACATATGGTGATATGTCATTCATAGGATGGATATCATAATGAATAAGATCGTACCATATTTATATTAACATCATAGTATGTATAGGGTACTGGAGTAATTATTTTGGTATTGGAATAACAAATAAATAGGATATTGTAGAAAAAATGTACTTTTAAAAAGGGTGGTGAAATTATTACCTCTTCTTCGAGTGCTGCATTTTGATTTGATCAAAAGGATCTTTAGGTTGGATTTCTGATCAAATTAAGGAATCTAAATAAAATTGAGGGAATTTTTTAGGATATTTGGGAAGGTTTTGGACGATCCAAAAGGCTTTGGAGGTTTGAATTTGATTGAATGGGATGTGCGTTTTTATACGATGGGTGAGGGGCACATTAGGAAAAACTTGAAATATTATTTTACTATACAATATTATTCTGTTCATAATGGCTCAAAATGAATATATTTCAAGCCTTATGTGGTTATGTGTCTAAATCCTCTCAAATAATATGTTTTAGACAAATTTATGTTACCATATTAACCTTATATTTTAGATTTAACATTTGGTAAAATAGTTTATCATTTACCATGTCTCCTGGTATTTTTTATATTATATCTTTAATAAACTTACTATAAAATGTCTAGAGAATCCCAAGTTCTTCATTAATGACATATATATCCTTATTTACGTCCTTTGGACGAAACTTATATTTAAAAGACAATTATATCATTTAATAACATTATATTTGTTTTAAAAACTCTTTTATGTCATTTTTGACACTAGTTTGTTTTTTGTTTTTGCTAAAGTCATAATACCATGATTACATCGAAAAACATTCATTGAATCAACCGTAACATGTCATATGAACATAGAAAATTAGTTTAATTCATCAAATGTCTCAAATTACATTTATTTTGATAATCATAATATTAATAATTTTAATCTATCATTAATAAGGTAATTACAACATCATCATTGTGTCATAACTAATTTTAATTATTTATTATCTAAAAATTATAAATAAAATACAATTATGTAGGAAATATTTTCATAGTACTAATTAATATTTATAGTTGAATTTATCATATGTATAATCCTATATAAAAAATGTTTTACTTATGAAAAAATGAATTTAACACTTTTAACTCTTCTTTAAATTAAATAATAATGAAGGTCCTAATCTAATCCAAGTGGACCGAAGAGGATCATATTTTATTACTATGGTTTATTTTAGTAAAACTAAAATTATATTATAGAATTAGGACTTTTTTTAGGGTAATTATAATATCATTTTTACCATTAATTACCCTATTTAATTTTAACCATGGTAAATAAAAATTAAAAATTACTATTCACCCAAAACTATTTTCATATTATCGAACAAAATTTTTCTTACTTATGTCAACTTTGTTTCTCGGATTTCTTCAATTCATTATAGGGAAATGTTAAAATTACGTTTTATGCAAATGTCCTTAGATACTAGGTAAAAGACGGTAAAAAGTTCAATAAAACTTTATATATCTAATCTTATTATAAACTGAGTCCACTGAATTACACTCGAATTATATAGATATTATGTATATATTTTGACTTAAAATAAATATGATTAATGTAAATAATTATTTTAATATAAAGTACGTTTTAATCCTAAATGCAGTGTTTTTACTATTCATAAAAAATTGAATGTTTTCCGAAAAGTAACAAAAATTCACCCTAAGTTAATCTCAAATCCTCAATGAAATAATACGGCAGTATAATCCTTCTTTATTTCCAAAATACATATAACAAGTACATCGTTGATACAACACTCAAATAAAATATTTCCTTAATAAAAACATAACAAGGTAAGTCATTCCTCTTCATCTTTGTTAGTATCATAACATTATTATTATTAAATAGCATTATTTGGGGCATACTCAGGTGATTTGGACATTGATTCGCATAGCGTCCCAACTCTATATAGATGAATAATTGTAAATTTGAATCCCTTTTTTACCCTTAAAATCATGTACTTTGTGTCCTTTTTCTCCACACTTATAACAAACTCCCATTCCTTTCAATAATTTACCAAGGTGATTCTTTCCACGGTTATCACATATTGAAAAATCTTTCTTTCCCTTCTTCCCTTTATCTATCTTTCTCTCTACAATCCTTTTCATCTCTAGAATCCCTTTAAAAGCATAGGACTCAATGAATTCTATACATATATTATTAACACATGATACTATTTCTTCATATTATGAGAATACATGGGATACTATTTTCCTTCTAAATGTTGTCTTAAAACCATGAAATATATGATACTTCATTCTCATTAGATATTGCGTATTTCTAGAGTTATCATTCATTTTACTGGGAAACATTTTTAAAAAATGGCATACAGTAGGTTAGTTTATGAATCATAATAAATAATTCCTAACTTTTAAAATACCTACTTCAAATTGAAAATATTATTCATATAATCTATAATCATAAAAAATGTTTTCATTGAGGGAGTATTTACTCCTAAATCATTCATAATGTCTTGTAAAGAGAATGTGAGTTATCCAGAGAATATCCCATAGGAGTGTCGTAACCAATAGTGTTGAAAGGCCCATTTTCGTGTACCTGGATACCCTTGGTCAAGCCCAAAACTACTTGTTAGAGTTTTCACTCAAAGGAACATCTGTTCCAGAGCCGCCTCTACCTGCTCGTATCCAGAAAAGGACGTATTGTTTGGAGAATACCCAAAATATATACATTATCAAAATTATAGGAAGTAATTCTATTCTAATAATCAAAGTCTATCTTAGGGTAATGTTATCTAATTATTATTTTTCTAAATATAGATTCCATGGTTTTTACTAAACTTATTATAATACCGACTGTAACACCCTAACCCCAGAAACTTGGAGTCGGTGCATTATTTTAATAAATTGGCATGATTACAAGGAATCAAGTCCCAAAGGACCGACCAGTTTAGTAGTCTCGGAAAATAGATTACATACATGAACGTTACATTACACATTAAAATATAATAGACAACATAAATAATCCATTGAGAACGCTATTTTCCCCAAGCTTAACCTTTAATTTCAAAAGTAATACACTTCCTAGAATCTTGGGAAAACAAAACAAAAGATATGGGTGAGCTCAGATGCTCAGTAATGGTAAACAATTTAATAGAAAATATAAACGTTTAATGAATGATGTGTAATAAAAACAAAATCATTTTAAACACAATCTTGAATATAAAATGGGAAAAAATAAATCAAAAATTACCATATAAACAAGCACATGGATATTCTACTAGTTGAATAATCATGTGTAATAATTAGAATCATAATGTTGGAATGCCTAGTGCTGGAAATCATTACCACATAGTCCAGGACTCATGCCATGATTACAAATAATTTTTTTCAATGCCTTATTTCAAGACACTAGTTTGTCTCATGAGTTCTACCAATGCATCAAGGAGCTAAAGCAGGCTCCACCCCTCACTTACTAAGTCCACTAGATTCCTTATATTAAGATGTTAGAACATAACATAAATATTCTTATTAAAACAAGCATACAAAATGTCAAAACATGAACCAAAACCCATGAATGGTATAAAAAATCACATTCATAGTAAAACATATCACAACTCATTCAATACAATATTGAAGACTATATTTATAATAAATCAACCTCATTCAAAAATAATATCTAAAGAGGATGTTGACATAGTTTAAAATTATTAGTAAAACTCTTTGATAGAAATATCCCTTTTTCATGATAACATTTAAAAGTCACACAATTTTGAAAGAAAGTAATTTAAAGAAATTTTTGAATCAATGTTTCCTATACCACATTGAATCTTTTCAAAGTAATTAACATTTTAAAATAATCATGTCCATCTAAATAAATCCTTAAAACCCATTTGGAAACCATGGAAAATAATGAGAATGATTTTGAAGAATAAATATTTAAACCGTTTAAAATGATGATCTAGTTAAATATTACCTTCCATAAAACCTTAAAATATTCCTTTTGAAAACATTTTTATGAAACATGTACTTGGATGAAAAATATTTCCCAGTAAAAAAATATATATATATATATATATATATATATATTTAAACAATCTCAGAAAATAAATAAATTGAGGAATTAACCCTTACCTTTTACTTTTCCTTAGTCAACTTTATGTTACCCTCCTGCATAATAGTTAAAATATTGTTATCAAATTATACAAGAACTATATACATAAATATGTTATAATATATGATTTTATAATATTTCTTTGTTAATAATATTTCAGTAGTTTCATTGTTTTAGGTGTTAACTGATTTAGTTTCCTTTATATGATTGGTTACATAATCCATGTTTGTTATGGATAGGATGTATTTTATTAATATAAATAATTATATTAAGATCATGAACATTATTTTTAATCATTAAATGAAAATTATTCTTGAATTATTATGATGGGGAATGAATCTCATCACGTTTGTGGAGACTGTAATCCGTACGTACGCAAGAGCAACAATATCATTATATTGATGGTGAAATCGTATGTAATTGGATGGTATATCATATATAAATATTATTTATAATTTTATATTTATTATTTAAATTAGTTACACTCATTATTATACCCATCCAAATAACAAAGTGTTTGAATAACAAACTACACCACAACGTGGAGACGGTAAGTCGTACATATGCACTTATGGTGACATGTCATTCATAGGTTGGATAGAATAATGAATATTATTGTAAAATATTTATAATAACATTACATTATGTATAAGGTACTATATTTATTAATTTTTTATTGGAATAACAAATAAAGAGGAAGTGGAAGAAGAAAAGAACATCGAAAAAGTGTGGTGAAATTATTTCCTCTTCTTCGGGTGCTTCCCATTGATTTGATCAAAAGGCTCCTTAAGATGGATTTATGATCATGTTAAGGCATCTGAGTAGAATTTTGATAAGTTTTGAGGATATTTAGGACGGTGTTTGATGAGCCAAAAGGCTTTGGCGGTGTGAATTTGAGAGAAGGGGAAGTGTCTTTTTATTAGAGGGGTGAGGGGAACCTTTGAAAAAACATGAGATATTATTTTATTATACAATCATATTCTGTTTATAATGTCTCCAAATGGATTTATTTTGAGAATTAGGTGGTTATGGGTCAAACTCCTCTCAACCAAAATGTTTTATACAAGTAATGGTTACCATATTAACCGTATCTTTTAGATTTAAATATTTGTTAAATAGTTTAACATTTACCATGTCTCTTTGTATTTTTATATTATATGGAAAATATATATACTATAAAATTCCAAGATAACCCCAAGTGGTTTATTAATAACATATATATCATTATGTAAGTCCTTTTTCTAAACTGTATACATTCAAGACTATTATATCATTTAATAATATAATTTTTTAAAAAAAACTCTTTAATGTCAATTTTGACCCTATTTGGTATTTTGTTTTTGTTATAGTCGCAATAGAATGATTACATAAAAATAATTCATTCAATAAACCCTAACATGTAATATTAACCTTTAAAATTAGTTTAGTTCATCAAAAGTCTCAAATTACACTTATTTGAATATTTGTAATATCAATTATTTTAATCATTCATTAATAAGGTTATTAGTGCATCATCTTGGTGTCATAAATAAATTTAATTATTTAATGTCAAAAAAATTAAAATAAAATAAAATTATGTAGGAAATATTTTTTTTATTTCTAATAAATATTAATAGTCTTATATATCTTTTGTATAACCCTATATTAGAATTGATTTAGTTATGAAAAATTGAATTTAAAACTTTTAACTCTTATATAAATTAAATAATACTAAATATCCTAATCTAATAAAAGTTGAACAAATCTTATCCTATTGTATTCCTATGTTTAATTTTAGTTGAAATACACTTATCCAAAAGAATAAGACATGTGTTATGGTAATTATAATATCTTTTTTACATTTAATTTCCGTTTTTACTTTTAACCGTGGTAAATAAAATTCAAAAGTTACTATTCAACAAAAATTATTTTCATCGTATGAAACCGAATTTTACATACTGATATCAACTGTCTCTCTGATTTTTGAAATTCAATTCCTAGAAGTGGTAAAATTATGTTTTATGAAAATTCGAAAATGTGCCTAGAAGGTGGGTAAAATACGGTAAAAAGTTAAATAAATTTATATATATATAATCTTATTATAAAATTAATCCATTGAATTAAATTGTTCTTATATAGGTATTATGTATTTATTTTGACATAAAATTTATTTTAATAATGTCAATAATTTTTTAAATAAATAGTCAGTTTTTATCAAAAACGCAGTGTATTTGACTATTCATCAAAAATTGAATGTTTTCATAAAAATACAAAATATTATCCTATAGATAATTTTGATATTCTGAATAAAAAAATTATTTCTATTTTATAAAATTAATAACATAGAATTTTCATTAATTAATTTAAAATTAAATCCTGTTTTCAAAACCAAAAGCGGGTTTTTAAAAAATAAAAACTATCAAAAGATTGACATGTGTTTATATCAAATTTAAAAGTGAAATTACTTATAATGACCTAAATTTTACTAAATGATAAAAATATAATCTATTTTTTACTTCCAAATAATTAAAATGCATAATTTGACACTATAAATTATTTCTATTAAAAAAATTATTTTCAATTAAAACGTAGTATTTTTCATTACTCATCAAAATATTAAAGTTATCAGAAAAGTACCAAAAATTTATCCAAACTAAATTTTTATGTCCTTATTCTAATGAAGAATTTAATTTCAATAAATTGAATATATATAAGTGTCAAATATTGGTTTTAAAAAGTGTCCTCCGTTAAAATGTGGTAAAATTGCATTTTCTAAAAAATACATCCTTTATCTTGAAAAATTGAATTTGTTCTTATATTATGTTTAAGAAACACATAATGTGGATTTTTAAATTATATTGATTATATAAAATTCAAAATACCATTAACACTATTCATAACCACTTCTTGAATGGCTAGTTTGGAAATTCGTGGTGGGCTCGAACTCAGTGTTACGTGTAGGGAAAGTTATTGAATTATTTTGAAGAGATAACGTACTATGAAATCTTGGGGTTTCACATTTTGATTCATCAGTTATGGTACAAGTATTTTTTTCATGATTGTGTATAAAAATATATTCATGATATAAACAACATACATATCAATTATATACATATTTAAAATAATCCATGTGAAACAAACATGATCAAATAAACCTTATCTCTTATTGGAGGCGATAGAACGTACACATTTGAAAGCGGTGTTTTATTATATTTAATGTGTTAAATGGAAGGTGTGTATATTATCTAATATAAAAAAATTATTATTAGTTCATAACTGTCATATATATTCATTATTTTTGTAATAATAAAAATCTAGGTGAGAATGAAATTTAAAACAAATTACATAGGGTTGCGAGGAGGTAGTATGTTGTATACCCTTGTGATGGGTTAGTTTCCCATTAGATAGTAAAAATTTTGGATGATTATTATTCCTTATATGTATATATTCAACTATTTATATGGTAGATACGTTTTTATTATTTTGGAATACTTATGAAATAATTAATGGTGAAAATTTAAGATGAATAATGAAAGTACTTGTAGAAGATTATTTCCTTTTCATTAAAATAGCTGCATAGTATCTCCTCATAAAGGACCGCGATATGGAATTTTTAGAAGACCATAACCTCAATAACATGGATAATTGTGTGTAGAAGTGGTGTTGGTAGGGTTTTGTTATAGAGGCCTTAATTTTTGGTTACATAGCTATTAAATCATGTTAAATATAAACAACATAATAGGGGTACAAATCTTGGATCAAACATTTTATTGTCTTGGTAAAATTAGTCTCATACATACCTTTTACATAATAAAATATAAAAATTATTTAACTTTTTCTGGGATATATATTTAGTTCACATATTGTTTTACTTAGAACAAGTAATCACCTTATGATATAAATCATTGAAGGGGTGAGATAAAACCCCATTAAGAGGATGAATAAGGACATGAATCAATATGACATGAGTGAGAATAATCATCATCGTCCTAATATAAACATAAGATTTTCATCAACAACATTATGGAAAAAAATTATAATTTCATGGAATGTGATAATTCATATAAATTAAACATTAGTTCATAGTGGTTAAATACCACACATAGTTGTAGACAAATCTATCATCATGTACACGCAAACATATATGCGTAATACTGAAATCATCATTGAGAAAAAAATCAAAATTTTAATGCATGTTGAAAATTTTATCATGTGGTACGTCACATTAACAAATGTAATGAATGGATATATAATTCTAGACCCACCAATCACATCACAACATTTTCATATTCAGGTAGGCCACATAGAGCATATAATAATTGTAGTCATAAAAGAAACCATGGAAATGAATGGTTTTTATAAGAATTTCATAATTTTTACATTCATGAATAAAAATTTGTTTTATATAATTATAATTTCAAAATATAATTGTTATTTATATAATCAATCCCGATTGATGAATATACAATCTCAAGTGGAGTCAAGATGTTTTTTGAAAAGAAGGGTTCTTTTAGAAAAATATTTATATTTATCATAAAAATATTTGGAAAATTTTTTTCTAGAAAGGAAAATGGAATAGTAATGAAATTATATTTATAGAACCTTAATTGATTTTATAGAAATAATTTTTTTGTAAAATAGGTATATCCTAAATAAATGGAGTGAGGTTTGATAACCCCCTTACAATAACTCTCACCTCATTTCATCACTTTTCCACCTCTTGAATAATATAAATAGATTTATTAAAACTTTTATCTATAATTTTATAGTCAAAATTTATAAATATATTTATCAATTATAAAACATTTATTATATTTCTTAGTTTCTGTTGATGAAATTGAAGTGTCTTGATATCACGTTTTTCATTAAAATTTCTCATTTTAATTTGATTTCTCTATTTCATTTAATGTAATTGATAGATTGTTATTATTAATTACAGAATCTAGTAATAAGAAAATTTATATTTTTTTATTATATTTATATATATATTATATTCTACATCCATAAATATGGTTATTTTTCATGGAAATGTCTCCACATGTGGTTAATCGACATTTAATGGGATATATTTGGAAGAGCCGGAAGAAGAAGTATAAAAATTATATATATATATATATATAGTAGTATGATTGATAAATTAGGTTAACATAAATAATATAATTTTAACATAATTAATAATTAATTATTTATGGTTTTTTTGGGAAATGGTTGTTGGAAATGAAATAGAATTTGAAGAAGATATAAAAAAAGAGAGAAGTTGATCGAAACTTACTGAATCCCAATTATAGCTTCCCTTATATGAAACTATAAATCCTGGGTCACTGGATTTGGATTTCTTCAAGAACGTTCCAATAGGAAATAAGAGGCATAATATGGAATATTTGGTTATATTATTTCCTTTATAATTGTTGGGAGTAGTAGTTTTCACCTAGGTAGGGAGAGAGGTTATTTATACCTGGGGAGAGGGGTATGTTTTGAATAAAATCATGATTAAAATAATATATCAGTGGTAAAACTTTTAATAGGGAATTTTTTATAATATAAGTCATATATTAACATACTATATTATGTTTAAGACTTCAATTTACCTTTATAATTGGAATTCATTACTTTATTGAGATGGGAAGTTGAATGAAGGAAAAAAATAATATTATGGAATCAGTTTTTTACTTTTTTTGGAAAGTTATTTTCAGTTTTCAAAAATTAGTTTATTTTTTTTCAATTACTTATTTATTAAATTAATGATAATAATCCAATAATAGTTTTTTAGAAATTATTATGTCATTATATCATCATGAATTATATTATTTGACTTACACTAGTTATGTGAAAAACTATATTTTTATTGGTCACATAAATATTTTAGTATTTCATAAAAATAAAAAAAATAAACCTTGGATGATTTCAATGTGATGACTTCCAAAATGATATTTATTTATTAATAATATATTTCTATAGAATTTGGAGGTGAATTATTAAGATCAAATATAATCAAAAGTGGTACCCATACAGCCTCACCACTTCCTTCACATATATCATGGAAACTATTTGAAGATAAAAATATTATAGAATATCAATAATGTGGGAAGTAATGTTGAATCGATCTACCATAGCCCGAATCAGGTTGTTTCTACTGAATGTCTTCTAGAGACCCGTGAAAATTTCAATAGTGTAATTCTAACATTTCAATGTTGATAAATATAATGGTGGAATTATAACTTCAGGATTATATCTCTTTACATTAACATGATGATATACGAAACACACCATGATATGTACACACATATATTAGTCTTCATGTTATTCCCAAAGAACTTCTATCAAGGATCGTGATGCATCATGGTACATCTAGGATGGATATAGATGGATGAAATATATGGACTATCCAATAGAACCTCATTTATCTCAATTGATTTAGGCGTATAGAGCCTTGTTCCTTATAGAATAATGCCATCATCGTCAATATGGAACTTATATTGGATTCCTTCAATGACTTCATTAACCCTATATTGTAGCTCTGCATTATCTTTTTATGCCTCCTTGAACTCATATTAGATGAATGGATGGGAAATAATTTTGTAAATTTTGGACGTATTCCCTTTAGTTGTGTTTTAAATATCCATACATTTAATTTTTATATAGATAGGATATTTCTAAAAATGCATCATTTGTGGAGTTCCATTTTATTTTCTACTAAGAGTATCAACTACATTGTCTACCTTTCATGGGTGGTAGTGAATAGTGAATTCATATTCCATGATCAGATATCATCATATCATTTGACACATGTTGTTTTTTTTTTGAAAAAAATTACATTATTTTCTTGTGATCATTATATATGTTATAATTCACAACATAGAGGTAGTGCTGGTAGAATTTATAGGAAAAAATAACAGCTTCTATCTCCTTATTATGTGTTCAGGAAGTTTAACTCTTGTATATCCAGATATAATGAGTCATAGGATATCAATTTATCCATATTCATGAGTATAAAACACAATAATATACAACAATAATAAAATTATATCACAGAACCTTTATCACTTGTGTGTAGTGTGCGTACATATGAAATTATTAGACACTTCTTGAGATCCTTAATGAATTACCCACACTGTTCTATCCAGGAATATATTATCCCTTTATGAGTTATCTTAGGTAATGGGTTTAAAAGTTATGATAAATTACTCACAAGATGTATACAACACCAAAATAAGCTAATAAAAAATTTTATTTTAATAACAGAAGTGGATCTAGTCCATTCCTCAATTGCCATTATTTTTTGAGGTCCCACAAAAATTCCCTATCATGTGATCATGCACCCCATTAATGATACTTGTTGTATCCAAAAGTTATACTTGTTGAACATATAATACATTTTATCAATCCTTAATGTCTCTATCATAATCCTTATATGATCATCATGTTCCTCGTTCCACTTGGATTAAATGAGGATATCATTGATAAACACTAATTTTTTTGGTATTCTCTAAAGGATATATTAATCAAGTCCACAATTATTTGAGGGTAATTAATAATAATAAAGGTAAATCACTATGAACTCATATTTCCCATTAATTATATGGAAATAATCCTCTTAAATGTCTTCCTTGTATACCTTCATTTTATGATATCCATAAAAAATCCCCCTTTGATAAGTATTGAGATCCTCATAGTTGATCAAACAAATCATAAATCCTTAGCCATGGTTACATTTTGTTTATGGTGATCTTGTTGAGATCCTAGTAATCTACACAAACCAGTATTTATCCATTATTATTAATGAAAATTCCATAGGTTCACCCAATGGTGATGTAATAGGGTGTAGAAACCATTGTCAAAATTCTCTTGCAACTGCTTCTTTAACACTTCAAATTCGATTGGTCCATCCTATGAGGGTATATTAAGTTATGAGTATCTCTAGTAATGACCTCTATTAAGAGCAATACCTCTTGATATGGGGGAAGATAGGGTAACTCTTCAGTAAATAACTCAGTTATTCCATAATAGTGATAATTTCCTCTAGGTTGATACCTTATATTAACTCAACCATTTGCATATGGTATTATTCTCTACAAGGTATCAACAACCTTACTTTTGATGGATTTTCCAATGGTGGTTCATGATAATCCATTCATTTATAGAGGATAATTTTATGGTTCATAATATGAAATTTGATTTCCAATTCCGAACAGATTATGTATTGTCTATATAATGAGAGATAGTTCATGACTGTTATAGGATCGAGTTCTACCATGGGAATCATTATGAGATTATATGGAAGCATCATACAATATACACTAATCGGGGAAAATTCCAACACTTTGGATTCAATGATTAAACCGCTATGTGTTTTTATAGATATTTCTACATTAAGGTATCATGGATTAGATTAAATAGTTATAGAAAACATTCATGATATAAACGAATACGTAGAAGTAGAATCGAATAAAACTATTTAAATTATTGTTTGAAATGGAAGTTTATATTGTACTACATTATTTTCCTTATCTACATTAACACTAGTGATGCAATAATATTTTCCTTTCTCCCCTGGATTTGGTTACTACTGAAACTGATTACAATAAAAGACTCGATGATTAGTAAATTGTCTTACATGGTGTCCTTTCTCCATATAGTTAAATCATTAAACCATGAGTGTTTTATTGGGATGTTCTCTCCTTTTATCCATAATGTTGTACATATTCAATATGTATATTTAAAATTCCTAATCATTAGGCCTTTTATCCAACACATGAAGCATTTCACTATCCCTTAGGGATTATTTTAGTGATTTTTCTCTCAATATTTTTCATTTGATGGCAAGTTCATCCTTGTTACTCCTTTTTCATTTGACAAAATAACATAAAACTAATTTTATCTCTTCCTATCTATATAACCACGGGACAATTCATTGACTTAATTCTATAAATTTAGAAAATAGTGATGAGGCCGGAGTTCGTCACGCCCCTCAAAATATAATTTATAATTCCTACACTAGCACAATGTTGCAGATTCGATCCATAGAGAAGGAGGGTGAGTTATTATATTGTTTATAAACTAAAAGACCTCTTTGTTGTCAGCAGTGAAGTAAAAAAATTAATTTTCAACTATTTTTTTATATTTTGTTTATGTAGTGAAAAAAATGTCACAAATTCTATACATTTCCTATTTTCAGAGCTGGAAAATGAAACATATAAAAATAATTGGAAGACTAAAGATAATAGGAAAAAAAATATGAGTGGTGAGAATTTATCACAGAATGTGGTCGGATGATTTTAAATCTAATGGTTAAACATATGACTCTTCATATGATTAAATTCACACCTCAAAAATGAGTTTTCAATCCTTCCTCACTAGAAGAATTGACACTCTATTTTGTAGTTCTCAAAGTTTTCCTCTTCAAAAACCACATACAGAAATATGATTTTAAGATGTCAAAAGAAATATATCTTGTTGATAGTTCCTGTAATTTGAATTTATAGTTTTAAAAGAAAAACATAAATGATCAATCTCACCAAATGAACATTGACGTTGAAATAAGATGCATTCAGGTGGAAATTAAATTAAAACTGAGAACCAGAATCAATCTCACTAAAGGAGTCCGAATCTCATTGGAAGAAATTTAATTAATAAAAAGAAAATATTTTCCAAATGAAATTCCAATTTCATGGACAAGAAATTATATGAATATCATTTTCAATATAGAAGCATCAAATACATTGTAAAAAAATAGAGAAGAGAAAGAATAATCCTTCCACATGTTAATGATTTGTTTCCCCACTCCTGTAATTCTAAATCACTTGTTCCACCCTACCATATCCTAAAAATGGTGTGATCGTGGAAAAAGAATGAGTCTCTAGATATGCTCTCCAAATTTGTGTTTGTGGAATAAATTAGTGCCCCCTCTAAAAAATTCATGCTGCTCTACTTTCGTATCCTCTATCTTCTGTTGTATATCACCACATGTCTTCCACCTACTTCATGTGTCCTTCATTTATGCACCACACACGTGCATTGTTTAGAGACCCACATGTCACACTAGTTTTACCCTTATATCAAACTCCCACTGAGTGTTTTAGTGAACTTTGATGTGTTTTAGTATTTGGTGTGAACTTGTATAATTAGAATATAAAAATAAATAATTGCTAACGCAAAGAAATTAAAATAGTTATTTCTTAGGTAAATGTAATATTAAATAAATAATGTTTATTAATAAAAAATTTAATTGATAATTATTATAAAATATTATTTTTAGAATTATTAATTTATTATTAAATCATTAATTATTTAATGTTATTATACTTTTAATTTATTATTATTATGTTATTTTATTAGTGTAAGAATTATTAATAATTAGCTAGAATAACATTTTAAAATTCATAAAATAGATTTATATAAATTATATTATTAATTTAATTATTATATTTATTCTTTTGAAATTATAACTAATGAGTTAATATTTCCAAATTAATTAATATTAATAATTATTTTAATTTATAAATTATTATTGTTTATATTTTAATTTTATAATTTTTGTTAGTATGTTATTTATTTTAATTTTATAAATTATCTATTTAATAATATTATAAAAGTTATATATAAAAATTATTAAGTATTATATTATAATTACATGATTAATTTGTTATTTATTTTACTCTTACTTTTAAATTTATTATTTTTATTATATTTTTTAATTAATTAATTCACATTCTCCCCAATCACGCTGCATTGTGGAGGGATTTGTTCTTCTTCATCTTGATGACAACCACTGGCCATGCTTAGACTCCTCCTCACGTTGTGACACCCACAACGATTCATTCCCCTACTCGTAGTGGAATCAGCAGCTCAATACATGACCACAATGGCAGAAGGGCATCATATTCTCCTGTGTTGATGGCGCAGATCATCCGACTCGGCTCACTCTCAGCTCCTCCTCAAACTCCCATAGTAACGGCTACAGTTCCTCAAGATTGTAATAGTGGTATTTAGATACACAATGGAATGAAAAAACATCACAGCTCGGTCTCAACAGTCCTCACCGACGACACAAAATAGGTCTTCCACAGTGGCGGGTTCAAAGGATCAGCGGTATAGAGATGCAAAATTTATGGTTTTCAGATTTGAATTTGTGGTGTATTTTATGTTTTATATTAAATTTTATTTGAGTTTAAACAGGTCCGAGTATGGTTTAGGTGGGTATGTTTTTTGTTGTGGAAGAGAAACTGTTCAGAACACTACAATTAGGTCGTGAGAATTGCAGAATGGGATATGTAGTGATGGTGGAATAAATTAAAAAGGGAAAATGGTGGCATGATTTTGTTGTGGCGATGGAAGAGAAATGGTGGAAGCTGAGCAGAGGTTTGAGGAAACGGTCCGAAGGGAAATGTGGAGCTAGAAACGGTGGAACCGTTAAAGGGATATGATTCCATGATTTACAGTGCCACCCTATCACAAAATGGTGAGATAGTGAAATGCAGTAAATGGTGTGAGAAGGCACCATAAAGAGCTAGAACAGTGAGATTATTTAAGAAGTAAGTCACGGTGGCACCTCAACACTATAATTAAAACAATAAAATTAAAATAAATTAAAACAAAAATTAATACTAGAAAAATAATTAATTCAAAGTAAGAGTTAATAAAATAAAATAAGAAATTAAAAAAAAAATTATGAACCATATAAAATATAAATTAAATTATTATTGACTTCTAAAATGAAATCTAATTAAATTAGTCAATAATAAAAAATGGAAATTATAAAAAATAGCTACTATAAAAAATAAATTAATTAATGTAGACAATAAATTATCAACTTATTGAATAATTGAATTAAGTTAAGACTTAAAATTATAATGTTTGAATATATATAGTTTATTTTCAAAATATAAATTATTAATTAATGAATTTTTAAAAGATATTTAACAATTAGATTAAATTATTTCATTTATTTAATATTTAAAACAGGAAATGATAAATTATATGTATATTATATATCTTCAAAAGAGTAATTAATTAATTAATTAATGTTACATTATTAGATATGCAGAAAAAAACTCCAAACTAAATAAAAATTTATTAGAGTATACAATTAAAATAGGAAACAAATTAATTATTTTAAGGCCTAAAATACACAATTAATTATAAAAATTGGTTAATTGATAAATTTATTTATAAAAAAACAAAAGTTTCATTATTTATTAAAAAGTGTTAAAATAAATAACTAAAATGATAAAAATTCATTAAAAATATGCGGAAAAACTATTTAAAATAAGGCCACATCAAAATCCGTCACACATAATAATTGTTTGTACTCAAAAAATTCCTTGTTATATTATCATTGAGAATAGAAAAAATAATTATTATGTCGCTCAAAATGTAACTTGAATTTAATTTTCAATAGAGGAATCCAAGACTATCATTTGGCATAAGAAAATGAATTATTTAAATTTATTCTTTCCCAAAACAAATAATCAGAGGGTAATCAAGATAACTATAAATCATCGAACAATGAATGTGTCATGCCACATATGTGATACTGCATAGTGACTAACTTCAATCCAGGATTACGTCCAAATTCTGACTATGAAAAAATGTAAAATTTATATAAAATTAAAAACTCAACCAAAGAAATTTTATACTTTGAATTTTCTCGAAAATTGAAAAAATAAATATTTTTTTTGTGAATCACCTTAATGATACAACCTAAATGAAACCCATATAAACCAACCGTTCCCTTATTCATCTATTGTTCTTCATTTCCCTCACCATAATGAACTCATTTTTTACCCTAAACACTTTATTTAATTTTCCCAAGCCATATATCATTGTGCTGAGAAATGTGCATAAGAACGTATTCAATGTGAACATAGGGATTATAGTAAATATAAATGCACCCAATATCTAGGGTCTCAAAGACTCACCATGGGATCCCAGATGCCCAGTATACTCCAATTTCAAATGATTTTAATGAAAAACATTTTCATTGTCTCATTAAGATGATTACTCTAATAAATAATAAATGTGTTCCCCTTATAAAAAGATCAAACTTCAGTTCAAAGGGCTATGATAATAACTCCACATACCAGTCACCCATATCACTCTAAAAAATATTTCCTAATCTAAGATCTTAATAAAACTACTAAGCAAGATCACTCAACAATCTTCCAACATCATAAATTTTATATTGATAAGAACACTTAACTACCAATCAGACAACATTCAATGTCAAGACCAAATTTAGTAACAGTGTAAAGACAAAAGGTATGAAAGAATTTTGAAAAAATTTAATTTTTTTTACAAAAATATTTAAGATGCAGTGGGAATTGATGAGCTTTCAATTAAGTAAAATTTAGCACAGTCAAAATTGACCCCCTCCCCCACACTTAAAACCCAACATTGTACCCAAATTTGACATCCATGGTGGAGAAGAACAATTAAACATTAAAAGTTAAAAATAGATTTTTTAATAGAATAATGACATGTTAAAAGGGTCTCATTGAAGCTCAAAAATTTTGTTCGACACAATGAATAAGATAAGAGTAGGTCCACATGAAAGTACATGCATTAACATTTATGTCCAGTGTATAATTTTCAATACAGCTAAAAAGAATCATGTGAAGTGTATGTGCACTATTTATAACGTGTAAACATTTTAACATATTGATTTCAATAATGTGTTAGATATAGTAGAAAAATTAATGTTAAAACACCACAATATAAAGTAGATTTATCATCAATATGTTGGCCCTCAAGTACTCCCCCACAACTAGATTCAAGCAGCTAACTGATTTTTACAATAGTGAATGTTGGATTGGATTATACTGATTATACACAAGAGGGGGTGAATTGTGTATTTTACTAATTCCTCACAGGATCGTGTTCTGCCATTTAACTTTAATCAGATGAATTAATACTGTGGAAATGTGATTTGTAGAGACACACGATGTATAGGGGTTCAGGGAACAGAAGGCCCCTCATCCACTCCACTAACACTATACTCCACAAGCATGGTGATTTTCACTATCTGGTCTTCATTTCAATAGACCATTCAACAAATGAGTACACACAATTTACATTTTTAAAATCTAAGGCAAAACAAAGCTTTCTGGTTCACTCAAAGAACCTACACAGCTTAGTACAAGAAGCCGGTCACTCAATAATAGAAAAGAAATATATTTGTTCTTTGAAAATACATTCCAGATGTTCTTCAAAATTGTAACAGCATGCAACTTACAGTAGATGGATCGTCAGCTTCAAAAATAATTATCTTCACAAAAGAGTCATTTTGTGTCGATCCTATTATAATAAAAAAAGAAATATCATTCACAACTCCAATAGTTGTAGATTCATAGTAAATCTTCGATGTAGAATGAGTGAATCTTCTATCGTGATTCTTCTTCTTAAATAAAAATATCTTTGTCACTCTTTTGAATCAGTAGCCCTGGGTTCTTGATAGTCTCTGTTTTTATTCCTTTTTATGAATAGTCCATTTTTTACAAAACATCCCCTATTTTTTCTATTCAGAAATTCTCATATATATATATATATAATAATTATGAGCACTTCTCCTGCAAATTTAGATCCACAAAAGTTGTATTTTGACTCGCGATATTTAAAAAATTTGAATTTATAGAGTAGTCATAAATTCCGTGAAACTTTGGCATCAAAAATCATTTGAAAGTGATCTTTAAACCATTGATAAAATGGGTTTGAATTAGTCAAAGTCGCTTTTTAAAATCAGCTTTAAATACGGCATGAAATCAGTCTAAAAATCAGCTTGCTAATCTTTGAAAAATAATATTGACTTTAAACTCTCCGACACCAAACGTAAGGTTGAGTTATACAATATGCATCCTCTGAACGTAACCTAGATTATAAAAATAAGGTTAAAGACATAGCTTTCACACGTAATGTTGTCAACATATGGTTGATCACAAACGTAAGGTTCATTCCATTTCCTTCAAACGTAAGGTTGATCACAAACGTATGTTTGATATCACATCCTTCAAAAGTAAGGTTGATCACAAACATAGGGTTGATATCACATCCTTCAAACGTAAGATAAAAGATACATACTTTTCTAAGAATGTATGGTTGTTCACAAAAGTAAGGTTGATGAACCATAGTTTTGAGAAACAAACATAACGTTTAACACTTACGTACAGTTATCCTTCCATACAGTTCTTGTATCCAAAACGTAGGGTTCCTTCCTAACATAGTGTTCTTTTTCAAACTTTGCCGATAACGTATGGTTGGTTAGCCATACTTTTCTCTTATATCATAAAGTATACACCACATTCCATCCTTATACTACGTTTCTCCACGTAAGGTATGAACAATGTTTCCATAACACGCTATAGTAGATGCAGAATATGTAGATCATGAATAGTGGTTCCAGAATGCGGTAAATGCGAATTCCTTATAAATTATTTCTCGTTGATCAAGAATTTAAATATTTCCACCTGAAATAAAAATATAATGAATAATAAATTCATGTAATATTCTTAAAAATTTAATTCATTAGAAAATAATTAAGGGTATTTGTGAGCATCGAAATTATCATAAATAGATAGAGTATTGTTCTCAACAATCTCTCCCTTTAAATAAAAACATTAAGTATTGTTGAAAACAACAGTTTCTCAAGAATCTCCACATTTTTGGTGATCAAAAAACCCGTAGAATAACCTATGAAATTAACTTACAAAATTAATTACATATAGTTATGAATTTTGAAATGATAAATACAATATTATATTTAACATAATTTTTCCTTTTAATTTATCCATTTTAATTACTCCCCCAAAATAATATGTAAAATGAAATAGAAAAAATGTTGTGTTGATCTAAAATTCTCCCCCGTTTGTGATATCAAAAAGAATGACAAAATATGGAATATAACAGAGATTAATATAGCACTGAACATCAGTAAATGATATAATTAACTGTTTATCAATTACATAATCTAGATTACAAGCTTAGCTAACCAATAACAGTAAATCAAAATAAATAGAAGGAAACAAATTTTCATTAATAGTAAAAATTTGTTAAATATTGGAATAAAGGTCTAGTTAGGGTTTAGATAGAGTCTATATAGATTGAAAGACTTACTTGATTTATGATAGTTGCTCCCTTAATCTCCTCATCATTCCATCACCAATCCTAACAATAAGATCCCTGTTCTCATGATTCATATGAGAATATTCTATGAGTTTGACTTTGAAAAACTCATGTAGTCTTTCTTCCTTCTCCAAAAATAAAGACTACTTCTCTGTGAATTTATTCAACACAGATCAGATTCCTGGTTCATTTGAGGTCAGCTATTCAACCAAAATTTTTGATTGTCTAACAAGACTAATAAAGAAGCATTGTTGGATTGAAGATCATGAAATCTGTCATTCATATTTCTCATTGCTGCTGTGATATCCTAAAACCTTCATATTAAATCAGGTGAAGTACCTAATCCAGTAGCTTCACTAGTCCTGAAGGATGAAAATTTTGTCTCCATAAATAATTTAAACTCTAACAGATTTGACATGTTGGCCATTTATAATTTCATCTCTTATAACTCTATCAGCATCTCTTGCTTAAAATTTAAAACTTCTTGCTTTGAAACTGTGTTGTCCTTAAGTCTCTAAAATTTCGACTGTTCTTTTTCTAATGCTTTCCTTACAGCAACATTCTCTTTCTCCACTCTCTGAAACTTCCTGTAAATTTCTTCAACTTCCTCAATTTATGAGGTAGAGTTATTGTGTTCTTGAGTCTCCTTTTTAATATGAATGTGATGTACCAATACTATGGGTAAGTATTCATCATATTCTTTCTCTTTAGCTTCTCTAACCAGATGGTCCACAGATTTTTCCTCTGAGTCTTTTCCAGAATCTTCCACAGAAAAATCCTCTTAAACAACATATGTTTGTACCTATGAAGGATTTTCATCTTGTATATCATCAATCAATTCTTCTATTTGAATCTCTTGAAAAATTTATCCTTTAGTTAATTGAGGACTGGCCATAACTACTCTAGGCATTTCCTCTTGTTCAATGTCAACTTCAGCTTCTGGTTTTATTCATTCAACTTCAATATTTTCAGGGTCATCTTCTATAATAGCAACATCCTATTCCTGAATCTCTCCTTCAGATTATTCTTGAATTTCAGATTGAATCTGAGGTTCAATTTCAATTTGGAATTGAGTATTTACTGTATGTTGAGCAGTATCCCCTTCCTGTGGCTTCTCCACATTGGTTTCTATGATAAATACATAAGAGAATAAAGTCTCTATGGGTAAAACGTTTGAAACTTCCTCTTCAGAAGTAATAGCATCTCTCTTTCTTTATTACTTGATGTCCCTCTTGCTTTGTGTCCTCTAGCAGAGTTTCAACTTCAAAACTTATTCTTCTTGAAACGGGTGCAGCATGACTTTGCTTTGACTTTTCAGGTTGAGTCTAAGCTCTCTCTCTTATTCTACTTCTTCATCATCTCCTACTGGAGGGATTTTTCCTTTTACTGTGCTCCATAAATAACCAAATTTTATCAATGTTCGACCATTGAAAACATTACTATGATTATATCTTACTCTGGAATCCATTAGTCTCACTATATCCTTATTGAAAAAATTTTTGGAAGTGAATCTTCCAAAATGGTAGAAATTCCTTCTAGCTTGACTATTACAGTAGTAACTCAGGTACCTTACCATGTACCTAGGAATATTTAATTTTATATCACTGAGAATATGATACATTATGTACATGTTGGGATAAAATATCTTATCCATCTCTGACATTCATGGTGCTATCCATGTTTGTACAGATTTCACAAGAATCTTCTAATCTGGTTCCAAATCCATAACAAACATTTTCCTTACGTTATTAGATCCAGACAGAAAAGTCATAATTTCTTCAGATTTATGGACAAATTCTCCTATATTTTTAAAATAAAAATGAAACACTCTATAATAAGGGTAGTTCAGTTTCTGACTAATTTGAACTGAAGAGATCAAAAAATCTATATCCTTTATGTTAGCCAGCATGGTGTTAGAATCATCTCCCAAACTGAATTGAACAGTTTTAAATAAATATTGAAGTTCTACCTCATTCAAAAATTATGTATTATCACTACATAAAGTATGTTCGATATTCTAAAACGAAGGTTCTTGTTTTAACAAAAAGTTCGAATGAAATAGCCATCCTAGATCAATAACCTTTCCGTGTAAGATTTTCCTTCCTTCTGATCACTGGTTCTTGGCATTTCTTTCCTTAGCCTCATCAGCTCTCTTAGTATTTTCCATTTCTACAAGAATCTATGAAGATTTAAAGGTTAGGGTTTCAGTGGTTCGAAGATTATAGTTGAAAAGCTGTGGTGCAGTTTTGCGGGTTCGAAAGGATTTTGGGGGAAATTAAACGGTTCAAAATTCAAAAGGTTTCTAACAGCCTTGATTCTTATGTTTTTATTAATCATTAAATAAATTTTAAATACAATTAAAATATTTTACATTGGGAAAAAACTTATTCTGTTTGAAAAACCAATAACTAAATTATTTAAAACATTATTAAAATAAACATCATAGTTAAATAAAGCATTATTTAAAATTAAATAAACCTAGCTCCCCATTAATAAAATCAAACCTTTTAGTGGGAAGTGTTTTAGTAAAATTATCATCTAATTGAATTTTAGTACTTATGTATTCCAAAGATATATCCTTTTTAAGAACATTATCTCTTTGAAAATGATGTCTGATATCAATATGATTATCCCTAGAATGAATAATAGGATTTTTTTGAAATATTTATAGCACTCGTATTATCAAATAAAATAGGCTAATTATTAAAATTTAGTCCAAAGTCCATAATAGTTTATTTCATCCACAACACTTTTGCACAAAAAATACTAGAGGAAATATATTATGCCTTATCTTTTGACAAGGAAACTGAATGTTGTTTCTTACTTGACCATGACACTAAGGATTTCCCTAAAAAGTGACAAGTACCCGAAGTGCTTTTTCTATCTATTCTACAACTCCCAAAGTTTGCATTTGAATATGAAATAAAATTATAATCATAATTTTTGGGATGAAGAAGGTACTTAAAAACAGTTCCTTTTAAATATCTAAAAATTCTTTTTACAGCAGTTAATTGAGATTCTTTAGGATTTGATTGAAATCTTGCATAAAGACATACTGAATACATTATATCTAGCCCGATAGTATTAAGATATAATAAACTACCAATCATACCTCTATATAACTTGTTGTCAACTGATTTTCTTGTTTCAACAAAATTAATTTTTATACTAGTAAACATAGGAGTTTTATATGTCTTTCCATTTTCAAGTCCAAATTTCATTAAAAATTCAATAATGTATTTTCTTTGATTCAAAAAATTTCCAAAATCATTTTGATAAATTTGAAGTCCTAAAAAGAAATTTAATTCTCCCATCATGCTCATTTCAAATTCTTTTTGCATTACATTTGAGAACTCATGACAAAGGGATTTATTAGTTGATCCAAAAATTACATCAACAAAATAAATTTGAACCGATAATATATTAGTATTTACAGTTTTCTTAAAAAGTGTTGGATCTGCCATTCCAAAAGAAAAATAATTTTTTAATAGAAAAGATCTTAATCATTCATACCATGCTCTAGGTTCTTGTTGAAGCCCATGAGGAGATTTAGTATTTTTAAAAACAAAATATGGTTTTTGAGAATTTTCATAACCAGGAGGTTTCTCAACATAAACTTCCTCCATTAAATAACCATTTATAAAGGCAGACTTAACATCCACCTGAAGTAATTTAATGTTCATATGACATGCCTAGGCTAAAAGGATTCTGATGTCTTCTAATCTAGATAATGGTGAAATAGTCTCATTATAATCTATACATTCTTCCTGATTATATCCTTTTGCTACAAGACTTTCTTTATTTCTAGGTATTATTCCTTGATCATCATGCTTATTTCTAAAGACCCATTTGGTTCCTATCACTGGATAATTTTGTGGTCTTTCAACTAATTCCCAGACGTCATTTCTTTTCAACTGGTTTAATTCTTCTTGCATTGCTATCATTTAGCTTTCATCATCTAGAGCTTATTCTATAAACATGGGTTGTAATTAGGATAGAACGGAAGATAATTATACATGATTCCCTATATTTCTTATAGTTTTTATTCCTGTGTCTAAGTCACTTAATATAGTTTCTAAAGGGTGATTCTTTAGGGTTCTAGTCTGTCTAGGTAATACACTCATATGTTCTTCAGTATCATGTTCTTCTGAACTAGACTGAATATCATTTAAATATTTTTCAAAATAATTTTTCATGTTCTCAAAACTCATGTCATCATTAGAGTCAGATTCATCCATTTGATCTGTCCATTTCTCAAAGGGATGAGATTTATCAAATTTCACATGAACTGATTCTTCATCAATCCTTTACTTCTTAGTATAGACTCTATATGCTTTGGAGGTAGCTGAATATCCTAATAAAATGCCTTCAACAGATTTTGGATCGAACTTACCAATATTGTCCTTAGTGTTCAGGTTGTAAACCTTGTATCCAAAAATTTTAAAGTAATTTACATTAGGTTTTCTGTTATTCCAATGATCATAGGGAGTCTTTATCAAAAGAGGTCTAATTAGAACACTATTCATTATATATCAGGCTGTGCATACGACTTCTACCCAAAAATAGGTAGGAAGACTGTATTCATTTAGCATATTCCTAGCCATTTCTTGAATAGTATTATTTATTCTTTCATCAATTCCATTTTGTTGAGGTTTTCTTCATACAGAGAAGGTGTGGTTAATACCCATATTTGAGTAGAAGGAATTAAATTCAGGATTCTCAAATTCTCCACCATGATCACTTCTTACTAAAATTATTTTAAAACCTTTTTAATTTTGAACAGCTTTACAAAACATTCAAATAATGTAAAAGATTTATTATTAAATTTGAAAATGAATATCCATGTATATCTAGAATATTCATCAACTAAAACATATACACATAATTTACCATCCATGCTTGCTACTCTTAAAGGTCCAATCAAATCCATATGGATATGTTCTATAGGTTTAGATGTAACAATTCTATTAATATATTTGAAGGATGATTTGTTCTTCTTGCCAAGTTGACATCCATCACAGAATCTATGACTTTCAATTTGGAGAATAGGAAAATAAAAAACTAATTTTTTATTAGATAATTTATGTAAAACAAATACATTACAATGTCCATGTCTCCTATACCAGATCCAAGATTCATTCACATTATCAATTAATTAGTTTACATGTTGTTTACACAAGGAATTTAAATCCAAGATATACAGATTGTCTATTTTAAGTGCAATAAATTTAAGAAGTTTTTTTGAAAATAGAACAACAATTGTTAGAATAATCAACAGCATAACCATCATTACATAGTTTACATATACTTATCATATTGTGTTTAAATCTTTTTACATAAAGTACTTTGTTGATTGAGACATCTTCTAGATCTCCAACTGTTCCAATACCGATGATATTACCTTTGGCATTGTCACCAAATGTAACTAGTCCGCCATATTTTTCTTTCTGTGTAGTGAGGTTCAATGATTTTCCACTCATATGTCTTGAACAACCATTGTCCATATACCATAAGTTCTTTTATCTTGTGTGACTTGCTCCCTAAAAAGGAATTTACAAAATTTTCTTGGGTATCCATAATCTGTTGGGTCCAGGGGTGTTAACCAGCAAAGATCTTGGAATCGAGACTTGTTTTGATTTTCTAATTACAGAAGAGTCAAATAAACTATTTGATACAAAATTATTCTTAATACCACATATTTGGGGTTGTATTAAGATTTTTTTAGAAATATATCCCCATATTCCACAGTAATTACAATATAGTCTTTTTGCACTTGAAATAAAATAATTCTTGTATAGATTAAGTTATTCACCTGTACATCCAATTCCAAACCATTCCTTTTTATTGACATTTTTCCCAAGATTTTAATTTAATGTATTTACTCCTTTAGTAAAAACAAGGTCTGCATTTTTATAAATTTCTACTTCATTTTACAGTGATTTTATCTTTGATTCATTATCTGTATTGTTAGTGTTAATTGTGTCAAAATATTCACTTAACTCCATATATTATTTCAACATTGTATCTCTTTCATCAAAAATAACATTATGAATGTTCTTTAATGACATCTGCTTTTTAAATAGAGAGTCATATTTTTCTTCAATCGTAATACAGTAGGCTGCATGTTTTTCATTATATTAACTAGATTTATTACTAGAGTCAGAAGAGTGGTATGATTGTACCTCATCTGTTTCTACCCTAAAACACATGTTGGCTTTCAGATTTACTTCTTCCTTCTCTGAGTCTGATTTAGAAGTGCTACTGGAGTCTTATAATACAATCTATATAGCTTTAATTTCATTCTTTTCCTTCTGATCATAATCATTTATTTTGAAAAATTTATTTTTCTTGTCTTCATTTAGTTGTGGACAGTCAGGTCTGATGGGCCCCATTTTCATTCATTCATAACATCTGACTTCATGGTCATCCTTTTTGACGGTTTTTCTGAAGCATGTCTTCTTTCTATAGAATTTACTGAATTTTTCAGCAAGATGAGCCGGTTCGACATCCGAATCTGATAAATCTGAACATTTTGATGTCACTTTTACACTTTTCTTTATCACTTTTTTTCTCTATGATGACACTTTCAAGGTAGTGTCATATCTCTTGATAAACACATTATGCTAATTTTCTTTATCTTACATCTCATCCTCATAAATCATTAGTGATCCAATCATTTCTCTAATGGTTATGTTGTTGACATGTGTCGATTGTCTGATTGCAGTAGAGATTCAATTCCATCTTGTAGGTAGTACTCTCAGTACTATTAAATCATAATCAGCTTGTTTAATGAGATATCCCAAGGTGGTTATGTTATTGAAATATCTGTCAATATTCCATTAATTTGAATAATACTTTTACATTCAACCACTCTGAATGTATAAAATTTAATCTTAGCAGTAGCATATCTCATTTTCCTGATATTTTTAGTTCCTTAATAAGCAGCAGAAATAGTTTGCCACATCCCATATGTTGTCGGGCATTGAGATACTCTATTGAATTCATCAGGTCCTAGACCACATATAATAGAATTCATTACCTTTGAGTTCATATCGTATTAATCTTCTGTAGCTGCATTCCATGTTTCATGTTTTTCTTGTATTTCATATGGAGTTAGAATCATAGAATATACTTTGTATCCAAGTTTTTTCAGATAGATAATCATTTGTGATATCCATCATCCCTAGTTTTCTCCATTGAAGTATGGTTCTTTGGACAAAGACATTCCCTATCTTATATCAGTCATCATTCTTTGTGTATAGTCACTTTCATCTTGTTAAGGCTTTATCATAAATCTCACCCTATGATACCAATTGTTGGATCAAATTATACTAATTATTCACAAGAGGGGGGTGAATTGTGTATTTTATAAATTCCTCGCAAGATCATGTTCTGTACATTATCTTTAATTAGATGAATTAAAGTAGAAGAAATATGATGTGAAGAGACACACAATGTATAGTGGTTCAGAGAATAGAAGGCCCCTATTCCACTCCACCAACGCCCTACTCTACGACATTAGTGATTTTCAATATCTGGTCCTTGTTTCATCAATCCTTTCAACAACTGAGTACAATAAGTTGGAACATTTACAATCTAAGGAAAAAAATCCTTCTGGTTCACTCATAGAACCTACTCATCTTAGTATGATAATCTAGTAACTCACGAATAGAAAAGAAATATATTTGTACTTTGAAAATACTTTCAATATGTTCTTTACAATTGCAACAACATGCAATTTATAGTAGATGGATCGTCGCCTTCAAAAATAATGATCTTCATAAAAGAGTCATTCTGAGTCGATCATGTTGCAGAAAATATAGAAATATAATTCAAAACTTCAGTAGTAGAAGATTCATAGTAGATCTTCTATGTAGAATGAGTGAATCTTCTATCGTTATTCTTCTTCTTCAATAAACAAAGCTTTGTCACTCTTTTAAATCAGCAGATCTGTGTTCTCGATAGTCTATGTTTTTCTTCCATTTTATGAATGATTGATTTCATACAAACCTTCTCCTCTTTTTTTATGTTCATAAAATCTCATATATATATATATATATATATGATGATCACTTCTCCTACAAATTTAGATCCACAAAACATGCCTTTTGACTCACGATATTTAAAACATTTGAATTTATAGAGTAGTCATAACTTCCCTGAAAACTCGATATAATATGATCCTTTTAATTCGATCCTTATACCATTGATAAAACAGCTTTGAATCATTCAACGTCGTTCTTTAAAATAATCATTAAATCTTGCTTGAAATCATCCAAATATTCATCTTGCTGATCGTTGCAAAATAATATCGACTTTAAACTCCCCAACACCAAATGTAAGGTTGAGTTGTACAGTATGCATCCTCTGAACATAACATATACCATAAAATTAGGGTTGATGATGTAACCTTCATACGTAAGGTTGTCAACATATGGTTGATCACAAACTTAAGATTCATGTCACTTCCTCCAAGTGTAAGGTTGATCACAAATGTAGGTTTGATATCACATACTACAAATGTAAGGTTGATCACAAACGTAGGGTTGATATCACATCCTTCAAAAATAAGATAAAAGATCCAGACATTTCTAAGAATGTATGGTGGTTCACAGAAGTAAGGTTAATGAACCATACATTTGAGAAACAAACATAACGTTTAACACTTACGTATGGTTCTCCTTCCATGCTTTTCTAATATCCAAAACGTAGGGTTCCATCCTAATGTAGGGTTCTTTTTCATACTTTGTTGGTAACGTATGTTTGGTTAGAAACAATTTTCTCTTATCACAGAATCTATACATCGCATTTCATCCTTATAATATGTTTCTCTTTGTAGGGTATGAATAGTTCTTTTAGAACGCGCTAAAGAAGAACCCGAATATGAAGAGCATGAATAGTTGTTCCAGAACGTGCTAAATACGAATACCTTAGAAATTAATTCTCGTGGTTCATGAATTTAAATATTTCATCCAGAAATAAAAATATAATTAATAATAAATTCCCGCATTATTCTTAAAAAATAAATTCATCAGAAAATAATTAAGGGTATTTGTGATCATCAAAATTATCATAAATAGATAGAGTATTGTTCTAAACAATATCCCCCTTTAAATAACAACATTATGTATTGTTGAAAACAAAACTTTCTCAACAGTGAAAAGGTTTTAATTTAATTGAAATTCAGTTAATAGCAGTGAAGTACATGCAGAATATTTATTTACAACTTAGTGACATGTATAATAATTTTTTAGAAAGAATAATTTTAAACCTATGCAGATTTTTTTCCGTAGCAACATATAGTGGAGATTGTTTTTCAAATAAAATTGGAGCATAAATGAGTGAACAACTGAAAGAACTTCCCTATATATGTTTTTGAATTACCCTTCAATATGGGAATTATACTCCAAAAATGGGACAACAGTAGCAACCTGAAAACATAGCATGTAAGTAGAAGGAAACATAAATTTCTAGTAGAGACCTAACAAACATAAGGAAACAAATAAGCACATTATTCAACATAAAGCAAGAACATAAACAAAATTAAATACAAAATGATGAACATGGGATGATGCCCACGAAGCATTGAGTTTAATGTCTTCATTTAGACTTTATTTAATTACAATTTTTTATTTATTAACACAACATAAAGCAAGGGTTGCCTCCCTTGAAGTGAAAGTTTTATAGTCCCCATCCAGACTCACCTAAAACTAACCGAAGACACTAAGTGGATGTATTTTCCTTAATAGGAACCACCACATGTGTTTGGCCCAATTATTTTAAATAAAATAATGAATTATGTGAGAATCAAAACCATGGAAAACAAAAAAAACTCCCATAGCATAAAATAACCCATATGTAGCACCCATTAACTATTGTGGGCAGAGTGCTATCCACTTCCAAAATTGATTCACATTTGACACATGAAGCATTTTTATGAAGGGATGAAAAATTATGTGTTTCAAAGTGCGTGACATTGTCGTCATTGATATCTATATAAACATCAACATTAAGATTTTCAAATTCAAGGGTGAAAATGGGTGAGTTTTGATTAGTAGGTTCATGAATGGATTCAATAGAGTGCAGAATAGAAACATGTACATTGGAAGACAAGTGTAATTCCCACTCTAGAATACTATCAAAATCAGAAGAAGATTCAGCACCCAACTTAAATGAGGATGGAAGTGGAAAATAGGGAAGATATTTTATTTGGTCACAAACAAGTTTAGGTCTATCAATGGTGTCAATATAATCCAAAATTCCCTCATCTGTTAACTCACATTGAACATCCACTACTTATATCAAATAATATCTTCCTAATTCAAGTGTGTGCTCTACCTCGTTTTCATGTTCATGTTTAAAAAGATCATTTCCCACAAAAATGATTGTAGTGTTTTCCAAAAAGATCAAATTAGTTGGAGTAATGTTCAATTCATCCTCAATAAATTGAAATTTTATATTGTCCAAATTATATCAATTTTCCACATAAATGACAACACTACTTTCCATTGCAGTAATCAATGATTCAGAAAAGTGATTAATAGGAGAATAGGGAAATGAAAACTCATCAGTTATTATTTCTTCAAATTACATTCCCTTATCCTCATCATCTAACCACATTTCATAAATCAATTGGTTTACAGGTTTAGAACATGGAAGGAGGGATATGAGTTTTGGTTCAAAAATTTCATATTCTGTATTTTCCATTTTAATGTTCTCATCCAGATTGTTCTAAATATCGAATTTTGGGTCGGTGTTCAAAATTTTAGAAATTTTGGGTGAATAATTTTTAACATCCATGTTTCATTTTCTAGTTTATCTTCAACACAAGTGATTTTATTGTCCAAATTTCTAATGCAGTGATTTCTCTCTAAGGAAGGGATGATGAAATGAACTGGGAAATCTTTTTCAATATGTTTTAATTCATCTTCAAAATTGTCCAAATCGACATCATTAATGTTTATTTTGGGTCATCAATTATATTAAATTTATTTAGTGAGTTGGTTATTTGAAAATATAGTTCAAAAGAATCTGATATTTCAAAGAGAATGGTTTCATCTCTAGTTTTCCAATCACTTTTCTCTTCAACAAGTTTTTCAAATCTTTTATAAATAGTTTCTTTTTCTTTTTCTTCAAATTCTTCTTATTCATTAATCTTTTTTGGTAATTCTAAATGAATGTTTTCTAATATTTTTATTAATTTATCTTTCTATTGAGAATGTCTTAGTTGAATTTCATGGGTTTTAGTTAACCAAGTGTTCATTAATCCCATATGGGTGTCGAATTTAGAATCAATATCATCAATTTTAGCTATGGTGTCTAGACTAGGCACAAGATATTCATTTCCTTCAATGTAATCAATCAGTTGTGGTTGGTTATATACACACTATCAAGTAGTATGTCCATAATCTCCACAAAAAACACATTAAGGTCCAATGTAGTAGTTTGACACTTCAAAACATTCTAATTTTTAAAAAAATGTTTTGATTAAACACACAAAAAAAATTCAAACAGAACTTAAACAGGAAACACAAGTAGTAAATGCTCATAGGAATTTTTTTCAGAGAATTTTTTATTATATTTTTTTTAGAGATTTTTTTATTTTATTTTTTTATGTGTGTTTTTCTGTTTTTTATTAAAAACTAATATTCTCAGTGCATTCCATCCCTAGAAATAGAACCAAATTTTGATTATGTTGTAGCCCATCACGACCCACAAAATAAAATTTATAACTTCTACACTAGCATAGTGGTTCAGATTCGATCCACAGAGAAGTGAGGTAAGTTATTCATAGGTTTTTAAACTAAAAAAACTTGTTGTTGTCAACAGTAAAGTAAAAAAAATTAACTTTTAATCTTTATATTTCTTTATTTATATTTTTTTATGAACTGAAACTAATGTCAAAAATTCTATAAATCTATTATTTACTGAGCTGGAAAATGAAACAGTTAAAAATAATAGTAAGACTAATGAAAACATGAAAAATAAATAGGAGTGCTGAGAATTGATCCCATAATAAGATAAAAATATTTTAAATATAATCTTTAAATTGAGGAATCCTCATTTGATTAAATTCACACCTCAAAAATGAGTTGTTAATCCTTCATCGCCCGAAGAATTAACATTCTGTATTGTAGTTCTCGAAGTTATCCACTTCCAAAACTACATATAGAAGTATGATTTTAAGATGTCAATAAAAAGATATCTCGTCAATAGTTTCTGTAAATTGAATTTCCTATTTTAACAGAAAAACATCAAAGATCAATCTCACCAAAAGAACATTGACGTTGAAATAAGATTCATTTGGGTGGAAATTCAATTAAAATTGAGAACCATAATCAATCTTGTCGAAGGAATATGACTCTCATTGGATAAAATTTAATGAATAAAAAGAAACTAAGTTCCAATAGAATTTTCAATTTCCAGAATGAGAAATCAATAAAAGATCATTTTCAATTCAGAAGTAGTAAATAAATTGTAAATAATATAGTCAAGAGGAAGAATAATCCTCCCTCAGGATCATGATTTACTGCCCCGCTCCTACAACTCCAAATCACTGGTTCTACTCTTCCTTCTCCAAAAAATGGTTTGATCATGGAAAAAGATTGATTGTCTCTAAATATTCAATCCAAATGTGTGTTCATGGAATAAATGAGTGCCCCCTTTAAAGTCCACGCTTCTCTTCTATTTTATCCTCCATCATCTTTTGTATGTCACCACATGTCTTCAACCAACTTCATGTGTCCTTCATTTATGCACCACACACGTGTCTTTTTTAGAGACTGACACAGTGCACTAGTTTTACCCATGTCAAAACTACCCCTAAGTTAGTAAAGTGAACCTGGATATGTTTTAGGATTTGGTGTGATCCTGTATAATTAGAACAGAAAAATAAATAAATGACGATTCAAAGAAAGTAAAATAGTTATTTCTTAGTTAAATGTGATATTAAATAACTACACTTAATTAATAAGAATATTAATTGATAAATATTATAAAATATTATTATTATTAACTCTTTAATTATTTAATGTTATTATGTTTTTAATTTATTACTGTTAAGTTATTTAATTAGTGTAAGAATTATTAATAATTAGATAGTATAACATTATTATATTCATTAATTAGATAAATAACAATTACATTATTTATTTAATTATTATATTTATTCAGTTGATATTATAATTAAAGTGTTAATATATTTTTATTAATTAAAATAAATAATTAAATTTATTTATAAATTATTATTGTTTATAATTTAATTTTATAAATTCTTATTAGTTTGTCTAATATTTTAATTTTATAAATTATCTATTTATTAATATAAAAAAGTTATATATAAAAATTATTATGTATTATATTATATTAATTTGATTAATTTATTATTTATTTACTTTTACTTTTACTTTTATTATTATTTTTTAATTAATTAATTCACTTCCCCCGCCCCAAACACACTGCGTAGTGGGGGGATTTGTTCTTCTTCAACTCATAGAAGACCATCACCCCTGATCAGCCTCCTGCTCACGCTGTGACACCCATAGTGGTTCCCTCCATTATTAGTGGTGGAATCAATGGCTCAACACAACACCACGACGGCAGCAGGGCATTTTATTCTCCTATAGTGATGGCGCGGCTCATCCGACCTGGCTCACTCTCGACTCCTCCCCAAACTCCCACAATAGTGACTACTTTTCCTCAAGCTTGCAGCGGTGGTATGCAGATATACAATGGCACGCCAAAAAATCACAGCTCGATCTCAATAGTCCTCACTAGCGGCACAAAACAGGTCTTCCACAGTGACGGGTTCTAAGGTTCGGCGGTGTAGAAATATAAAATTTATAGATTTAAGATTTGATGCTCTGGTGTATTTTCTGTGTTATTTTAACTTTTTCTTGAGTTTAAACTTGTATGTGTCTTGTTTAGGTGGGTATGGTGTTTTCTGTGGAAGAGAAATGGTTCATAAAACTACAACTAACATGTGACAATTACAAAATGGGAGATGCAGTGATAGTGGATGAAATTAAAATGTGAAAATAGTGGCATGATTTTGTTGTGGCAATGGAAGAGAAATGGTGGTAGTGGAGGAGAGGTTTGAGGAAATGCTGTCTAAAGAAAAGTGGAGCTGGAAATGGAGGAACTGTTAAAGGGGTATGGTTGCATGATTTACAGTACCACCATATCAAAAAATTGTGAGACAGTGAAAGGCAGGAAATGGTGTGAGAAGGCACCATAAAGAGCTAGAATTGTGAGATCCTTTAAGAAGTAAGTCACGGTGGCACCACAACACTACAATGGAAATAGAAAAATTAAAAATAAATTAAAATAAATATTAATACTAACAAAATAATTAATTCAATGTATTAATTAATAAAAGCAATTATGTAATTAACTAATAGTATTAAATAAAATTTATGAAGAAAATAAAACATATGTTAAATTATTATAAACTTTTAATATAATATTGATTTAAATAAGTCAATAATAAGAAAAGTAAATTATATAAAATAGCAACTATAATAAACTAAACTAATTAAAGTGGACAATTAATTATTATCTTATTGAATAATTGAATTAATTTAAGACATAAAATTATAATGTTTGAATAAATTTATTTTGTTTCAAAACATAAATTAGTAATGAATGAATTTTTAAAAGATAGATAATAGTTATATTAACTTATTTCAATTTATTAATACTTAACATATGAAATGATAAAATAAAAGTACATTATTTATGTGAAAAAGTAGAATTAATTAACTAATTATTTAATGTTACATTATTAGATATACAGAAAAAAGCACAAATTATATAAAAATTTGTAAGACTATAAAATTAAAATAAGAAACAAATTAATTATTTTAAGGCTTATAATACTCAATTAATTATAAAAATTGATTAATTGATAAATTCATTTATAAAAATAAAAATGTTCCAATATTTATTAATAAGTGTTAAAATTATTAATTAAATTTATTAACATAAATTAAAAATATGTGGAAAAACAATGTAAATTAAGGCCACATCAAATTCCCCCACTTAAAAAATTCAATTTTTTATAATCATTGAATAAAGATAAATGTTTTTATTATGTTACTCAAAATGTAACATGTCCTGAATATTCAACAGAGGACTTTAAGACTATCATTAGGCTTTAGAATATTAGTTTTTCAAATTTATTATTCCCCAAAACAAATACTCATAGGGTAATCAAGATAACAATGAATCATTGAGAAATGAAGATGTCATGCCTCATATGTGATAATACATAGTTACTAACATCAATCCAGGCTTAACTCCAAAAGAAGAGAGTGAAAAAATGTAAAATTTATGTGGAATTAAAAACATAACCAGAGGAACTTTATACTTTGACTTTTCCTTTAAATTCCAAAAATAAATATATTTTTTTGAATCGCCTTAATGATACAACCTAAATGACTACTATATAAACCAATTGACCCCTTGATCATCTGGTGTTCATATTTCCCCTAACCTTAATGAACTAATTTTTGACCCTAAACACATTATTTAGTTTTTCTCAAGCCATGTATCATTGTGTTGAGCACTGTTAATAAGAAGTTATTCAATGTGAACAAATGGATTATAGTAAACATAAAAACACCCAGCATCTAGGGTCTCAGAGACTCACCGTCGGATCCCAGATGCCCAGACTACTCCAGTTTCAAAATATTTTAATGAAAACCATTTACATTGTCTCATTAAGATGATTACATTAATAAATAATAAAAGTGTGTCCCCTATAAAAAAGATCAAACTTCCAGTTCCAAGGGCTATGATCATAAATCCACAAATAGGATACCCATATCACTCTCAAAAATTATTCCTAAACCATGATCTCAAATAACCATTATGCAGGACCACTCAGAAATCATCCATCCTCATAAATTTTAGATTTACAGCTACTCTTAAATACCAATTAGGAAACATTCAAAGGCAATACCAAATTGAGTAATAGTGTAAATCCTAAATTTATGATTGAATTTTCAAAAAAATTAACATTTTTTACAAAAATAATTATGTTGTAGTGGGAATTGGTGGGATTTCAATTAAGAACAATTTAGCATAATCAAGAATTGACCCCCTCACCCATATATAAAACCTGACTATTTCCCCAAAGATGTCTTCAAAGGTGGAGAAAAACAGTTAAAAAATAATGGTTCAAAATAGATTTTTTATTTCTATAGATTAATGACATGTTTGAAGGGTCTCATTGAAGCACAAAAATATTTTTCACAAACAATGAAAAACATAACAGTAGGTCCAATTTCATGTACATGCATTGACATTTATGTCCAATGTATAATTTTCAATAGAGCTCAAAAGTAACATGTGAAGTCTGAGTGAACTGTGTATAAGTTGTAAATATTTTGAAAGATTTATTTAAATAATGTGTTCGATTGGACAGAAAAATAAATGTTATAACACCACTAACTAAATCAGATTTAAGAAAATATTTCATCCTCTATGTACTCCCCCTTACCCAGTATCATGTAGTGAAATGATTATGACAGTAGTGAAAAGGTTTCAATAGAAATGTAATTCAGTTATCAGCAGTGAAGTACATGCAGAAATTTTTTTTACAACTTAGTGGCATGCAGGAAAATTTTTCAGTAAGAAAATTTTAAAACTTATGAATATTTTTTTATTTTAAATTGAAACATATAGAGGAGAATTTTTTGAAATAAAATAGGAGTATAAATGAGAGAAAAGTGAAATTATTTCCCTGTATATGTTTTTCAATTACCCTTCAGCATGGGAATTCATATCGAAAAATGACACAGTAGCTGCATCCTAAAAATAGAGCATGTAAGAAGAAAGAAACAGAAATTTCTAGCATAGACATTACAACCATAAGGCTACAAAGAAATAATTTATTAAAATTTAAACAAGAATAGAAACAATAGTAAACACAAAATAAATAACATGGGTTGTCTCCCATGAATCACTAAGTTTAAATTCATCAGTAATACTTTATTTAATTACAATTTTTTATTTATTAACACAACATAATCCACAATTTGACTCTCATGCAGTGCAAGTTTTATATTCCCCACCCAAAATCACCTAGAACTAACCGATGTCACTAGGCGGATGTGGTTTCCTTAATAGGAACAACCACATGCCTTTGACACAATTTTTTTTTAAACAACCATGAATTATTTCGGCATCAAAACTAAAGAAAACAAAAACCAAACTCCCATAGCCTAAAATAACCCATAAGTAGCACCCTTTAAATGTAGTGGGCATAGTGTTGTCCACTTCCATAATTGTTTTTTATTTGTCACATGAAATTTTGTTAGGAAGGGATGTAAAAGTAGGTGCTTGAAAGAGTGTGCATTGTCCTCAGGGTTTTCTCTATCATCTTTAAGAATAACAGTTTCAAATTCAAGGGTTATAATGGGCAATTTTTGATTAGTAGGTTTAAGAGGGGATTTAATAGAGTGATGAATAGAAACATGTACATTGGAACTCATGTGTAATTCCACCTCTAGTATAGTATCAGCATCAGAAGGAGATTCAGCACCTAACTCAATTGAGGATGGGTGTGGAAAATAGGGAAGATAGTTTATTTGGTCAAAAATAGGTTCAGGTCTAACAATGTTGTAAATCTCTTCTAAATGTTCATCTTCTGTTAACTCACACTGAACATCTACTTCTTTTTTCAAATCAATTCTGCCTAATTCATATATGTGATCAACCTCTTTTTCATGTTAATGTTCGAAATGATCATTTCCCAAAACATGGTCTATAATGATTTCTGAAAAGTTCAAATCAGAGGGATTAATGTTCAATTCAGCATCAATAAATTGAAATTCCATATTGTTTAAATTAAAAATAATTTCCCAAAAAATGACAACACTACATTCCATTTCAATACACAAAGATTCAAAAAAATGATTTCTATGTGAATAAGGAAATGAAAACTAACCAGTTAGTCTTTCTTAAAATATTATTCCCTTATCCCCATCATCCGAAAACATTTCAGAAATCTATTGGATGACATATTCAAAACATGGAAGAGTGGTTATCAGTTTAGGTTAAAAAAATTCAGATTCTGTATTTTCTAGTTTAATGTTCTTATCCAGATTGTTCCCAATTTTTAGTTCAGGCTTAGTGTTTAGTATATCAAAAAATTTGGGCGAAGAATTTTTAATATTCATGTTTTCATTTTCGATTTTATCTTTAACCTCAGTGATTTCATTCTCAAAATTTCTAAAATAGTGATTTTTGTCAAAATAAGGGATGATGAAAAGAACTAGGAAATCTTTTTCAATATTTTTTAATTCATATTCAAAATTTTCCAAATCAATATCATTAAATTTCATTTTGGGGTATTTAATGTTATTCTCTTGATTCAGTGAGTTGGTTATTTCCAGATTTAGTAAAACAGAATCATATTTTTCAAAGAGAATGGTTTATTTTCCAGTTTCACTATCACTTTCTTCTTCCACATGATTTTCAAATATTTTATAAACATTTTCCTTTTCTTTTTCTTCATATTCAAATTTTTATTTAACCTTTTGTTGTAATTACCAAAGCATGTTTTTTATTTTTTTTATTCTTCTATATTACTCTTGAGAATATCTATGTTGAATTTCATGGGATTTAGTTAACCACGTGTTCAATAATTCCCCCCTAGAATCCAATTTAGAATAAATTTGGTTAATTTTAGCTACGTTGTCAGGAATGGGCACAAAATATTCATTTTATTCAATGTAATCAATCATTTGAGGTTGGTTATAGACACACTTCCACACAGTATGTCCATAATCTCTAAAAAAACACTATAAGGTCCAATGCAGTAGTTTGATCCTTCAAAACATTGCATTTTTTAAAAAAAAAATAATATTAAACGAAAACAAAAAATTCATACATAAAATAAATAGGAAACACAAGTAGAAAATGGTCACATTAATTTTTTTTTTGCAGAGATTTTTTTATATGATTTTTTATGTGTGTTTTTATGTTTTTTTATTAAAACCATAGATTCTCAGTGCATGCCATACTCGGTAATGACACCAAATTTTGATGAGGCCAGAGGGAATCACGACCCTCAAAATAAAATTTATAACACCTACACTATAACAACGGTGTAGAGTTGATCCACAGAGAATTCAAGTGATTTATTCTATGGTTTTTAAACTAAAAAAACCTTATTGTTGTTAGCAGTGAATTATTTTTTTAAATTTGGAACATTTTATTTCTTTTTTATATTTTATTTATGACGTTTAAAAAAATTCCCTAAATTCTATAAATATTCTATTTGACGAGTTGGAAAATGAAATAGATAAAAATAATAGTAAGACTAAAGATAACAGACAAAATAAATAGGAGTGATGAGAATTGATCATTGAATGAACTCAGGATATTAAAAATCTAATGGTTAAATGGATGACTCTACATATAATTGAATTCAAACCTCAAAATTAGTTTTCATTCCTTACTCAATAGATGAATTAACACTCTGTTTTTTAGTTCTCAAAGTTCACCACTTCAAAAACCACATACAGTAATTTTATTTTAAGATGTCAACAAAAATATATCTCCCCGATAGTTTATATAATTTTAATTTCCAGTTTTAATAGAAAAACATAAATGATCCATCTCACCGAAACAACATTGATGTTGAAATAGGATGCATTTGGGTGAAAAATCAATTAAAATTGAGACTAAGAATCAATCTTGCCGAAGGAATCTGAATATCATTAGAAGATATTTAATGAAGAAAAAGAACATATGTTCCAAAATAAATTCAAATTTCCTGAACAAGAAATTAAGTGAAGATCATTTTAAATTCATATGAAGCAAATACATTGTAAATAAAACAGATAAGAGGAAGAATAATCTTCCCTCATGTTCATGATTTGATGCCCCGCTCCTACAACTCCAAATCACCGATTCTGCTCTTCCATCCCCCAAAAATGATGTGATCGTGGAAAAAGAATGTGAGTCATTGGATCATCTCTCCAAATGTGTGTTCATGGAATAAATGAGTGCCCTCCTCTAAAAAATTCTTGCTTATCTCCTTTTGTATCCTCCGTCATCTGTTGTATGTCACAACATGTCTTCCATCGACTTCATGTGACCATCATTTATGCACCACAAGTCTTCCACAGTGTCAGTGGTATGTAGATATGCTATGTCATGAAAAAACATCATATCGTCGTCTCAATAGTCCTCACCGGTGGCACAAAACATGTATTCCACATCGGCAGGTTCCGAGGTTTGACAGTGTGGAGATGCAAAATATATGGTTTTTAGATCTGATGTTGTGGTGTATTTTATTTGATAGTTAAAATTTTCATTGAGTTTAAAATGGTCTGAGTCTGGTTTAGGTGGGTATGGTGTCTCTTGTAGAAGAGAATCAATTGAGAACACTACAATTAGTGCGTGGAAATTATAGATTGGGAGATTTAGGGACTGTGGAAGAAATTAAATAGGGAAAATGGTGGCATGATTTTGTTAGGTAGATGGAAGAAAAACATTGGCAGTAGAGCTGAGGTTTGAGGAAATGGTGTTTAGGGGAAAGTGGAGATGGAAACGGTGGAACTATTAAAGGGATACAAGGTAATGATTTAGAGTTCAATCGTATCACAAAATGGTGAGATAGTGGAAGGCAAGAAATGGTGTGAGAAGGCACAATAAAGAGCTAGAACGGTGAGACCGTGTATGAAGTAAGTCATAGTGGCAACCACAATAGTATAATAGAAAAAAAATTAAAAATAAATTAAAACTAAAATTAATACTAACAAAATAATAAATTCAATATAAGAATTAAAAAAATCAAATAAGAAATTAACTAATAAACTTAAATAAAATTTATGAAACAAATAAAAAATAAATTGAATTATTATTAACTTATAATAAAAAATTTATTTAAATTAGTAAATAATAAACAATGTAAATTATATAAAATAGCTACTTTAAAATACTAAATTAATTAAATTAGACAATTAATTATCATCATCTTGAATAATTGAAAAATTTTAAGACTTGAAATTATAATGTTTTAATAAATTTAATTTGTTTCTAAAATTAAATTAGTAATTAATGAATTTTTAAAATATATTTAACAATTAGATTAAATTTTATCAATTAATTAATATTTAACACGTGAAATGCTAAATTAAAAGTACATTATTTATGTTCAAATGTAGAATTAATTACATTCTTAATTAATGTTATATTATTAGATATGAAGACAAAAACTCCAAACTAAATAAGAAATTATTATACTACAAAATTAAAATAAGGAACAAATTAATTATTTTAAGGCTTAAAATGCATAATTAATTATATATATTGATTAATTTATATATTTATTTATAAAAATACAAATGCATAAATATTTATTATAATGTTTTAAAATAATTAATTAAATTGATAAAAATTAATTAAAAAGATATGGAAAAACTTTGTAAAATAAGGCCACATCAAATTCCCGCACTTAAAAAATTCCACGTTTTATTATCATTGAGAATAGAAAAATGTTTTTATTATGTTTCTCAAAATGAAACATGTCTTGAACGTTCAACAGAGGACTTCAAGACTCTCATTAGGCTTTAGAAAATGAATTCTTCAAATTTATTCTTTACCAGAACAAATACTCAGATGGTAATCAAGATAACTATGAATCATAAAGCAATGAAGATGCCATGCCTCATATGTGATACCACATAGTGGCTAACTTCAATCTTGACTTATGTCCAATGTACGAGTGTGAAAAAGTTAAAATTTATGTGGAATTAGAATGTTTACCAGAGGAAATTTATACTTTGACTTTTTTCATGAATTCCAAAAAAAATATTTTTTTTAATCATCTTAATGATACAACATAAATGAAACCCATATAAACCAATTTACACCTTCTTCATCTGGTGTTCATCATTCCCACCACCTTAATTAACATGTTTTCGACCATAAACACTTTATTTAATTTCCCTAAGCCATGTATCATTGTGCTGAGCACTGTGCATAAGAACATATTCAAAGTGACAAGACGAATTATAGTAAACAGAAACGCACCCAGCATCAATGGTCTCATAGTCTCACCATGGAATCCTAGATTCCTGGAATACTCTAGTTTCAAAATATTTTTATGAAAATCATTTATATTCTATCATTAAGATGATTAATTTAATAAATTATAAAAGTTTTTCCCCTAATAAAAAGATCAAACAACCAGTTCCAAGGGCAGTGATCATAAATCCACTAACAGTTCACCCATATCACTCACAAAAATTGTTCATAAACTAAGATCTCAAATGAACATTAAGATATACCACTCATCAATCATCCAACCTCATAATTTTCAGATTCACAGCAAGTCTTAACTACCAATCAGGAATCATTCAAAGGCATGACCAAATTGAGTAATAGTGTAATGCCTAAAATTTTGAATGATTTTTAAAAAAATTATAATTTTTTAAAAAAATAATTTAATTTCAGTGGGAAATGATGGGCTTTTAATTAATCCCAATTTAGCTCAGTCAAGAATTGACCCCCTCCCCCACACATAAAACCCAACTTTTTCCACAAAGTTGTAATTCAAAGGTGGAGAAGAAAATTTAAACAATATAGGTTCAAAATAGATTTTTTATTTCAATAGATTAATGAAATGTTCGAAGGTTGTCATTGAAGCTAAAAAATATTGTTCGCCGCAATGAATAACATAATAGTGTATCCACATGGAAGTACATTCATTAACATTTAACTCCAGTGTATAATTTTCAATAGAGATCAAAAGTAACATGTGATGTGTAAGTGCACTGTGTATAAGGTGTACACATTTTAACAGATTGAATTAAATAATGTGTTCAATAGAGAAGAAAAATAAATTCTAAAACACCACAACCTAATGTAGATTTAACAAAATATTTCATCCTGTAAGTACTCCCCAACACCTAGTTTCAAGTAGTGAAATGATTTTGACAACAGTGAAAAGGTTTTAATAGAAATGAAATTCAGTTTTCAACAGTGAATTACATATAGAATTTTTATTTACAACATAGTGACATGCAGAAGAATTTTGCAGTAAGCAGAATTTTAAACTTTTGCTTATTTTTTGTTTTCAAAAGAAACTTATAGAGCAAAAAATTTTCAAATAAAATTAGAGCAGATATGAGTGAAAATTGAAAGAACATACCTATATATGTTTTTGAATTACCCTTCATCTTGGAAATTCTACTCTAAAAATGACACATCAGCAACATACTAAAAAAGGCTTGTAAGCAGTATAAAATAAAAATTTCTAGTAGATACGTAACAAACATAAGGCAAAAAGGAGACACTTTATTCAAAGTAAAACAACAACAGAAACAAAAGTAAACACAAAAGAAGGAACATGGGTTTACTCCCATGAAGAAATTATTTTAAATTATTTAGTTAAATTTTATTTAATTTCAATTTTTTATTTTTTAACACAACATAAACCATGGGATTCTTCCCATGCAGTTCTAGTTTTATAGTCCCCATCCAGTCACACCTCGAACTAACCAAAGTTACTAGGTGGGTGTGTTTTCATTTATAGGAACCACCACATTTGTTTGACCTAATTGTTTTTAACAAAATAATGACTTATGTGGGAATAAAAACTATAGATAACTAAAACTACACTCCCATAGCATAAAATAACCCCTAGGTAGCCCACGTTAACAGTTGTGGGCAATGTTTTTTACACTTCCATAATTATTTCTGATTTTACACATGAATATTTTTTAGGAAGGGATGAAATTGTAGGTTCTTAAAAGAGTGTGACATTGTACTCCTGGTTATCACTATCAACTTCAACATTAACAGTTTCAATTTCAAGTGTGCTAGTGGGTGAGTTTCGATTAGTAGGTTCAATAAGGGATTCAATAGAGTGTTGAACATAAATATATACATTGTAACTGAAGTATAATTCCCCCTCTAGTCTACTATCTGCATCAGAATAAGATTCATCACCCAGCTTAATTGATTATGGAATTTGAAAATAAGGAAGATATTTTATTAGGTCACAATCAGATTCAGGTCTAAAAATGTTCTAAATCTCTTCCAAAAGATCGTCGTCTATTAATTCACATTAGAAATCTACTTCTTTTATCATATCAATTCTGCCTAACTAGGTGTGTTATCAACCTATTTTTCTTATTCAAGTTCAAAAGGCTCATTTCCCAAACCAACGTCTGTAGTGTGTTCAAAAAAGTTTGAATCAGAGGGATTAATACTCAACTCATCATTAATAAATTGAAATTGTAGATTGTTCAAAATCAAAAAAAATTCCCCAAGAATGACAAATTACTTTCAATTTCAGTACAGAAATATTCAAAAAAGTGAATTATATGAGAATAGTGAATTGAAAACTCATCAGTTAGTAATTCTTCAAATATTTTTCCCTTATCCTCTCTATCCAACAACATTTCAAAAATTAATTGGTTTACAGGTTCAAAACATGGACGATTGGTTATCAGTTTAGGTTCAAAATTTCATATTTTTTATTATCCAGTTTAATTTTCTCATCCAGATTGTTCCCCATTTCATGTTAAGGCTTAGGTTTAAGAATTTCAGAAATTTTGGGTGAATACTTTTTAACATTTATGTTTTCATATTCGATATTATCTTTATCCCAAGTTATTTCATTCTCAAAATTTCTAATACAGTGATTTTTCTTGATATATGGGATGCTGAAATGAACTGGGAAGTATTTTTAAATCTGTATTAATTCATATTCATAATTGTCCAACTCAACATCATTAAAGTTCATTTGGGGGTCGTCAATGTTATTCTCTTAATTCGGTGAGTTGGTTATTTTCTAATTTAGTTCAACAGAATCATGTTTTTCAAAGAGAATGGTATCATTTCTAGTTTCAATATCAATTTCCTATTCCACTTGATTTCAAAATATTTTATAAACATTTTGTTTTCTTTTTCTTCAAATTCTTATTTTTCTTTAACCTTTTGTTGTAATTCAAAAATCATTTTTTCTAATCTTTTCATTATTTTATCTTGCAATTGAGAATCTATAAATAGAATTTCATGGGTTTTAGATTTCCAATTATTCAATAATTCCAGCCTATCATCAAATTTAGTAACAATTATGTCAATTTTAGCTTGGGTGTCAGGACTAGGCACAAAATATTCATTTTCTTCAATGTAATCAATCATTTTGGGTTGGTTATAGACACACTATCAGGCAGTATGTACAAAATCTCCACAACAATCATAGAAAGGTCTAATAAAGTAGTTTGAGACTTCAAAACTGCATATTTTTTTTAAAAAAATCAGATTAATCACGCACACAAAATTTAAACAGAACATAAACATGCCACACAAGAAGAAAATAATCATAGAAATTTGTTTTCAGATATTTTTTATATGATTTTTATGGGTTTTTTTATGTTTTTTATAAAACTTTATATTCTCAGTGTGTGCCTTCCCTAGAAATAATGCCAAATTTTGATGAGGCCGGAGGTCATCACGGCCCTCAATAGAAAATGTACAACTCCTGCACTAGCATAGTGGTGCATAGTTGATCCAAAGAGAAGGTAGGCGAGTTATTCTAATATTCTTAAACTAAAAAACCCCCTATTATCAAAAGTGAACTAAATTTTTTTTTATATTTCATGTTTTTATTTCTTTTATTATATTTTCTTTATGAAGTTAAAAAAATGTCACAAATTCTATAAATATTCTATTTACTAATCTGGAAAATGAAATAGTTAAAAATAATATTAAGATTAACGATAATAGTAAAAATATACAGGAGTGATAAAAATTGATCACAGAATGCGCTTGGGAGATTTTAAATATAATGGTTAAATGGATGACTCGTCATATAATTAAATTCACACCTCAAAAATGAGTTGTAAATTCTCCTTTTCTAGAAGAATTAACACTCTTTATTATATTTCACAATGTTCGCCACTTCAAAAACCACATACAACAATTTGATTTTTTATATGTCAACAGAAATCTATCTCGCCGATAGTTTTTTGTAATTTGAATTAACAGTTTTAATAGAAAAACATCAATGATCAATCTCACTGAATGAACAATGATATTGAAATAAGATGTATTTGGTTGAAAATTCAATTAAAATTGAGATTAAGAATCAATCTCGCCAAAGGAATCTAAATCTCATTGGAAGAAATTTAATGAAGAAAAAGAACATATGTTCCGAAAGAAATTCCAATTTACCCAAAAAGAAATTAAGAGAAGATCTTTTTCAATTCAGAAGCAGCAAGTACATTGTAAATAAAATAGAGCAGAAAAAGAATAATCCTCCATCATGCTCATGATTTGTTGCCCCGCTCCTGCAACTCCAAATCACCAGTTCTACTCTTCCATCTCCCAAAAATGGTGTGATCGTGGAAAAAAATGACAGTCTATAGATCTGCTCTCCAAATGTGTCTTCATGGAATAAATGAGCACCCCCTCTAAAATTTTTTTGTTACTCTATTTTTGTATCCTCTAGCATCTACTATATGTCACCACATACCTTCCACCAATGTCATCTGTCCTTCATTTATGCACTGCACACATGGGGTTTTTAGTGACCCACACATCATACTAGTTTTACCATTGTAACAAACTCCCGCTGAGTTAGTTAAGTGTACTTGGACTTGTTTTACGATTTGGTGTGAACCTGTATAATTAGAACAGAAAAACAAATAAATGATAACACAAATAATGTAAATTAGTTATTTTTTAGTTAAATTTTATTTTAAATATCTAAATTTAATTAATAAGAATCTTAATTGATAATTATTATAATATATTATTTTTATGATTATAAATTTATTATTATATCTTTTATTATTTAGAGTTATTTTGTTTTTAATTTATTATTTTTACGTTATTTAATTAGTGTAAGAAATATTAATAATTAGTTACTAAAAATCTATTAAATTCTTAAATTAGATTTATATCAATTCCTTTATTAATATTATATTATTATTTATTCTGTTGAAATTAATAATAAAGTGTTAATATATTTATATTAATTAATATTAATAATTATTTTTATTTATTAGTTATTTTTTATATTAATTTTATAAATTCTTATTAGTTTTTCTTATATTTTAATTTTATAACTTATCTATTTATTAGTATTATAAAAGTTATATATAAAAATTTTTAAATATAATATTATATTTTTTTGATTCAATTATTATTCATTTTACTTTTAATTTTACTTTTATTATTTTTATTATATATTTTTAATTAATTAATTCACGTTCCCCCTAATCATGCTGCATTGTGGGGAGATTTGTTCTTCTTCCTCTCGAATACAACCGCTGGCCCAGATCTGCCTCCTCCTAACTCTATGACACCCACAATAGTCTTCTCCCCTACTAGAGGTGGAATAATAATCTCATAACATCATCATGGCAGTGGTAGGGCATCAGTTTCTCCTACGGTGATGGTGCAACTCATCTGACTCGGCTCACTATCTGCTCCTAATCAAACTCCCATAGAGGTGACTATAGTTCCTCAAGCTTGTAGCGATGGTATGAAAATACGTAATGGCGTGAAAAAACATCATAGCTCAGTCTCAGAAGTCCTTACCGGTGGCACAAAATAGGACTTCCACAATAGTTGGTTCTGAGGTTCTATGGTGCGGAGATGCAAAATTTATGGTTTTCAGATATGATATTGTGGTGTATTTTCTGTGTTAGGTTAAATTTTATTTGAGTTTAAACTGGTCTAAGTTAGGTTTAGGTGGGTATGGTGTTTGCTGTGTAAGAGAAATGGTACCGAACACTACAATTATGGCGTGAGAATTGAATAATTGGAGATGTAGTGACGGTGGATGAAATTAACAAGGGAAAACGGTAGCGTGATTTTGTTGTGGTGATGGAAGATAAAGAGTGGCAGCGGAGCCAATGGTTGAGGAAATGGTTCCAAGGGAAATGTGGATCTTGAAAGGGTGTAACCATTAAAGGGATATGGTTCCATGATTTTTGGTTGCGCCATATCACAAAATGGCGAGACATGAAAGGCAGGAAATTGTGTGAGAAGACACCATAAAGAGTTAGAACGGTGATGCAATATATGAAGTAAGTCATGGTGGCACCACAACACTGCCATACAAATAGAAAAATCAAAATTAAATTAAAACCATAATTAATACTAACAAATTTATTAATTAAAATTAATAATTAATAAAATCAAATATGAATTTAACTAATAAACATATATAAAATTTTTGAAACAAATAAAACATAAATTCAATAATTATTAACTTTTAAAATAATATTGATTTAAATTAGTCAATAATAAAAAAAGTAAATATATAAAATGGCTACTATAACAAACTTAATTTATTAATGTAGAGAATTAATTATTATCTTCATGAATAATTGAACTATGTTATGACTTAAAATTATAAAGTTTTAATAAATTCAGTTTGATTCAAATTAAAAATTTGTAATTAATGAATTTTTAAAATATATATAAGGATTAGATTAAATTATTTCAATTAATTATTACTTAACACATGAAATTCTATATTAAACGTACATTATTTACTTCCAAAAGAAATATTAATTAATAATTTAATTAATGTTACATTATTAGATATGCAAAAAAACTCCAAAATAAATAAAAATTTATTAGACTATAAAATTAAAATAAGAAACAACTTTATTATTTTAAGGCATAAAATAATCAATTAATTATAAAAATTGATTAATTGATAAATTTATTTATAAAAATATAAAAGTGACAATATTTAATAAAAAGTGTTAAAATAAATAATTAAATTGATAAAAATAAATAAATAAAATGTGGTTAAAATATTAAAAATAAGGAGACATCAATCCACTTCATGATAACCACTAATTTCACATATATCTATACTATTTCAATGGTGTGGTTTTCAAAAAATAAATAATATATTTATTTTCTTATCAATGAAGATAAAAAACCTTAGTCATATCATTCTAGCCTTATGATGCTTTCCCCATAAGTCATCACATTTTCACCTTCTTTTTCATTATCTCAACGAATTATCTCTTTATCATTGTTCTAAGAGTTTGAGGGAAATACATGGTATAAAATATATTATTATAGTCTTCACACTCCATCTATTTCATTTCATCCTTTTTCTTGATGTTCTTTATCAATACCCACAATAGATTGAATTCTCTAACTAAATTATAGAAAACTAAATTAACCTTCACCTTCTAAGAATAATGGACCATAGAAAGAGATTATCTATTGAGATAACCCACTATTCCATAAAAATTGGATTTGAAGTTCCACTATTAATTAGTGGTTGTTGCTGTATAACGAACTAAATTGATTTTTGATCCCTCTTTGGGGAATGTATACATTTTACATGATTTAGTATATTTTTCATATCCTAATACAACTATGTAGGAATTGAAATAATTTTTTGAACTGCACCTCACATGGAATTGGGGATATCATTCTGAAAATCATATAATTATTCTTTAGATGGTTTTTCTGTCCTAGTTTCTACAAGGTCATACCATTTTCCAAAATATCACATGTTTGAAAAAATCATAAGTCATTAATTCCTGAATAAATAATATTCTATTTTGTGCAATTAACTCTAAAGTTATTTCATATTGGATCTATATGTTAATAATTTTTTCCAAAACAACGATTCATAGGTGTTTACATATACTTAATGTTATCATAATGTTTTTCCCTAATGTTATCTAATCCTATTTACAAAATTAACTCAAATGAGATCTAATAAACACTATAATGAACCTACTTTTTCTTCCAAGACAATTATATCATTTTAATCACAAGTAAAATGAAAGAATTTCAAATACATGGAAAAAAGTTTCAGTTTAATGGTTACATTTGTCTCATACATTAGTTTCAAAAAATAAAACATAGCCATTAATTTATTACTTTTACTCTATCATATTAGTTTCCATATGATATCCATAGTACATCTAATCCCCAGATGATATACGACAATGAATCTAGTGATCTAAATGCCCAATGTGAAGGTGAATAAGCTACATTAATAAATATAAAATAGCTGATAATACTCATCATCATCATAACATAAGCATAATATTAACAATAACTTCATGAGGTAAATGATGGATAAATTCATGGAATGTGGAAACAAAAAAAATTAAACATCATATCATAGAGAAAAAAATACCAAATATAGATACGATCAAAGATGGCATCATGTTCACACATAAAATATGTGCATAATCATAACATCATCATTGTGAATAAATAATGCATCACTTTCATAAATATTCTTCTTTATCTCATGAGATACCACACATTTCACAACACATTGTGGGGATATATAATTATAGTATGACCAGTCACATCATAACATTTACTTATTCATGTATACCACCTAGAACAAATAACAATCGTATTCATAAAATAACCCAGGAAAAAGAATTATTTTATTAATAATTTCATGAATAATATGACAACCCATCTTTTATTAAAAACTTAAACATGATTTATTAAATAAAACTTCACTTGATACAACAAATAAGATCGAGATGTTTAGTGTCTTTGGGGCTTAGGATCATTACATAAAAACATAAAACATGAAATACAACATCATTATTGAAAACATCCTTTTCATGACCACTACATTCCTTCGTACTTAGCATTGCATGGGATAACCTGAGACAATGCATAAGAAAAGGGTGACCTATAAAGCCCAGTAAGGGAGTACACATAGAATAACATGAGGAGTAAAATACATGTTAGAGAATAGGAATATCAATATATTATAATAAAAACATGAACATAAAGGCATGACAAAGTATGATAATCCTAACATGGAAATGTGGCAACAAAACTTAACATGGAATTTGCATTAGCTAAGGCCCATTGCACATGGAGAATGAGTAAATCATCATTGCAGATTAATCATGAGTAAACCCTCATTGCACTTGAATTAGCATGATTCAACACTCATTGCACATGACGTATCATGATACTACACATTACCCAATGCATTGGAGCATTATAAGGGCGCACCCTTCTTAAACATTTCATTTCATGCATAAGTGTGCCACATGGATCATAAAACATGGAGTCATAAAACATAATAATTTATTCCATGATAAAAGAATGTTGAATTAATACATGAAACTTTAAAATTAATATGTAAATGTCCATAAAGGTGAATACCCTTGATGGATAAATGTGCATGTTTTTCACTACACAATGACATTGGCTTCGAAAATCAGTGCGATTTCGGCAGCATAACAGCTTGACATAAGAATTCATAAAAATGGATGATGAGAGAGAAAGGGGTTCCTCATCATATTTACATGTAATGGACAGTAAGGAGGTCATATAGATACATATACCATCAATTGTAATGTAATTTATATTCATGATACAATATTATTGCTTGAATGTAAAAGAAGAGAGAGAAGTTCCTTTCCGAATTTCGGCATAGTAACGGGTGTACATGGGAGGCATTTAATGAGAGAGAAAGGGGTCTACCATAATTCAAACAATAGGAGGGAAGTATGGGGGAGGTGTGAAACCATACCCCAAAATTTATAATTGAAATTAATAGGGAAATACAACTTAATGAAAATATACAAAAATGATAAAGAAAAAAAAACCTTACTAGGAAGTGTGCTTCCAAAGTCTAGAGAGAGGCTTGTGAGTGGATTCTTGGGAGATTGGGGAACCTTGGGAGGATAATAGAGATAGTAGGGCAGTTGTTGGACGAACTCCAAGGGATTCTAGTGAGGAGGAAGTGGGAGCTTGGGTGGGTTTATATAGGAAAGGTGAGGGAATTAATTATTATTTAGGTTTGGGTCCCCTTACATTAAATTAATCCAAACCACAAACCATCCCATGGTTTTTGCACATGGTTTCTAGAAAAGGGAAGATGAAAAAATATTTTCTAATTCCCAAGTCTGACCTTCTTAAAATATTAGGTTTTCTTATATGGAGGTGAGTCACACTACCATGGAAATTAATTTAAAAAGGCAAGGTGTTGAATAAGTCTTGAGGGGTCCATTAATGCTTTGAAAAGTAAGTCAAAAAAACCCAAAATCACATTATTTTAATGTTAAAACATATATTGGTCTAAAATAAAGATTATATAATTTTTTTACATCACTATTGGGTCATTATGATGTCATAAAATAATTTATATATTTAAACGGTATTAAATTTTTACCCAAAAATTTGACTGTCTCAGAAAATTTTAAAAACGTTCACCGTTGGATAATTTAGACATCCTGATTCCAAAAATAACATTTATTTCATCTAAATAATTTTCTAAATATTTTAATATTTACTTTTAAAATAAAAACCTACATTTATCAAAAATGCACGGGTTTTCACAGAAATGGCTTTCAAACATTAATAAAAAATTAAATTGCATTCATAAAATTATAAAATCATTTATATTTAATAAAAATTAATTTAATAATAATATTTTTATTTTATAAAAATATTATTTAATTCAAAAATCCCTTAATTTAATAAAATATATTTCTTAATTAAATAATAACTAAAAACACCATTTGTACTTTAAGAAATTTTTACGATATATCAAAAATGACTAGAAATTATATTCATTATTATATACAAAAAAATAATGTACATGAACATAGTACTAGTTATTTGTTACATGACCCCTTAAAATAGCCACATAATTCCTAAGGGTAAGGTGTGTGATGGTGACAGACTCTTGGGGTGGCTCAGATAACATCGCTTGAGTGGTAATTTAAAATCAACTTCCACTTTTCCCGTGGACGGTCACGTTCGAGCATGACATGATGATGCTCAGATTGGGTTTGGTCAAGGGAAAATCACAAAGACGCCACCCCTTTTCCGAGCTCCGACAAATGGGCTTTTTATGGGGCAATTCTACTAGATGAGGCCATCGCATCCTTTGTCTGAGTAAATTGGATTTGTTATAGTCCTTTATTTATACTAATCATGTAATTATTGTTCAACGGCTATATTAGAAATGGTCAAAATTCTTAACATAAAACCAAAGAAGTTTACACATTATAAAAAAATATTTTTTATAAAGAGACATTTAACTGGATCAAGAGGGATTTTCCATTAATGAAACTTTGGGTCGTTACAATATTCCCCCCATAAGAAATTTGGCCCTCGAAATTTTCCTTTCCCCACACAAAAACAGAATTGGGTAACTCAGCTTCATCTTTTCCTCTGATTCCCAATTCGCTTCTTCAAACTTGTGGTTTCTCCACAACACCATGATGAGGGGCATTGTCTTATTTCGTAGAACTTTTTCTCTACGATCTAAGATCTTCACTGGTTGCTCCTCATTAGAAAGATCATCTTCCATTTGTACTACCTCGGAAGGGAGTACATGTGAACGGTCTGGTATGTACTTTCTTAAGAGGGATACATGAAATACATCATGTACTTTGGCCATGGCAGATGGAAGTGCTAGTCTATAGGCCACAGCCCCGACACGATCAAGAATTTCGAAGATGCCGATGTACCTTGGAATTAACCTCCCTTTCCATCCAACCCTCATGACCTTCTTCCATATAGATATGCATAGAAAAATCATGTCTATAACTTTAAACTCAAGGTCTCATCGATGATTATCTACAGAACACTTATTTCGACTCTGAGATGCCTTGATATGCTGCTAAATGGTTTCTACCTTCTCCACCATTTCCTCGACCATTTATGGTTCAAGCAGCTTACGTTCACTGACCTCATCCCAACATGTCGGTGTTCGGCACCTTTTCCCATATAGGGTATCATATGGTTCCATTTGGATGCTCGAGTGGAAAATGTTATTATAAGAGAAATCAACCAGAGGAAGATGTTGATCCCATCCTCCTTTAAAGTCCATTGAGCACGCTCTCAACAAATCCTCAAGTGATTGGATAGTCCACTTGGATTGGCCATCAGTTTGAGGATGATAGGTCGTACTGAAGTTCAGTTCAGTATTCAGAGAATGTTGAAGAATCTTGGATCTCGGTCAGACACAATAGATAGTGGCACTCCATGAAACCTTACCACTTCCCTGATATGAATACGCGCCAGTTTATCCAATGAAAAATCCTCCTGAAAAGAAATGAAGTGTGCAGTCTTTGTAAGAGAATCCACAACAACCCAGATTGCATTTTTGCCTTTGGATGTCCTTGGAAGTCTGGTGAAAAATTCCATGTTGATGTTCTCCCATTTACATTCTGGTATGGTCAATGGTTGCATCATACCCTTAGACTTTTGCCTCTCTACCTTCACTTGCTGACACAACATGCACTTTGATGTATATTCAGTGATCTCCTTCTTCATATTATCCCACCAAATGTTTTCTCAGATATCTCGATACATCATTGTGCTCCCTAGGTGAATAGAGAAATTTGAACTATGTGCATAATCCAAAAGTTCCTTCTTCAGCTCCGGATTTGATAGAACACATAGTCTTTTTACAAACCACACAATTCCTACATCATTAACATTAATCTCTAAGGATTTACCTTTTTTGATAGCTTCCACTTTTTCTTGAATCCCCACATCATCCTTTTGAGCATCCTTTAACCTTTCCAAAAGAGATGGTTGAGAAATCATTTGTGAAAGGATTGATGATGTTCCCTTCTTTATGATTCCCACATCCATGTTCATCAAGTCTAAGAAGATTGGATCCTTCTCAATTCTCATCATTGATAGAATTGCCGGGTCCTTTCTACTTAGGGCATCTTCCACCTTGTTCGTTTTCCCAGGGTGGTAATGTATTGAACAGTCATAATCCTTGATGAGCTCTATCCATATTCTCTGGTTCATATTATGCTCTTTTTGTGTGAATATATATTTAAGACTCTTGTGGTCAGTATGTATCTCACATTTCTCTACATAGAAATAATGCCGCCAGATTTTCATGGAAAAGATCACAACCGCCAACTCCAGATCAGGTGTTGGATAGTTTTTCTCATGTATTTTAAACTGCCTTGAGGCATAGGATATCACTTTATCATTCTGCATCAACACACAGCCTAATCCCTTCTTCGAAGCATCACTGAATACCATAGAATGTTCCAACTTTTGGGTAAAGTGAGAACAGGCGTAGTGATAATCCTCCTTTTCAACTCCTTAAAGCTTTCTTCACATTCATCACTCCAAGAAAACATTACTCCCTTTAGAGTTAGCTTGGTAAGAGGGTTGGACAATTGTGAGAAATTCCTCATAAATCGTCGATAATAACCAGCTAATCCCAAGAAGCTACAGATATCCGTTACTGATGTTGGTCTCGGACATCCCTCAATTGCATCTGTTTTGGAGGGGTCCACAGATATCCCATTGCTTGTGATGATATGGCCCAAGAATGAGACCTCCTTCAACCAGAACTCATACTTGCTGTACATTTCATAGAGCTTCTCCTTGCGCAATGTCTCTAGTACCGTTTTTAAATGCTCCTCATGATCATCCTTGTTTTTGGAGTATATTATAATATCATCTATAAAGACTACCACAAATTTTCCAAGGTAATCTCTAAAGACTCTATTAATCAAGTCCATGAATATATCTAGAGCATTGGTGAGTACGAAAGTCATTACTATGAATTCATCGTCCTCATACCTTGTACGAATAGCAGTCTTGGGTACATCTTCCTACTTCACCCTTACTTGATAATATCCCGAACGCAAATCCACATTGGAGAAGAATAGTGCTCCAAACAGCTGATCAAAAAAGTCATCGATTCTTGGGAGAGCATACTTGTTTTTTATCATGATTTTGTTATGTTCACGATAATCGATGCAAAGCCACAATGACCAATCCTTCTTCTTGACGGTGAGGACTGGTGCACCTCATGGTGAAGCACTTGGGCGTATAAACCCTTTATCCAGATTCTCCTGTAGTTGTTTCTTCATCTATTCAAGCTAAAAAACATCCATTCTATATGGAGTCTTGGTTATAGGTAGCTCCCCAGGTATATGTTTAATTTAGAACTCAACATCTATTGTTGGAGGAAGACCAGGAAGTTACTCGGGACACACTTTAGCGAATTCCCCCACAATAGGCATTTCTTTAAGGAAGGTTTCTTCCTTGGACTCAATCATCTGAGCCAGATACGCATTCTCATAAGGCAATAATATCCCTTCTTGAGATGATAGAGCTAAAGAAGATTCATCTTCCTCCTAACACTTGTAAAGAATCGGGGGTCTATTCTCAATATGGATTGTGATTTCCGTCTCCCAACAATTTATGTTGGCTCTATATAAAGAAATACAATCCATGCCAATAATTGAATCAAATTCCCCCAGAGGGAGTATAATGAGGTTTTCCATGAAATTAAATCCACAGACTATAACAGGGGAGGACTTATATTCATGGGATGCAATGATTGCCCCATTTGTCGTACTCACCGACATCTTTACTTCAATGATTTGTGGTGGTGCTGGGATTGTTCTACCAAACTTTCTAGATATAAAAGAATGCGTATAACCCGAATCAAAAAGTATGTTCGCTATTCTTGAATGAATAACTGGTGTACCTTTCACCACTTCATTGTCGGGGTTCACTTCGGCAGAAGTGATGGAAAAATCTCTTCCTTGCTGCCTTGGAGGTTGTTGGATGTATCCAAAAACCCTTGGATTAGGGCACTGATTTGCAAAATGACTCGGTTCTTTTCATTTGTAGCATTGAACAACGCATTGAGGTTCAAATGGAGCGTTCCTCTCCTCTGTCACAGTCGTGGGTCTTTCTTGCCGACATTTAATAGCTATGTGCCCTTCACATCCACACATGAAGCATTTTCTCATCCCCTTAAGGAAATTTCCAGGGTGCTTCTTTGCACACTTTTGGAAATTGGGGTGCTGGATATTCTTAGCATTGTTGGATTTATCCATCATACCACCAGAATTGAAGTCCACCTTACGCTTCTTGTCCCCTTGATACCCATGTGATTCCCCGATCTCTATTTCGACCTTGAGGGATCATCAGACAATCTCCTCATAGCTGTCGAAGTCACGGATAGCTAATTCTTTCCATAGGCTAGGCTTCAGCCCACCAAAGAAGCGGTCAACTTTGCATTCGGGTGTAACGACAAAGACGAAAGTGTATCGTGCAAGCCTTATGAAGTTTTCCTTGTACGCTCCAACAGAATCATTATCTTTTTGCTTGTGGGAATGGAAGTCCCTCTCCATATTAAGACGGAGGGTGCGTGGAAAATATTTATCAAAAAACATCTTCCGGAAATCCTTCCATTCCAACACCTCGATCTCCTCCCCAGGCTTCGTATATTTGATTAACTTCCACCATATATCAGCTTCACCCTCTATACGATAAGCAGCCAGGAGAACCTTCTCTTGTTCAAAACATTTAAGGATGTAGAAGATCTTTTCAATGGTGTTGATCCATTGTTTAGTGATCATGGGATCAGATGATCCACTAAAAGTAGGAGGCCTTTGTCTCATGTAGCTCTCGATATTGACTTGTTCTTTCTTAGGGGGGGGGGCGTTGAACATTCCTCATAACCAATGTTTCTATTCAAAACATGAGTTAGCTAAGAGAGAAGCGTGAAAAAGTTCGCGATTCTCGCTCCCATTAGATTTGGCATCTCATTATTACAGTCATCACACTGATCTTCACAACGGTTGTTAGCCCGAGTCCTCCTATTACTAGCCATTGGCTGTAATAAATGGAATGTTAGCGGGAACACATAAAGGGTAATCCAAAGAAAAAAGTTGATGACTTATAAATAAACATTTATTTCCTTACTCATGAGTCTATAGGCTTTAATCTAGGCTTTTCATGATATACTTTATAACATATCTTTTTTGTGCATTTTTTTAATTCCCTTATTAAGGGATCATACTAATCATGTGAATTTATCAAAACATATCCCCCGGGAGTGTCGTAACCCAGAGTGCAGCAAGGCCCGTTGTCGTGCACCAATTCCCGTTTGAGTCTAGCTCAAAGCGGTGTTTTCGTGTTTTACCCCTAGGATACATCTGTGCCATAGCCACCTCTACCTTATCGTATCCAGACAGGGATGTATTTGTTAGATAAACCACTTACTCATTACTTACCAAAACATAGCGATGTATTTATTATACTTAGTCTTGTATCTAAGGCCTTACTAGGGTTTCATAATCCTAGAAATAACTAAACCTATCCTCTGATACCAACTATGACAACCCTGCTTTTATTAAAAACTTAAACGTGATTTATTACAAAAAAACATCACTTGATACAAAAAAGAAGATCGAGAGGTTTAGTGTCTTTGGGGCTTAGGATCATTACAAAAAATCTTAAAACATGAAATAAAACATCTTTATTGAAAACATCCTTTTCATGACCACTCTATTCCTTCGTACTTAGCATTTCATGGGATAACATGAGGACATGAATAAGAAAAGGGTGAGCTATAAAGCCCAGTAATGGAGTACAAATGGAATAACATGAGGATTAAAATACATGTTAGACAATAGGAATATCAATAGAGAATAAGAAAAACATGAACATAAAGGCATGATAAAACATGATAATCATAACATGGAAATGTGGGAACAAAAATTAACATGGAATTAGCATGAGCCAAGGCCCATTGCACATGAAGCATGAGTAAATACTCATTGCACATAAAGCACGATTAATCCCTCATTTCACTTGAATTAGCATGAGTCAACACTCATTGCACATGAGGTATCATGATACTACACTTTACCCTATGCATTGGAGTGCTATAAAGGCGTACCCTTCTTAAACATTTCATTTCATGCATAAGTGTGCCACATGGATAAAAAAACATGGAGTCCTAAAACATAATAATTTATTCCAAGATAAAGGAATGTGGAATTTATACATGAATATTTACAATCAATATGTAAATGTTCATAAAGGTGAATACCACTGATGGAGAAATGGTCATGGTATTCACCACACAATGACATTGGCTTAGAAAATCGGTGCGATTTCGATAGCGTAACGGCGTGACATAAGAATTCATAAAAATGGTTGATTAGAGAGAAAGGGGTTCCTCATAATATATAAATGTAATGGAAAATAAGTAGGTCATATGGATACATGTCCCAACAATTTTAACGGAATTTATATTCATGATACAAAATTATTGCTTGAATGTAAAAGAAGAGAGAGAAGTTCTTTTCGGAATTTCGGCATAGTAACGGGTGTACATGGGAGGCATTTAATGAGAGAGAAAGGGGTCTCCCATAATTCAAAAAATAAGATGGCAGTATGGGGTAGTTTCTAAACCATACCCCAACATTCATAATTGAAATTAAAAGGGAAATACAACTTAAAGAAAATTGACAAAAATGAGAAAGGAAGAAAGAACCCTTACTAGGAAGTGTGCTTCAAAAGGCTAGAGAGAGGCTTGTGAGGGGCTTATTGGGAGCTTGGGGCACCTTTGGAGGATTATTGTGAGAGTAGGGAAGAGGTTGGACGAACTCCAAGGGATTTTATTGAGGAGTAAGTTGGAGCTTGGGTGGGTTTATATATGAAAAGTGAGGGAATTCTTTATTATTTAGGTTTGGGTCCCCTTACATTAAATTAATCCAAACCACAAACCATCCCATAGTTTTTTCCACTGTTTTTTATCAAATGTAAGAGGAAAAAAATATTTTATAAGGCCCAAGTCTGATCTTCTTAAATTATTAGGGTTACTTATGGGGAGGTGAGTCACACACCCATAGAAATTATTATAAAAAGGCAAGGTGTTGAATATGTTTTGAGGGGTCCATTAATTCTTTGAAAAGTAAGTCAAACAAACCCAAAGTCAGACTATATTAATTTCAAAACATATATTGGCCTAAATTAAGGATTATAGTATTTTATTACATCACTATTGGGTCATTATGATGTCATAAAACACATTATATATTTAAACGGTATTTAATTTTTACCAAAACATATGACTGTCTCAGAAAATTATAAAAAATTCCCTGTTGGATAATTTCGACATCCTGATTCCAAAAATAACATTTCTTTTATCTAAATAAATTTCTAAATATGTGAATTTTCACTTATAAAATAAAAACCGACATTTATGAAAATTCACGGGTTTTGACAGAAATGGCTTTTAAACCATAATCAAAATTTTAATTGCATTCATAAAATTATAAGATCATTTATATTTAATAAAAATTAATTTAATAATATTATTATTATTTTATTAAAATATTATTTAATTCAAAAATCCCTTAATTTAATAAAATATATTTATTAATTAAATAATAACTAAAAACACCATTTGTACTTTATGAACTATTTACAATGTATCAAAAATGACTAGAAATTATATTCATTAATATATAAAAAATATAATGTACATGAACATAGTACTACTTATTTTTTACATAACCCCTTAAAACAGCCACATAAAACCTAAGGGTAACGTGTGCGATGGTGACAGGCTCCTAGGTTGGCACGGATAACATCAGTCGAGTGGAAATTCCAATCAACTTCCACTTTTCCCGTAGACAGTCATGTTCGAGCTTGACATGATGAAGCTCAGCTTGGGCTTGGTCAAGGGTGAAGCCCAAATACGCCACCTCTTTTCCAAGCTCCGAAAAACGGGCTTCATACGGGGCAATTCTATTGGATGAGGCCATCACTTCCTTTGTCTGAGTAAATTGGATTTGTTAATGTCCTTTATTTATACTAATCATGTGATTACTGTTCAATGACTATATGAGCAACGGTCAAAATTCATAACATAAAACCAAAGTAGTTGACATCTTATAAAAAATATATTTTTCATAAAGAGACATTTAATTGGATCAAGAGGGATTTTCCATTAATGAAACCTTGGGTCGTTACAAATAACACATGCACGAATAAACATTGTGGTTCCGAAATGAAATATGAAAAACATTAATGTTATAATAAGAATTAATATGTATTAGAGAAGATATAATATTAATAGGATTCAAGGTGTTTTATTGGAAGGAATATATTTTTTGTAAATATCAATATATGTTTCATAAAACCATGTTGGAAAACATTATATCTTTTAAGAAAGGAGGGATGTACAATGAAATATTATTTATAGAACATTAATGGATTATCAACAATAAAAATTTTCATGAATGTTTTCAAAACCTGAGAAGTGGAGAATTGTTCGAGATTCCCCATACCATAATTCCTACATTATTTCAACATTTTCTAAACTCGTAAAAATTAAACATTGATTTTTAAAAAAAGTTTGATAAATATGTTTAGTATAGTAATTAATAAAACTAATTACCAATTACAAACATTGGATTATATTTAATTTTTACTTTTTTGACAAAGTTGAAGTGTTTTGATATCACTTTCATCTTAAAATATTCAATTTGAATTTTTATTTCTTCATTTTAATAAAAGTAATTTATATTTTAGTTTAATTAATTAAATAAGAATATAATCTATATAATTATATTTTTATATTTAATATATTGTTTATAATATCCATCCATTGTTAGGGTTATTTTTTGACAAGGAAATGTCGCCATTGGTGGTGCACCGACCTTTGATGGGACGATATTGGGAGATAAAAAAAGAAGTTTAAATTTTATATGTACAGTACAATGCTGATTATATTAGGTTAAAATCATTAATATAATTTTAACATATTGCATAATTAATTCATTTATGGATTTTTAGGGAATGGGTTGGTGGAAAAATAAATTTATGAGGAAGAAGAAATAAATAGAGAGAGATGTGGATAATAACATACTTAATCCTCATTGTAGATTCTCCGGCTGAATACAGTAATTCCATAGAGACATTAGTTGGATTGATACAGATGTACATATCGTTTTAAAGAGTATTATGAGGGTTTCTCTAGGTATACAATTTCCATTTTAATGGCTGTGAGGAGTGGTTTTCTAAGTGGAAGGATAGGGTTTATATATAATAAAGGAGAGGGGTATTTTACAAATAAAATAATGTATAAAAATTAAAACATGTAAGAGTAATTTTTTGGACAAAATATATCATATGTTAATTTAATATACTGAATTAAAGACTTCAAAACCCATTTATAATTCGAATTAGTTTTTTATTAAAAAGTAATATGGAATAAAAGAAAAAATTTTATTTTATGGAATTACATTTTCTACTTTTGGGTTTTGGATTATTATTTTTAGGATTGGAAATTAAGATAACTGTATTTTAAATAACCAATTAGGAAATTAAATAAACTAACAATGAACATAATGTTATAGAATGTATTATTTTATTATTATATGATGAATGAAGTAATTTGAGTTGCACTGGTTATGTGAACAACTCTATTTTTACTATTCAATTGAGAATTAATGTATTCCAATTAAATTACAAAAAAATCACACACGAATAATTAAAAAAATGATTTAAAATATTATATTCATTCTATAATAATAAATTTCTAAAATATGTATTTTTTATTTTATATTAAAAATTATGACTTTTAAGAATCGGTTTAAAATATAGTTTATTAATATTATCCTTATATTTTCCTTGAGTTTCATAATCATGATATTTATTTTTTTTAAAATAAAATATCTATATTTACATAAATTAATCATGATAAGTAACCTTTTTTAAAATTTTATATTTTCCGAAAAAATACTATTTCAACAGTTAGGTTACTATTCCAAATATCAAAGTTACTATTCCAAACATTCAGGTTATTATTCCAACTATCACATTAACTCATATAAATACCACTTTATTATTTTACTCAAAATTCAACTTAATTCAACTGGATGTTTTATATTTATATTTTTTATGATGTTGATTCATTTACAAATTGTTTCTCTCTTCTATATAGTGTTTGAAAATGGGGAAATGATTCTAGAAGACTGGGTTGATCCCTGTATTCCTATTTTATCTTTTATGTTTTATATTTTTATCCATTTTTTTATTTTTAATTTCAATTATTATCATTTCTGATTATTGTATCATTATTTGGTAATGAAATAATGTCCTTTCATTTTTCTCAATATTTTGTACGCTTATAATATAATATAACACAAATTTGTTCACCATAATTTTTTTACTAAAAACACTATGTAGTTACATTTTTTCAACTATTATATCCTTTTTGTTGTATATAAGGGAGGATAGATGGTGTAGTGAAAGAATAGACACACATGGAATTAATAAAAACATTTAAATATAATAATTTTTTTAGGGGAAATTGGAACCATATGGATAAGAAAATTAATTATAATATTTTATATGGTTATAATCCCTTCATTGAAAAAATATTTGGAAAGGTATATGTGGTATTATAGACCGCGCCTTTTTGATTAACCTCTCCATTAAACAGTTTTATCCTTAACAATAATAATAACTTTTTCAATATTAGAGGCTTATAAGTTTACTAATATATTAATTATTATCTCATATATTTCCATTTTATGGCATTTTAGACCATTTTTTATCATACATGCCATCTTTAAATATTCATATGATATCTAAGTATTTTACTAAAATATCACTTTACATAAAATATCATTAATTAATTTCGGACACCATTCATTTAAATTTTAAATAATGAAAAATGAAAATATTTAAGCCTAATATAATACTTTCAACCAAAAATAAATCTTAATTATTTAAAATAAATTATTTTGGAACAATAATTAACTACAAAAATATTAGTTTTATTATAACTAAAATTATTTATATTAATTTTTTCACTCCCTACACAAACACTGTGTCAATGTTGTATAAGAATTTTTGGTAATTATATAGTAAATAAATTTATAAATAAATTTTTATTATTTTTTAATTAATACAAAAATTATATATTTATAATAATTTGAAACATATTATTTTCCCTATATGAATATGTAATTGAAATTTAATATAAATAGAGTGAAAATTTTTATTTTCGATTAAAAAAAATATTAGATAGGTTGTATTTCTAGATGAGTGACCCATAAACTAGAAAATCCATAAAATAAGAAAATAAGTTAAGATATAACTTTTTCAAATTATAATTAGGATGAATAATGGTGGCCTTATAAGTCTCTTTTGTCATTAGTTTAATCAATTTACCCTTCTTCTATGTTGTCATCTTTTTAATGTTATTACTAATCATTATGAAAATAATTTATTTTGAATTATTCTATAATATTAATTAGTATTATTTAAATATGAATTTTATTTTATAAAATGTAATATCTTTCTATATAGTAAATAAATTTTAAAATAATCTCTTCATGTCTGATGAAAAATGGTTATATAAAAATTTCCTTGTAAGTGTAAATGTATTTTTATACCACAATCAAGTATAACATTGATCCAATATATATAAATTTATTTATTTATATCAACAATAGAATAATGGAATTTTAAAACTAAAATAATATAAAAGTATCTTTGAAAATTTATTTAAAAAACACAATTTTCTTTTAAAATAGTTATTTTTACTATTAACTTGATTACTATTATTTTTCAAAAAATTCCAAATAAATCACCCTGATTTAATTTTTTATATATTTATGTCCAAAATAATACGAATTTTATATAATATAATTTATAAAAATGAATTTAATTAATCCTATTTTCTATTTTCAAATTCAATAAAATCATTTTTGAGGAAAATTGCATTTTTTAATCGTGTAACTACATAAACTAAAAATTCCATTCTTATCTCATATGAATTGATATGTAAATTTTTATTATATAGGGGAATTAGACATATATTTAATTTTGTGGTAAAAAATATTAAATTCATTAATCTCAAATTATATATTTATTATTTAAATAACAATATTTTTATAATATATCTCAAAAAATATAATTCTATATATTGCATGATAAACTTGTCATCTAAGAAGACATATTTATTTAATGATAAATGTAACAAAAATTATTACGGTATTATATTATAACCCCTTATTATAACTCTTAGCTTGATCATATTTTACTCTAATACAAAATATTGTCGATACTTCAACGTCATCACATCCTTGGATTCCCACTTAGATTGGTAAAATTTATGGCTACACCACAAGACTTTATCCATGTGAGTAGACTTTTTTCATAGAACATTCTATCTGTGATTAAAAATATCAATTGGATTCTCATCACATGGTGGATATTTCACTAGATAAATTACATCTACTTTTGGTATATGTAAAGGATTGTATATGTACTTCCTGAGGGGAGATACATGGCACACATTATGAACATAAGGGTGGTTGAGGTGTTGTTTATGTGATATGAAAAAACCAGGATAAGAACTAAAATATTTATGAGTGAAATAAATCTAGAAAATAGATTTAACATATATTAAAATAATATAAAATTATTCTATGGAGATATTTATAAGAATAACTTTTCACCAACATCAATCTCTAGACCTCACCAATGATTACCAACATTAATTTTTTGTCAACACTTACCAACTTTTATGTGATGAATAATGGATCTAATGTTATCTTCAATTTTCTAATCTTGATGGGGTCCCAAAATTATTCATTCTCCAACATTATCTCGACATGTATGTTTTCTTAATTTCATTCCATATAATGGTTTATAATGATCCCTCTAACGTCTCAAGTTAAATAATTTTTTATGAAAATAAAAAAATGATTTTTTATACCAATAACCATTCAAATACATAGAGAGAGATCTTGAAATGTCTTCTAGAGTTTGAAAGGTCCTCATAGACTTACCAATATTTAACGATGAATTAATGTAATAAAACTCAAATCTATATCAGATTAATTCTGAATACTTCACAAAACCATCAATATAGACCAAAAATCATGATTATAAAACATTGATTATGGTACTCCATGGAATATAACAATATCCATAATGTATAACTGAGAAATATCATTAAGTTATTAATATTAACTAATTAATATGAACTTCAGTAATTCAATACAGAAGATAACTATAAAAAAAATAACATTATTCCATTTAGATGATTTGGGTGTAAGATAATTGAATCTATTATAATGATAAACCATTTCTAGTAGGGTATGTGTAATGGTTATAAGACCCCCATTGACTTCTATCTATCAACTATAACTTTATGACACACCATGCATTATGATATATAATTTTCATTATACATTTTCATTTTATCCCACATGATAAAATATTATTGATTTATATAAATCTTCATATATTCGTTATGAATAGTGAGTTATGAATTCTTAGCCTTATCCATCTAATGATTCTTCATGTATGGTATTGATATTACAAATACATGGTTTCTTAGCACTATAATTAAAGTAAGACCATGGTTGAACACAACAAAATTACACTCCCTCTTCTGTATTTATAAATCATCATTTTTTATATCTTAATTCACTCATTTATGGATGGATAAAAATTTATATTTTAATGATATGATCTACCCTCTTACATCATTGTTGAAGTATCTTTATTTTTTAATTTCAAAATAATGAATCTCATTTAATTGTCCTCGTGGAAGGGTAATAATGGTATTTATATCACATAGGATCAACAATATTGTTCACCTTCACAGGCTAGAAATTCATTTATAATTTATCCTCACTCTATAATCCATCCATCTTATATGAAACCTAATACACTCTCTCTTATCAAATATATACTCTATAAATTTTTGAAAACAGTATACATCAAATTGGCCACCATATAGATAATTCCCAAATATCATCATTGAAACAATTACCACTACTGACTCTAAATAATGAGATTGGTAATTATTCTAATGAATTTTCAGTATATGTGAGTCATATGATATCACTATTTTATTTTAAATAAGGACATATCTTATTTAATTCATTGATGGATAAAAATATATCAAAATTTTTTCCCTGTTACATTGTACTGTAAGAATATATTCACCTATCGACCTTCCCTATAGTCCATTACAATTGTCCTGATATTCACCATCCATTATGAACATGGACCCCTTCTAGGGAAACCTGGTGGTTGGATTAGATATTTAACAGAAATATATTGAAAAGAATAAGTAGTATCCAAAACAACAAAAGAAAACTATAGATATAATTTAAAATGGTTGTTCATGGCCATTTCTCAATAAAATTATTGTTTAAAAGAGCCATCAATATTCCCTAACATGAAATTTTATAACCACATAATGATACTTTTTTCATCCAAAATTCATATTTTGTAAATTTAGAATATTGATTCCTCATCAATGAATCATCACTATATACAAATTACTTGTTGTGCTCTTCCACCATCAACATTATTATAATAATATCAAAAATAAAAACTAAAAAAAATTGATGAATGTAATCTCTAAATACACTATTCATTAAATACATGACCATAGAAAGAGAATTAGTAATTCCAAATTGAATATCTAAAAAATATTAAAATCATTACGTTGTACATATGGTCATGTTGGGTATATCCTATTTCATAACACTTAGATGATGATATTGATATCGAATATCATAATTGGAAAAATATTGATCTCCTTATAATTTATCAACTATGTCAATAATACTAGATATATGTTAAGTGATCTTAATGCTGATTTTTTGATTTTCCAAATAATCATTGAAAAGATTCATTGGCCCATCTTTATCATTAACAATAGGAATAGATGAACCCCATGGTGAAACACTATGAATAATGAATCCCTTATCATGGTTCTCTAAGAGTTTTTTCATCAATTCCCTAAACACAATCTGGAACATTCATTAATAGTTATTTGAAATATGTGTTACTCCATGATTGAGTTATATTAAAAAACCATCTTCATAATTTAGATGAATATAGTGAAATTAATCTATAATGATTCAAAAAAATGTCATAAAATAGAATTATCATCAACTATTAGTTTCTCTCAGTACATTTTAGATAAACATCCCACATTAATAGGTTTTAAAAACCATTAATTAATGATATTTTAATGAATATTTTATGTTTATTTACACATATATTGAATATCATATATTAACTCAAAATATCAAATGATTTATCCATTCCTTGAAAGTTAGAATAGAATCTATAATAATAGATTAAATCCATGACTATAATTAAATAGATTTCAACTACTAGGGGAATAAAATTATGTTATGTAAGACAATTCCATGAAAATTATCCCATAAATTAGATATTAAATATAGATGTGACCATCATACCATTAGTATTTTTCACTACAAACATCAAATCAAATCATTGAGTGCATGATTTAATATCATTGGATAATTCTTGTGATATAAAAGAGTGGGTAGAACCAATATCAAATAAAATATATTCACTTTTTGTGTGGTTGATAAGTGTAAATTTTTCCACATCACATGGAACTTATACATCAGCTGTATTAATTCCACATGATTGGATTCTTCCCTAAAAATATTCAGTTGTATGTCTCATTGATTCATGGGGAACAATTTTTAATAATTACTTAGAACATTACTCTTGATGAACATGATAGAAGTGGGGTCATTTATTTCCTCATATTTTTTACCTTGATAATATGTATTTTGGTAATTATATCATATTCAAAATCCCATAAACCAGTCTCCAAGAGGTTTAATTGTTCAATTTTTTCATAATAACTCATCACTTGTTCCATTTTTTTTGTGTCCCTTTATTCTTAGTGCTCATCCAACCACATTGTCACTTTAATTACATAGAATAAAAAATATATACATAATTATTTAATTTTTTTAATATTAATTAATAATATAAAATCATATGATGAAATATTTTTATAAATTTTTTTTCTTTAGAAAAAATAGAATAACACCATTAAAGAAATTTGAAATCCATATTTTTTTATTACATATGTATTTTTTTGAACTCCATAATCATCATTAAAATTTATCCTCTCACTCTAGAAAACTTTCTTCTTCCTTCTCAATTAATGTGAAGATGTTTCTCTCAATTTCATCACACTATTCTCGGGGGATTTATGTCTACAATAATATCCAATTAAATGTTCTCAATATTATTCCTTATATTCTTTCAACCTATTCTGTGTATTAGATCAATGTCCACCATTGAAAAACATCACAACTAAAATAATAGACTTCTAATAGCTTTTCAATATTCCTTACATCCCAAATTTGTGAATATATTTTTAAGGGAATTCATCCATTTTTCAACTACCAATGGATTATTATGCCAATTTAATGATATAGACTTCTATTATAGTAAGTGACCCAAAACATGTGAATCGTACTATGTAAAATAGGTTTATCTATACTTAAAAGTTTATTCATTATTACTTCATTTAGCAACCCTAATATATCCATGATCTACTTATTTCTAAAACTAAATATATTGTCAAACGTTGGATGGAAATCCCTACAATAACTATAGGAATTTATTATCATCATTATTTAGTAAATTCCACTAAATAAATGAAGATAATAAGTTAGTTCATGATCATCATAAATACATGACCGTAAAATAAAAAATTCATATAATGGTAAATCATATCAAATAATTTAATGGATTGTTATAATTATCATGATAGTGATGTTCATTTTAAAATATACTTCCCATTTTTCCCACTATACTTCTTCTGATACCAAGCACAATAACTCCAAATCCAATAACTAATAGGATTTTTCTACATTACTATATTTGTATGTAATATATGGGTCATATCATCAAGGATTGATTAGACTATTTTTTCTCGAATTAGGAGATATAGGCAAGTTTCTCAAATTACATAGGAAATAAAAAAAGACATTACTTATTTAAAATTGTTACATATATAATATAATCCATAATATCTATATAAAAATCATTAGAAAGGGAAATCATATAAATGTTGATATTAGATTCTTTCATACGATTATTTATAATTAAATCTATCATGACAAAAAATGAATTATCAACATGGAATGGTAACTAATTGAAAACATATTCCATTTAATCAATAAAATGATGACAATATGAATTCTGGATTAATATTAATATATTCATTTCATTCATAAAAATAAAATAATTATCAATGAAGTAAATTCATAATATTTAATACCCTGATCTCAGAAATAATTATATCTTAACTTTAACATCCTTTAATGATTTCTAAAAAAAAGTAACTATACCAAAAACCAAATGGATTTATGAAATCTTATCCATAATCCAAAGTATAATGACACTCATAGAGTGGTTAATGAGGTGCTATTGGGGAGACTATACCCTCATGATCATAGTAGCACATCGATATGTCAAAAAATAAAAAAATTAAACATTAGAATAAAAAATAAATAAAGATAGTGTAGTAAATGAATAATATAAACTTAATATTAATGGTCAAGGAAAATATTAAACAATTCATTCATGTCTTGATGATGATACCTTACTATAACATTAGACACAAATTATGAAACATGATATAGTGTATTACATAAAAAACCAAAATAAATAAATTTACTGAGGGAGAACTCTATGAACCTCTTGATATCCAGTTCATCCACTTTTTCCTAACTCCCAAGTACATTCATAACATAGAAAGCAATAATCCATGGAACTATTAACATGATATCTAATTGGGTACCCCACTGTAATGGCTTCCTACGTAGGTGTGAGATAATGTTTGAGTGGGCCACCACAAATGGTGTATATAGATAAATCGAACATGTGAATATAATGTACTATAGTGTCAAGATAATAATTTTATCATACATTGATGAGTACATAAATGTTAATTGTATTTTCTTCCAATAGGATAACAAGATGACTCTACCTACTTCTCCATATTACAATATGATAATCTAATATGTAACTATATATATGTACAAAATCATATATATAAATATAAAAAATATAGTTATATTTTGAATCCACTAAAATGGACTATGTTTGTGCAGGAATATGCTTCCATCTACCAAGAATAATATCTGTTGGAATGACCAGGTCATTACTCAGTAATCCATTACAAGTCTAAATGATCCTAAAAGATCATTAAAATGGTGAAATCCCTATGACACATAATTAATGAGATACTTCATGCTCAAATCTCAAGATGTTGGGTGTGTCGTTATGCCAACACCTAAACAGGGGATGTGGTGTGTCATTATGACTATCCAAATAGTGTCAATGGTGTGAGACATCAATCTCAACACACTACTGGAAAAATGTCCTATACCAATGGTTCAAAAACTTGGGTATAGACCCCAAAATTGTGGGTATATCCTATACCCACGGTTTTGGGAACCGTGGGCTGGAATGGCCTCGGTATAGGTCCCCAGCCTATACCCACGGTTTTCCAAAACCATGGGAATATGTGCAATGCCACCGTGTCACCAAAATATAGTCAATTTCCATGGTTTCAACGGCCTATATCCACTGTTTCAAAACCTATGGTATATGTCCTAAAATAATACAGGCGTTGAGTTTCTATCATGCGAAGTCTTCGCTGTAAACATCGCATTTAACCACTACCCTATAATCACCAATATGTATATGTATATATATATATATATTTAGTTAAATATAGTTATAAAAACCATGGGTATAGAGGGAAGAACCATGGGTATAGGGTTCCCGACAAAAAAATTTTCCTTCCCGTGGAAAAAAAAATTCTCGTGCACACAAAAGTGACCTATACCCATAGTTTTTCATAACCGTGGGTATAGGTATTTTAGCCCAGACCTCTCCCCAAGGTTTTCCCCAAAACCATGGTGATATGTACCCCTAAACCCACGATTTTGGGAAACTATGGGTATACGTCACTTTTCAGGACCTATCCCCACAGTTTTCAAAAACCGTGGGGATAGACCCCCCCTATACCCACGGTTTTGGAAAATTGTGGGTATAGGTTGTGAAAAGTCACCTATACCCAGAGTTTTCCAAAACCATGGGTATAGGGGGGTCTATCCCCATGGTTATGGAGAAAACCGTGGGGATAGGTCCATTTTCCAGTAGTGACACCTGAAGAAGGTAGAGTTAAACATCATTTTCAGTAAGTCCCTTAACCATCGAATCACATCCAATATCAATGGTGTATTAATATTAAATGTATGTATTTAATACTTATGATAATTTATAAGATGAAATTATCCAAGGGAATCACATTTATTATAATTCTTATAATAATTGATTATTCAAATATAAAAGTGGTGGGGTCATAAAACCAAATTCAATTCCATTTAATTAAAACCATTCAATTTAAACATGACATTTAATTTATCAAATCATAGAAATTTATAATCAATTATTTCCAATGCACACAGAAGGTTATTGATCTTTGAAATAATTGGTTACAAAGAAGTACATTCCACTTTTATTAATTCATTTGTGAATAATTTTGAGTTTAGGTACTAATAATTTCACATATTTGGTAATACCATAATGTCATTGGAAGAAACCAATACCATGTGTCCAAAAAATATTTAAATAACTAATCAGTAATTTTATTTGAAGGTAGTGCACTTAATCAATGATGTTTTATTATAAAACATATCATTTATGACTAAAAATTCATTTCGAATAACTAAGAATCAAATTGAAGAGGCATAACTCGATTCACCAAAATTGATCATATGAGAAATCTAACAAGCAAGGAGAATCAATTTCATGGTATATAAATATTACATGTAAGGGGGAATATCAAATATAGTCGAACCTGAATTCTTATAATATATCACTGGATTCTAAAAATTTATGTAAAAGTGAAAAATCACTTAGAACACACAAAGGGATGAATAAAATTAATGTTTAAATACTATAATTAAATTGAAATCCTCAACATGAGTAAAACATAATCTGTATAAAAATATAAACATGATGAAATCATATGCATGGGATGTATAGAAAACATCGGTTCATGCCACAATTGAAATATTTATAAATGAATTGAAACATAGGGGAAAAACTATAGACCACCTACCTAAATATTATGACTCTCTCCTCATCCAATATAATGGTTTCATTCAATTTGATTCAGGAGAAATCGATGAAATAGAAATAAACCATCAAAATAGGGAGGATTGGATCATAGAAAATAGTGAAACATATATGTTGTGAAACTAACATGTGATGAAAGATGATTCGAGATCATAACTTTAGTTATCTAGTTCATCCTAGGGAGTTTAAATCATTTTCCATATCCATGATATATAAATGTCCCTAGGTTATGGAGGAGGGGATCCTAATAAGGTATAAATGGAGGATCCATCCAATGAAATGGGATGAGGAAATATTAAAATTAGGTTTTTTGTTTTAATAATGGTAAAATTGGAAATTCAACCTTCATGACATGTTCTCATGGTTTGGCGGCTTGGTTTGACAAAACAATTCGCCAAAATGTGGCTCCCAATATATAAGAACCACACCCCAAACTATTTTCCTACATTTTTTCACCAATCATGTGACAAATTTTCACCAAACATTTAAGACATACTTCCTTAGATGAGAACACTTTGTAGGGTTAGCCATATGGTTTAACAAACCATGTGCATCATGTTTTAACCCTTTATTGCAAACTATAAAGCCTCTTACAACTATTCCCCTTGACCCTATAGCTTAAGTAAAATCTTATGGTCTCATACTACACATAATGCTCCCTACAAAGTTTATCCTGGAGATCGGAATGGTTTTAGAAAAATTTTCTTCCTCTTCCAACATCTCCTGTTTTTTCTTTTAGTGGATGATAAATTCTTTGAATTGAACTACAAAAAGACATTTTGGGATTTTGGAGTCCTTCTGTGAAAACAGTTAAATTAATGATATTTTATACACTAAAACCCCATTTAATAATATTGGACATCATTTTTATCTCATGTGGCCAATCAACGATTCGAGTGGCTAACAATTTTTGAGAACCCACCCGTCAGTACATTTACAATGCATTCCTCATATATTAAAAAGTCAATTTCATTCAAAAATAACATTCCATTTCAAAAAATATCTTTAACGAATAATAAATACAAAATTTAAGTACTTCCATGGTCAATCCAATAACATTCCTAATGAAACATTATTTTAAAATATTATATATAGTTCAGAAAATAATAATATACATGATTCAATTAATAAAGATATTTTTTATAAATGTAATGTGTAATGGTAAATTACCACTATAATTTTAATGTTTATTGAGAAATATAATGACCAAAATGTTAATAAGAGATAAAATTTGAATACAAAGTTATCATAAAAATAGGTTTTATAATAAATTATTCTCTATTTTTAAAATAAAGAAAATTAAATTATGAAAGAAAAAATAAATTTTAATTAAATAATTTTCAAGTTAAAAACATTTAAAAATGTAGGCGAATCTAAATCATATAAATTATTTATGGCAGTTGTATATCCCATTAACCATGTATACATTAAATAAAAAATTTCCTCTTCACTTTTTGTATTGATAATAATAAATGAACCATTCATAGACCATTAGATATATTTCTCTTAAACCATGTATAAATTCAAGTATAAATGAAAATATATCAAATAAAAATTAGAATAATGAATAATTATTTTTCAATAAAAATTATGAATTATTTCATCACTAAAGGAAAATATACCTAATCCAAAAGATAAATTATATCAGATTTAATTTTAACAATTTATTTTTGTTATTTATGTTCTAATAAGAGTAAAATTTTGAATAAAATATTGAATCTAATAAAATATATTTATTATAGTAAAATAGATAAATTTTATGATTGATTTATTATCAAATTCCTTTGATGAACAAATAAGGAATCATATAAATAAAATGATTGTAAGATAAATTCATATTAGTTATGTTACTATTAATATGTTTCCAATTGAGTGATTAAAATAGAATTTAAAATTTAATCATTAAAAAAATTATATGACCATGTAAAAAACATAAAATTTAATGCCCTGGAATTCCATATAATTATTTTAATTATATAGAATTATTTTGAGACCTTGAAATCTGACGGCGCGCGATTCGGAGGCCCGGTGTGCCCAAAATCATGCGTTAAAGTTTTATTAAGCATTAATTAGCATGTGTAAGCTATTTTCCTTAAAAAGTGGAATAACTGTTAAGTATTTTCCAGGATCAGAAATCCCAGGGCACCATTGCATTCAAGATGGCAGGTTTACCCTAGAGGCGACTTATGTTTAGTCAGCGTGGGCCACTTGTGAGAAAACATGAAAATGGCATAATCATAAATAAAATAATTAAAAATAATTATTTTATTTTTCAAATTCATATAAATCACGAACAATGACTCAGATTAAATATCTGAGACCAACAATGAACATGTGAGGGTATGTTATCTTAAAGAAGATACTAACATTGGCTGGCATGTGTCACCACTGAAAGTTAGTTCTTGGTCGTAAATAAAACAATTAAGTGACGATTATTTTATTGTAAAATCCATAACTTCTAAACGGTTACTCAGATTAAAAATTTTAGAGTACCATTTAGTTTTTAGGGTTGTGTCCTACTTAGAGAAAGCCTAACCTCGACTGGTGTAGGTTGAGGGTGAACGTAATTAAATTATTTATCTTTTTTTCGGGTACATTTAGTAAACGCTTGGGAGGCGTTTTCTAATTTATGAAATGTTTCTCAGATTAAAAATCTTAGGGAATTGTTAAATTCAAAGCATCAAGATTTTCTTAATGGAGGATTTATATTTACATTAGTAGGTCCAGAGAAAAAGTTATGTTTTGTGACATTTTTAACAAAATGAAATAAAATAATTTTTTTATTTCATTTCATATCCTCAAACGGACCAGTAAAGGGGGTGGGGCCAGCGATGTGTCAAGCCAATAAATGACTTGACCTGCCATCCCAAAATAACGACGTAGTTGGGGAATTAGGAAGCTTCTTAATTAATGAGCCCCATTGAATTCAAAAATCTTTACTTACCCTCCCCATTTTATATATATATGCAGCATAGGGAGGGGTATCGGCAAAACATTGCTAAACAATGAAGTGATGAAGCAGCGCCATGAAACCGAACCCTATGAAGACGTAGCGACCCAGTGGGAGGTGACGGATGACACCGAACCATGAACAAAAGGGAGACATACAAGTGGCGTCATTGGGAACTAGTTGTGGGGACAAAGAGCACGATCCACCCTCAAGCGCAGAGTTTTCTCCGACGATTCGAGGTAGGGGGTTTTTTCATTTATGCTTTCTAAATGATTTTCCTCTTCGTCATTCTTGAAATAACACAAAGAACGCTGGTCAACCGACCAATGGGATGACCTGTGATTCATTCATCTTTGCGGGAGGTTGTTGCAGGGAATCATGTGGGGCTTATCTTATTGTTTAATTTAATTGTTATTAAACCCTTAAACCCCCTCTTATTACGATCTAACGCGGAGGGCACAGGGAAAACGAAAATGGACCAAACCCTCTACTATATTTTGATACATCGTTGTGCCTCCATGGATGTCTAAAAGCGTGATGTCACCAACTGGAAACATTATGGATAGTGTGTTGGCGCACGCCAGTAGATGAGGTTGCGGCAGAAATCCGCGGTGGTCGTGGGAGCGGTCGACATCGGCTGACCACAGAGGAGGCGTGACATGATGTCGCACACCACCAATGAACAATGAGGGCCACGACTTGTCAGCCATGATGATCAGGGAAGAGGTTGAAAGGCACCCCGGCCGGCCGTGACGGAGCCAGCAGAGCGGAGGTGGGCGCGCCCTTGGCAGCAAACCCACGTGGAAGCAAGGAAATGGCATGTGTTGGCTATGGTAGGAGAAAGGGGTTGGTGGATCGACTGGTAGTCGACGAATGGGGTTCACTCCAACGGAGCACCTAACGCCAAATCTGTAGCCCGACGACAAAGTCGCGGCCCGTCGGTCACGACACAAAGTACATGTGGCGCCACATGGTCCCGCGTTACTGTCAACCCCCACAGGTTGACCCGCTGACTAGGCTTTATTCCACATAATCCCTACACGAACGTGCCACGTCCGGGTATTCCTAGTGGCACCGCCTGGTCGGTCTAGCTGACCGACCCCCTGCTTAGAGGGATGACCCGCCGCTCAGCGGGCCAGGTTGACCCAGGTCAAGTCATACCCAAGTTGTGCTAGGTCGACCTGGGTTGGCCCGAGTCAACCTATGTCGAACCAGGTGGGGCCTTTCCGACCTAGGCAGACCAAACCCGGGCCCAGTACCGCCCAGGAACACATAAAGGGCCTTATTATGTGAACCAGACATCCATGTGACGAACCATCTATGGAATTGGGATCCTTGTAAAGATAATATTATTTTTATTTACTACATGATAGTTACGGAGAATCTTGGAGTATGGAGGGGTGAGATCATACCCGAATCCAACCGGGCCATCGGCACTAAAACACAAATAACGCACAGACCAGGTGTCCTATTGATGTGTCGTCTATTGAGTTGTAACCATTATGACATGGGAGATCATCAGGATACATATTTGAGACTTTTTTTGGTTGAAATACAACTTATGTCATGGTGAGGGGTTCTCCCGTGTGCACTACGTACGGAACCCCTACGACTGGCTGATACCTAATGACTTATGTCTTTTCGACTCGGAGTGACTCAATGGCCACGGTCTGTGATGGGGAGGAGTACCATAGAAGGACACAGTGGGGAGCTTCCATGGTACGCGATGGAGAGGAGAAAATCAGCAGGCCAAGGTGGGGGAGGGTGGATCTGTGTGACCTAGAACACCCATGGTATGCAGTGGAGAGGAGTACCTCATCATTTTGAGGTTAGTGGGAAGAGCCTCTGTGTGACGTAGCAGGACCAATGTACTTGATAGAGGAGTAGTTATCCAGCTATATAGGTGTCCAACGTTGTGATTGGGGATGTTACTAGTTAATACATCTTGAGAATCCTGTGATGGGCTATCATCATTTATAGCGATCATGTGTGGTTCAGTATCATAATCATGTTTCTCTGAGTTGTATACCCGATTTGATCTGGGACTCTAATCGTTATGTGTCTATGGATTTGTGCTTTTTTATTGAGATCATGTTTTTTTGTTTTCCTTGTGGAATTCTGAGAGAAAATCGGGGGAATCGTGGTCCCCACAGAGTATCATTATACTCACCCATGCAAGAGCTACGTGCTCACCATGTTATGTCTTATGTAGGTGATGAGAAGCTGGGTTGAGGCTTGAGGGAGCCAAGACTAGGCGGTAAATGGAGGAGATAAGAGGATGTATAGTGTTGAGGAGGCGATATGTACCTACCCTTCAGGTAGGATCCTTGGAGGACGACTCATTAGTTTTTTCCCTTTTTCCATGGTATTGTTCCTTTTAGTTGTATTTGTACATTTTAATTGTACTTTTACTTTCAGTTGGGCTTTTATTCTGACCCCTTTTACGTCCAGAACACCTTTTTCTATAGTAAATTACTTAATAGTTTCTTCTTATTGTATTCTTGGACAGTGTGTTTGTACATTTTTAAAAGAAATTCCTTCCCATTTAAGGGAATACACCTTTTGGTGCAAGACGCCAGCCCCTGGCCTATAGAAGGTGGGCTGGGGTAGTCATAGCACGGGCCCTGGGGAACAGGTCATGAAAAAGTGGTATTAGAAGAGATTAGTTCTATTGAAGAATTGGACTCTGATATTTTCTATGTAGTAGTAGTTTTGAGTTTTATGAGTGTGGTAATTAGTTTGGGGAATCGAGTTTTGGTGCGGCGTCTGACGTATCCGTACACTAGGACCCTGAATTCTCATTTCCAGCTCAGTGCACGGAAACACTGACTGTGTGTATTATTGAAGAGTTTTTCATGTGATTTCATTTGAGTCAGCTCACCAGTTATAACTTAATGACCACAGTGCACTTGTTCTTTATTGGGATTCCACCACATAGACAGACATCTAGGATTCCCGAGAGAGTACACGATGATGGCCTATCGAGCAATGAGGCTCCGGTTTAGGGCCCACTTACTATGTTGTCACCTTTGGGTGGTGTACCAGCATCACCACCACCTGTTGGGAAGAAGTTACCACCAGCCGCACTGGCAGACGTTTCACGCCGACTGAGTGCATAGAATGAGTTCAAATTGAAGATACCACCGAGGTTTCAAGGCATGACAGATTCCAAGGTAGATGAGGACTGGCTGGAGGCTATGGCTAGAGTTTTTTTTCCTAGATTGGACACTAGTTGAGTAGATGGTAATCCTGGCTGCTGTTTTTTCCAATACATGACCATGAGGATGGTATGTAGGGTAATGATGCTTCAGTACTTGGACCGCTGCCTAATATGGTACGTTAAGGTAGTGTGCCAGCTATATCACTTCCTGTTGGTCAAGAGTTATAACTGATGGTACAGGTAGAGGGAAAATGTAGGTTTAGTTCCTTACATGTGTTTCAAAATTAGATACCACTTAGGTTCCTAAGTGATCCCAACTCATAGGCCTCTAAGGACTATCTTGAGAAAGTGGATGGGAGTTCCCTAGAGCTTCTACATCTTCATCTGGATGACATGTCAGTAGATGAGTATTCATCAAGGTGCATCGACCATTCCTAGGTACTCGATGAATAAAATACTGTTAGTTCTTCAATGCTCGGACCGCCGAGCGTGGTGTGTTTAGGGACATCCCATCCAGCACTATTCCTCTATGAATTCTACTTCTGTTAGGGTGCAAGAGAGAACCATTGGGGTTTAATGTTCTTTAGTTGAGTAGATACAACATGTGAATGTTAGCAGTTGGAAAGCATAAACTAGTGCTTGTTTCAGAGACTTGGGTCTGTAAAATTTTTCAGGAAGAGGATGTGATACGGACATATGAATATACAGGGATGCAGACGTGGAACCAGAACTAAGAGTGTAGCATGAGTTGGTGTCTATTTCAACATTTTACAAACCACACCCCCCTATGTGGCCCCCACCAGGCATAAGGATATAAAGGAAAAGTGAAGGAATAAGCTGCATACGGTCAAGCATTGTGACCCAAGGGCTCTAGGAATGATTTGAGCTACGGTTTGTGTTCACAGTTGTTTTTGTATTAATAGACATAGGTGAACATCATTCCTTCATTCTGTGAATCTTTTTCAAGACCTAGAGTTTATGGTTACACTGTTGACTTGACCCTCATGTTTATAGATACCTTTTGGAGGAGATATAATAATCACACATATGCCCATAGTGGGATCTGACCCTTGAGGTGAGAGTTTAGGTTGGAAGTTCTTGGTGGCATGGTCAAGGCTTTACGAAGTTAGTTTGGGTATGGAATGGACATCCATAGTTCTTACTCAGATTGACTGTATTAATAAAAAAGATTCTGGTTTATATAAAATATTGGAATGGTGTTTTCTTTGGTCGGTGAAAAAGGAAACCTCAACAGCACAGGATAAACTCATACAATGGAGGGTGCATCCGATCACTCTTGATTCAGCTAGCCTTACCCTCGTGGCAGCGGGATTTTTGAGTTTTCAGTTCCCAAAATAAGTGGCAGAGTGTGGGTACATCAATTCAAATTATGTTTCGAGGTCTTCCTCCCCCAAAGGGAGAGAGACATCTACTTTGACGAAGAAGGTTGAGCCTTTCCTGTGGACGAAGAAGTATCTGTAGATCCTTCAATAGATGAGACGAAGAATGATGAGCAGAACTACGCTATCCATGACCAGGAGTTAGAAGCATTGTTCTTCACCCTTATGGTATGGATACATTACTTGATGGGAAAATGTTTTATAGTCTACTAAGATCAGAAGAGTATCAGGTATATATTCTCTTAGAAATACCTAAACTTGAGACAGCAGTGATGACTAGAGTTCCTCCAGGCCTATGATTTTGATATTGTCTATACTCTTAGGAAGGGCAACGTGGTAGTAGATGCACTCAACAGGAGGTCTGGTATGCAATTTCGGAGTGAGGCGATAGGGAATCTAACAACTTTTAAAATATCCTTTGTGGAAAGAAAAGGAGTAGCATACCTCCAGTCTATGACAATCACCCCCCCAATCCTTCATCTAATCATGGAGGCGTATCTTGGGGACATCGACTGTGAGGCTTGATGTGCTCAAATACCCTCAGGGTAGGCACCTGATGTATTTTATGAAGGTAGAGAGCACATCATTCTCTTCATAGGATCTACCACTGTACTAGTGGTACTACGGGAGGAGGTGTTGAGGGAGTTCCATATGTCCCCTTTGGCGGTATATCCTTGTGTGGTGAAGATGTACCAGGACCACCAATGTCAGTATTGGTGGACATAGATAAAGAAGTTTATAGGAGAGTTTGTTTCAAGATGCCTCCCTTGTTAGGAATTGATGGTCAAGCATCAGGTTCCTGCAGGCTTAGCTCAGCCACTAGAGGTGCCTGAGTGGAAGTGGGATGGGATCTCCAAGGACTTTTTGAAAAGGCTTCCACGTACATCCAGGGGACATGATTCCATTTGGGTGACCGTTGACCAAACCACCAAGTCTTCAAACTTCATACCTATCTGAGAGCGGGGATCATTAGAGGGATTGTGAAGCCTCTATATATAGGTGATTTTTCGACCCCATGGGGTGCCATCGACGATTGTCTTTGACCGTGACGAACATTTTACATCCAGATTGTGTAAGGGATTGTAGGAGGCATTCGGGAAACAGTTGAATTTAATCACTGCCTTTCATCCTCACACAGATGGTCAGAAAGAGCGGACCATACAGATGCTGAAGTACATGCTACGTGAATGCACCCTAGATTTTTGGCCACAGTTGGGAGGATCTCATTCCCATGGTGGAGTTCGCATAAAACAACAGTTATCACTCCACCATAGTTATGGCACAATTAGAGGACCTATACGGTCGACCCTACAGATCACCTCTACACAGGAAAGACCCAGGGGAGTCAACACTAATGGGACCCGAGTTGGTACGAGCTACCACTGAGAAGGTGTAGGTCATCAAGGAGTGGATGAAGACTTCACAGAGTAGACAAAATTCATATTCTAACAGAAGACAGAGTCCATTGGACTTCCAGGAGTTGGACCACTTTTTCTAGTGAGTCTCTCCACAACGGGGACTACAATTATTTGACAGAGGAAACAAGTTATCACTGAGGTTTATGAAAACATTTATTATACATCGAAGGATATGCGAGGTGGCATATCGCTTAGCACTTCCACCGTAGTTGGATAAGGTGCACGGCGTATTCCATGCATCTTAGGTGAGGAGATACATGCAAGAACCATCTCACATCATCGACCATGGTCAGCTAGACTTAGACGATGGGGAGCCTTTTACAGAGGTTCCAGTAGAGATTGAGGATCAATAGGAGAGAGTCTTTCATGGGTGATCGATACCTCTTGTACGCGTACACTAGAAACACAAGAACCTTTAGGAGAGAACATGGGAGTGGGAGACTCATATTCGTGCTCAGTACCCCCATTTGTTTTACTTATTCTATGATGTGGATTTTGGGGATGTAAAGACCTAAGTAGGGGAGAATGTAATGTCCCAGAATTTATGTATATTATTTTAATTATATTGAATTATTTTAATATTGTGAAATTTGACGGTGCGGGATTCCTAGGCCCGGAGTGCCCAGAATGATCTGTCAAAGTTTTGTTAAGCATTAATTAGCATGTATAAGCAGTTTTCCTAAAAAAGTGGAATAATTCATAACCAGTTTCCTAGATAAAAATTATGAGGGAACCATTGCGTTCAGGACGGAGGGTTTACCTTAGCTGTGAATTAAGTTTATTCGTTGTGGTCCTCCTGTGAGAAAACCCAAAAATGGCATAAACGTAAAAAAAATTTAAATAAAATTATTTTATTTTTTAATTTCTTATAACTCATGAATGGTAACTCGAATTAAAAATATGAGACCAATTCTCAACTCTTGTGGGTATAATCTCTTTATTCAGATACTAACATTGGCCTGCGCGGGCCACCAGGGAAAGTTAGTTTTGGCCACAAATAAAATAATTATGTTACAATTATTTTATTGTAAAATCTATAACTTCTTAATGGTAACTCGTATTGAAAATCAGAGAGTACCAATTTGTTTATTTGGGGCATGTTATACATAACCGAAGTCAAACCTTAAACGGCATGGGTTTGGGGTGAAAATAATTAATTTATTTAACTTTTTTTCTGGTATGTTTAGTAAACATGTGCTCGGCATTTTCTGACATTTGAATCGTTGATCGTACTAAAAATCCGGGGGCACCATTGAAACCACAACACTGGGATTTTCATAAGGGCGTCTTTAAATTGACCATAGTATATCTTGAAAAAAATATTATGTTCTGTGACTTTTTAAAAGAAATGAAATTAAATAATTTTGTAATTTTATTTCATATCCACCAGCGGACCAGTAATGGGGGTGGGGCTAGCGATGTGTCATGCCAATAAATGGCTTGACCTGCCAACCCTAAGTAACGATGTCATTGGGGAGTTATGAAGTATTCTAATTAAATAGACCCATTAAACACCAACATCGTTACTTACCCTCCCCCTCTCCTATATATATGGATCTTGGGAGAGGTATCAGCATAGATTCTGTAAGCAAAAAAGTGTTGAAGTAGCGTTGTGACGCAGAACCCTTAGAAGATGGAGCCGACCTAGCATGAGGTGACAAAAGACATCGAACCACGAACCGAAGGACGATGTACGAGTGGCGTCATTGGGAACCGGTTTTGGGGATGAAGAGCATGATCCACCTTGAAGCGTGGATATTTCTCTGATGATTCCAGGTAAGGGGTTTATTTGTTTATGCATTCGGAAAGATTTTCATCTTCCCCATTCTAAAAATAACATGAAGAACGTGGGTCAACTGACCAATGGGTTAACCTGCTATTCATTTATCTTCACGGGAGGATGTTACGGGGAATCTTGTGGTGTTTATCTTGTTGTTTAACTCAATTTTTATTAAACCCTTAACCCCTCGTGTTATGAGATAACACAGAAAACGCAGTCCTAACAAACCCAGCCCAAACCCTCTGCTATATTTGTTACATCCTTGTGCCTCCATTGAAGACCGATATCACAATAACACCAATCGGCTATGTGGTGGATAACGCATCAACACATGCCGCAAGAGGAGGTCGCGACACAATGCCCCAACGGTCGTCGGAGGGGCCGACAGTGGTCGTATGTGGAGGAGGGGTGTTGCGCCGTCACATGCTACCGATAAACAAAGATGGTCATGGATCATCAGTTGCGGCGACCATAGGAGAGGTCAGCTGGCACGCCGGTTGGCCACGATGGATCCGGCGGAGCAGAGGTGGTGCACTCCCTCACAGCTGTAAGTCTAGGACCAGCGTTGGTCGTGGTTGTATCATGGGGCCTCTGGATCACCCAGTGGGCGGTGGACGTGGCATGCATAGTGGTGCACCCCGATAGAAAATCCTTGGCCCATTGGCCGTGGCATGGAGGACACGCGACCCCCATGGCGCAACATTGGGGTCAACCCCTACAGGTTGACCTGCTGATGTGGCTTTTCACCATGTCAGGAATACCTGTATGGGCCACATTCGGGTATTGCTGACGGCATGTGCCACTATGCGGGTGGCACCGCCGGGTCGGTCCAGCGGACCGACCCGCGGCCCATCCGTGTTGGGCCGAGCCCAACGGGTCGTACCAGGCCCATCGGCCCGGGTGGACCCAGGTTGGGTCGGACATGGGATGGGTCGGGTCGAACTAGGTCAAACAATGCTGAACCAGGTTAGGCCAGTCTGACTGAGGCACACCTGACCTAGACCCAGTACCACCTGGGAACACTAAAAGGGCCTAATCTTGAGAACCGAACATCCGTTTTACGAATCATCAGTGGAGTTTGGATCTTTGATGTGATATATTCCTTTTGAATTACTCCACAAAAGATTTTTAGAAACATGGAGTGCGGCTGGGATGGATCGTACCCGAATCCAATCGGGCCCTTGGCACTGAAATCCCAATAACGCACAGACCGGACATTCGATTGACACACTGTTTGTTGCATTGGATCCCTCATTACATGTTGGATCATTGAGTAACATCTTGTAATACTTATTGCTGGTTGAAATATTACCAATGGTTTGGGGAGAGGTTCTCCCAAGCACACTATGTACGAGACCCTAGGACTGGAGGAGACCTGACGACTATTGACATTTAGACTCTATGAAAATCGATGACCATTGTACATGATGGAGAGGAGTAACTCACTAGGCCATAATGGGTAGTGGCCATGGTAAGAGATGGGGATGAGTACCACATTAGGCCATAGTGGGGGAGGGAGACTCTGTGTGAACCGGCACACCCACGATACTCAATGGGGAGGAGTACTACATCAATTTGAGGTTAGTGGGAAGCACCTCTGGGTAACGCGAAAGACCTACTCTACTCTATAAAGGATGAGTTATCCATCATCCGAGGTGTTAGAAATTGTGATTGGGGATGTTACTTGATACTACCCCTAGAAAATCTCATGGTGAGCAATCAGATTTCATACCGATCCTGTGTAGGTCAAAAACATAATCATGTTTCTATGAGTTGTATACCTTGTTGGAGATGAGAATCTAATTGAGTTGTGTTTATTTCTCTGTGATTTGTAATTGAGATCATTATTTTTTGTTTTACTTGTGGAATTATGAGAGGCCTTCGGGGTTCTCTGGGTCTCTACTGAGTATCGTTATACTCACCCCTGCACGGGTTATGCCCACACCTTGTTGTGTCTTCTGTAGATGATTAGCTTCTGGAATTAGGATTGAGGGAGCCATGACTAGGCGGTACGCGAAGGAGACAGGCGGGCGTGGAGTTAAAAGGAGGCTATATTTACCAAAACCTCATGTAGGATCCTCTATGGATTAATCTGTAGTTATTTTCCCTTTTCCGTTTATATATTTCATTTCACATGTATCTGTACATTTCATTTGTACTCGTACTTTCAGTTGGGATTTTATTCTAGCCACTTTTACATTCAACACACCTTTTTCTATAGCATTTTACTTCACAGTTTCTTCTTGTTGTGTTCTCGGACCATGTTTTTTTACATGTTTAAAGGAAATGGATTCCCGTTTTAGGGAATAGGCCTTTCAGTGCTAGTCACCATCCTCTGGCCTATGGAAGGCGGGCTTGGGGTAGTCACGACATGGGCCCCCGGGGGATGGGTAATGACATAAAAGGTGTAGTATATAAACAAAATAAATGTAAATAGTATCATTATTACAAACATGTCACAATAGATTGAAATAAAGAGGAAATTTGTTATCTCAAGGGTGACTTTCCTGAAATGTTCTCAAAAACTAATATATAATAAATATTTATTGATTATAATATAATTTTGTAACTATATAAATATAAATACTACACAATATGATCCATTTATAACATCATATAAATTTTTTGTTAACAATCATTTATAATAATCCTTGATTCTGGTGATAAAGGTATAATTTTTCATGTATGTTTTTATTTGAAAGTTACAGTCCTTGTATAATAATCAAGGTTATATAATATAAATAATTTTAGTCATGATATAAAAATCAATAATATTCATTATATACATATTTTAAATCATCCATGATAAACACACATGAAATATGAATCACATCACTTCTTGGAGATAGAAGGTTGAATATAAGCATGAGTAATGTTATAATTTTTTGAACGGGTGGAAGGGTAAGGAAGTATATGAAATATTATAATTATAAAATTTTAATTATGTAATAATTATCCTATATATACTTCTTTCCTAAATCATGAATATATATGTGAGGAGGTATGAGATAAAAAATTGCATTGGTTCAAGAGGTGATAGACTAATGTATAAACAAGCGATAGGTTTGTTTTCCATCTAACACAGATGGAGATGGAGAAATATTATTCATAAAACATTATATTATATAAATATTTTTTATATTATTTTTTAAATATATTTTAATTAATAGTTAAAAATTCATTTTATTTATAGTAGATGAAAAATTTATGTTCTTGGTAAATATGATTACCTATTCTTTGAATGACCACCACTTTTTCTCATATTAATAAATCTAGCGTTGGTATTTTGTGAATACAAATTTCCGAAATAAAATTCATAACATTTTTTAGAAGTGGTGTTGGTTGGTTTATTTTGATCTCATTGTCCCAAGGTGGTGTATATAAGAGATGATAAGTGGTTCCTTTTTATAACGATCTAAATGAAAAACATGGAATAAATAAACTAATTTAAATATAATAAATTAGTTTTCATGTAAATGATCCCCAATGAGGCTATAAATTAAATTTTATTATTGCATATGATTTAAATCCAATAAAATAATAAAATTTCTGTATAATTATATTGTATTTTAATTTTTATCTTTTGATTTAACCCCTTTGTTACTCAGTATTAATCTTAACCACAGTAGAAATTTTTTATTATTAAATGAATATTTTTTTAAGATCATAATTTTATTTATAAGTTAAAACAATTCTTATAAATGGACTACGAATACAATTTTATACCATTTATGATAATTCTTGTCCTCTTACATGATTTTTATATTTTTTTAATATTTAAATATTTTCATAAAATAAAAATAATTTTAATTTTGACACAATCCATTTAATTTGACTTTATATATATCATAAAAGAGATGGAATTAAAATATAATACTCTTCACCATTAATAATACATTATTAATTACAATAAAATTATTTTTGATAAACATTCTTCAAAAAATATTATTTTTATCTTATTTAAAATTATAATGTTGAATTTTGATATCTTGCAGAAGCACAATATCAGTGTTTTATAAGGCGTTAATGTAACTATATAGTAACTAAATATTAGAAATAAAATTATATGATAAAAATATTTTTATTATTCTCAAAATAACATTTATTTTCATTCAGGATATATTTTCATCCTTATGTGATCATATAAGAGAAATTCAAAAGTATGAGAGAGACATTTTTTATTTTTAATTGCTTAAATTATTATATAGCTCATTTTATGGGACATGATTCACATAAAAATAAATTCATTATTATTTAGTGATACATTTATAAATATCTTCATAAATTAAGAATTATGTTAAACAATCAAACCTTTATAACTTTGTTTTATTTAAGTGTCACCTAATTTACCTTTTATAGTGGTGGCATTTTTTTTTATTTTTTTTATTATTCATCATAAAAAAATTTATTCACCATTATTAAAAAATTTTAACTATTCAGATTCCAAATATGAAATCAATTTTAACAATTTTAATATCTTTAAGTGACATAAATTAATTTTATAATACTCATGCAAATCATAACAAAAAATCATTTTATGAAAAATCATTTTATAAGTAAAAAAAGTGTTTTTACACCAAGATAATGTAGAATGTTTATAGAAAAGTTATATATTAAATTATTTTTATAAAATATAAAATAATTTAATTTTAATACCATTCCAAATAAAAATTATTCTTTTAAAATACTAGAAATTTAACTATTTTTTCGTAAAAATTAGTACTTTCACTATACACCCAATGATTATTTTTTTAGAAAATATAAAAACATTAACCATAATATTGTTTTTATTATAGGATTTGAAACATTATATCCATTTTATAAAATAATATTTCAAAAATATGAATAAATTATTTATAATTTCAAAACCCAAAATGAAATAAAATCATTTTTATGGAAAAATAAAATTTTTATGTAAAAATTAACTTCAGAAAAAATTGAATGATTCTTTCTAATGAATTAAAAAATATATATTATATTAATACAAAAAATTATATATATATTTCATTATTTTCTTACATCTATTGTTATATTTCAATAAAATATATTTTTCACATTAAAATAGTAATGTTTTTTATAATATATCTCAATCCACTTAAATCATTGTGTTCTCTATTATGTGATACCTAAAAGAATCTATAATTATTTAAAGATAAACATTTCAAAAATTCCTGGTGTTTTACTATAAAATGAATATTTCTTTATTAATATCATACATTTCATCTTGAGATATACTAGTTACCAATAAACCTTATACAACATGCATTTATATCATTCAAATCAATGAAAAAATTTACATTATTATAAATAATGAATTTTTATTTGATAATTTTAATCCATTGCATACTAAAATTATATTTAATAATTATTTTAAACCTATATATACCATCAATGAACTTTATAGGGATGTTAAATTTCATGATTTTTTATATCCACTATAACTTACATTTAGTATTTTTATAAAAATAATAATGGATTATCTATGGCAGGGAATGTTCCTCCTTGGAGTTAATGCAATGTTTTCAATAAAAATTTGAAATGTGAATTATTTTTATTGGTTCAGGTGATGGTATATAATTTTCCTTTAAATGCGTTTTATTCTGCACCATCTGCAGATTTTAAAAAATAATTTATAATTAAAATGAAAATAAAAACCATTACTCAAAAAAAGAATAAAGAAGTTATTTTGGGAATGATTTTTTGTTAAAAGATAGTGTATAAATATTTATGATTACTTTCATGATTCTTGAGAATCTATTATAAGGTATACTAGTACAGATGATATCAATTATGGAGGGTTATTTTTTATTAACATTCTATATTATTTAACAGAATTTTTTTGACCTAGTCACATTATTATTCCATTTAATATCATAGTTAAATTATGTTGGTACCATAGTAATCATATTAATTTAATAATTTTTTTATAATCCCACATGATTAATATTTACACCTACTTTTATTGGGTATGTATATTAGAAAATTCTCTTATAGATGGTTATAATGAATGTTATTGAAATATTAGTATAATTGAAAGAAAAACCCCAATGAATAGAGAGGGAATTTTTGTTGTATATCTTATTTTCAATGAATAAAAATACAATATTAAATGTTCTATATTTATTTAAATAATTCATCGTCATTTTAATTGATGAATAAAATTGAAATTTTATTCGTTGTCTTTAAAATGTGGGGGTGATGAATTATTTCATAGGTGAATCTTGAAACAATGTTGTTATTTGGTAATTGGTTTATTTCCATATAAGTGATGTTTAATCATTAGGAGGATCGGGTTTTATATTTTATTATATATTGATTTTAGGATTGAGGTTTATATATGTGTTTTCTAAGAGATTTTATATCTATATATCATGTATAATATTTTGCAATATTTTTCTTGATTAATAACAATTCACGTGTGATTTAACATTACTAATTTTATTTTATTTTATGTAATATTTATATTTCACTTATAATAAGTCTTGGAAAAATGAATGAATAATAATTATTTAAGGAAATTGTTTCTGACGGTTTCACCGGGGCACGCGCATCCTTCTGCGGAGGACGCGCTGCCTGTTTCCCCACATTCCTGCTTTCCAATGGTGGGCGGCATTCGCTCCTTATCCAGGGACGTCTGCTCCTTGATCAAAACGGGATGATGGGATGTCGGTTCTTCCTTCTGTGGATTCCTCCTCAGAACTCGTCCCCTAGTCCTGGTCTCCCTCATAGATTTAATACGTTGTTTGGGAATCTCATTCCCAGTGCCATATCTTCATGGTCGTCAGTTAATTACACTACTTCCGTCAAGACATTCCATGGGGTCTTGACATGATAGTGACCTTCGGTCGGAGTAGACAGCAACATCAGGCATGTCAGGGCATCTCTGGGTGCATGGACATTGGGGAACCTGTATTCTTCCTCATGAGAGGGCATCTCAAGGGTGCATAACCCAAGGCATGTATCTGAGGTTTTCCTCAGCTTCCCATGTTTAACATAGGGTATGCGGCATTTTTATCGTCTTGCGAAGATGGTAACTCCAAAGGCGTTCCATCTGAGGTTTTCCTCAGGCATCTCATGTTTATCACAAGGTAGGCCGTGAGTTTAACATCTTGCGGAGACGAAATAAGGGTGATCAAAACGTCCCATAGGGACGGATCGATGGTGGTGTGCCCCGTAGAGGGGAGGTGTCACACCGTAATGGCTGATCTGAACACCACTGAGGGAGGATCAGGGGAAGTGCACCCCAGGATGGGATACATTACCATTGGTTGGGATTGAACCTCTTGTAGGTTTCCTACGTACCCTGTGTAGAGGAAAGGGATCAAAACCCTCGTAGTTCGAAGGGGTGATGAATAGGGGTGTACACAGAGGACAACAAACTGGAGATATGCTGGTGCTTACACATGGAAAGTGGCCCATGCGCCTCTAGGAGCAGCGAGGAGGTGGATGGCATTATCCCACCGGGATGTGGTGGCCTGGGTGAGAATCAGGATGGTTGATGGATGGGTGAATGAAGTGGAGGGGGAGTGAAATGGGACCATCGCAAGGGCGACGGTGAAATTGGGCTTGAGCCTTGAAGAGGCTTCCTACGTATCCCCGTGGCAGGTAATCAAAGGCTGCGTAGTTCGGGATGGTGCCGGTGAACCGACGTGAAGGTGGACCTTGGCCCGATGAATGTTGTCAGCAATCCAACGTGATGGTGGACCTTGGTCCGATGGGCATCATCAGCGTACCGACGTGAAGGTGGACCGTGGTCTGATGAGAGATGGGCTTGAACCTCGGAGAGGCTTCCTACGTACCATGCCTTCACATGGATCAAAGACTTCGTAGTTCAAAGGGTTTCATCGGTGAACCGATGTGAAAGTAGAACCGTGGCTCCACTAGTAGTGGGATTGAACCGGGGAAGGTTTCCTACGTACCATGCCTTGACATGGATCAAAGTCCTCGTAGTTTGGGGGATTGATGGAATACATTTTAACGTCATGCGGGACGATAGTAAACCCTGACGTGAATAAACGATGGGCGGTGGGTGTCGTTGAACTGACGTAAATGAGGGACCTTGGTTCGATGGGCGATGGGGTTGACCCTCTGGGAGGATTCCTACGTACCATGCCTTGACACGGATCAAAGTCCTCGTATTTCAGGTTGTGGAATACAGTTTAATGTCATGCGGGATGGGGTGGAACTTGATGTGAATTGGATGACTGGTGGGCTTGAACCTCGTGGAGGCTTCCTACGTACCATGCCTTGACATGGATCAAAATCCTCATAGTTTAGAAGGGGCTTCGTCGGCGAACCGACATGAAGGTGGACCCGAGGGGTCCAATTGTGGTGGGCTTGAACCTTGTGAAGGATTTCTACGTACCATGCCTTAACATGGATCAATGTCCTCGTAGTTCGGAATGGATGAGACACAACGGCTTGCCGTTGGACCAGAATGCAGTTTAAAGTCATACTGGATGAAAGTGGGACTCGACGTGAAGAAATGACGAGTAGGCTTGAACCTCGTGGAGGCTTCCTACGTACCATGCCTTGACATGGATCAAAGACCACGTAGTTCAAATGGGGCTTTGTCGGCGAACCGACGCGAAGGTGGACCTTGGTCCAATGAGTGGTGGGCTTGAACCTCTAGAAGGATTCCTACGTACCATGCCTTGACATGGATCAAAGGCCTCATAGTTCAGGTCGTGGAATGGGTGTGCAGTTTAATGTCATGCGGGACAAGGGGGGCATACAGTTTAACATCATTCTGGACGAGGGCAAAACTCGACGTGAATGAACGACTGAGCAATGTGTCTTGAACCTCATGGAGGTTTCCTATGTTACATTCATTGACATTGATCAAAGTCCTCGTAGTTCAAATGGTATGAGTCGCAACGGCTTGCCATTGGACCAGAATGAAGTTTAACATCATGCTGGATGGGGATGAGACCCGACGTGAATAAATGACGGGTGGGATTGAACCTCATGGAGGCTTCCTACGTACCATGCCTTAACATGGATCAAAGTCCTCGTAGTTCGCTATGGGTGGGGGTCAGGGTCAGTGCTCACTCTAAGCCTACGTGAGTCATGCTCGGTGTGAGAAACAAGAGGTTGCAAGGACCTGACGATCACGTCGCGAAGGATGCGTCCGTGAGAAGCGAAGAGGGGATTACGTGTTAGGCAGCCCATGGTGTTGGTACTTACTCCAGGATGGAGGCCCAAAGTAAATAATGATGATGATTTATGGCTTGAGCCTTGAAGAGGCTTCCTACGTACCATGCCTTGACATGGATCAAAGACCACATAGTTCTTCTGATGACGGCTTACCACTGATTGGGGGTTTCAACGGTTTACCGTTGGATTGGGTCACAACGGCTTACCGCTGGATAAGGATGTCAACGACTTACAGCTGAATAAGAATCACAACGGTTTACCGCTGGATAAGGATCACAATGGCTTACCGCTGGATGAGGATGTCAATGGCTTGACGCTGAATGGGGTCACAACGGCTTACCACTGGATGAGATCACAACGGCTTACCGCTGGATAAGGATCACAGTGGCTTACCACTGGATGAGGATCACAACGGCTTAACGCTGAATGGGGTCAAAACGTCTTACCGCTGGATGAGATCACAATGGCTTACCGCTGGATAAGGATCACAACGGCTTACTGCTGGATGAGGAGCACAACGGCTTACCGCTGCATGGGGTTGCAATGGCTTACCGATGGATGGGATCACAATAGTGAATGGGGCTTATGCAAGGAGCTGCCCGGGTGCCGCTATGGAGCGGCACTGGTGAATGGGGATTTTCGCCAGGAGCTGCCCGTAATGTCTTCCTCATGTCTGGCCATGAGGGCATCCCAACTCACTGGTGGGTTGAGACCTTCACCTATGCGCTAGTGCACAAGAGGGATATCACCAAGGGGTGTTGGAATCATGCCACTATAGACATGGCATTAGGCGTCTTATGCTTGGAGCATAAGGCATCTCTTGTTTAATGGAAGTGACATCCAATGTTTGGACCATAGGGATTACTACAGTTTAAAGTCAGGTAGATAGGACTGTTAGCATCTCATGCTTGGAGCACAAGGCATCCTATCATTTGTTAAACAGGGGGAACTACAGTTTAGAGTCATGTACATAGGACTGCTGGCATCTCATTCTAGGAGCATAAGGAATCTCTTTCTTGGATCAGGGAGGCATCCTATGTTTGGCGCATAAGGGTTACTACAGTTTAGAGACATGTAGAAAGGACTATTAGGCAGAAGGTGCCTATAAATGGTTGGTGTTGGGACTTATGCAAGGGCGGCCCTTTCTAGTTCAACCTGGCATAGGGGCCAAGTGAAAGGGTTTGGAGGAGTTTCCTGAGGAATGGTTCGAATCAAGGCACTCGAGGAATTGATGATGAGAATCTCGACTCACGACAAGGAATGAAAGCAAGAGGAATATGTCAACACAAGGTGTTTCATGGTGCGTGGAGGAGTATCTCTAATCATGGTATTCAATAGGTGGAATGTGGGAGCGCATAAGGGCGCAATGGAAAATCCCGGAATTCCGGCCCGAAAAGGTCGCGGTGCGACTCTCCATTTTTCATGGGGGTCTGTGACGGTTGGGAAGGGACGGGCCCGGAGGGTCGGGACCGCAGCCCGATAGTGACGGCGAGCGGGGGTGCGGCCGCCGCTGTATGGAAAGGTGGGTGCAAAGGTAGGATACTCGTAAAAGTTAGGTCTTCGCGAAGCAGCTTCGCGGAGCATGGCCTCACGGAGAAATAGTCTCTCGTGGAGCAACGGGGTCTCGCGGAGCTTAGTCTCGCGAAGCAGCTTCACAAAGCATGGCCTCGCGGAGCATGGACTCACGGAGTCTCATCTCATGGAGCAGCGACGCGAAGGAAGCTGCTTGCGGAGCATGGCTTCACGGAGCCGCAATGCGGAGCTCCGCTCGGCCACCCAAGGGGCGAAGTGGTCGTGGACGTCCTCCTGGAGAAGGGGGGTGAGCTGGGTATTTATAGGAAAGGGGCGCCGTGAAGAAGAACTCCCGCGCCGCCTCAGGAGCTTCGCGGCACGCTTGCGAATGTCAAATGCATTCGCGGAGAGGTATCGCCTCCAGAGCATCGCGGCGGGCTCGCGGACGTCAAATGCGTTCGCGGAGAGTTGCCACCTCCGGAGCATCGCGGGACTGCGATGCTTGGGTGCTTCGCATCGATGCTTCACGAGGGGTCTTCGCGAGGGGTCTTCGCGGCGCATCGCGAACGCCAAATGGTTTTTCAGAGCCTCTCGCCATATTACTTCGCGGTGGCGCTCCGCGATCACGGAGGGGGGCTTCACGAATGGGCTTCGCGAACCAGATTTACAGCCCAACTTCAAATGTCCATAACTCCTATTCCATAGCTCCGTTCGGGCCCTGCAACCTACCAAATCAAAGCTTGCGAAATGGACTATGATCCTAGATCATCTATGGAATCATTTAGAAAAATTTGGGGAAGCGTTTTCTAGGGTCTACAGAAATGTTATTATAAATTAGTAAGTTTAACTAGTTAGTATATCAATTTATCGGGTGATACCAAAGTATTAATATACCTAAGGAAGTGTCTTAGCACTTAAGATATTACTGTTAAGGTGGATGATGTAGAGATGAAATTACTCAATCATGGTATCACTGGGTGTGAGTAAAAACCTGCAGTATGTGGTGGAACTCTATAAGGATTAATGGTTGGAGTGTAGGGTAGAATAAATGGAGGAAAATTTCTACATAAAATATTTTTTTTATGATATACATGACTCTAACATGAGTGATGTTCCTATGTGGGATTTATAGTAACACTTAATTGATTACAATTTAACACATCAGTGTGATGGATGAAACAATTTCATTGGTTTCTTCTTCCTCATATCTATCAGGTTTAAGTCAATTATTTCATGTCATTCAATAATTTTTCACATTGTATCTTCAAATTATGATGCTCCAACATTGTGAATATAAATTTATATAGAAACAATATATAGAGTAGTGATTGATTTGTCACCTATGAATGTTTATAAAACAAACATCTTAAGAGAAATGATCTAGATTATATGATACATTCATAAAATACATAATTACTATCCACACTCATAAATTGATGGAGGATATCGTTTAATGATGAATATTGTCATGCTATAACACATTAAATGTATTGGTGATATGGGAGTGCATCATATTTTTCCACACCGATACTATGAGGAGTAACACCATGATATTTCTAAAATATTCACCATAATGAGAATGTTATTTATAAATAATTTATGTTATTAATAGTATAATTTCCTGATAGTTTTTTTCATTATGTTGTAATGAAAATATGATCATACTAAAATTGATTTTTTTATTCCATAAGTATAGTGTGAATTATGGGATGTTAGAAACTGAGGCTGATTATGATGAAATTATTTAATTTCATTGTAATAATTTATTCAAGCTAGTAAAGGCGGTTTGGGATAATTATTCGCAATAGATTCAGAAATATGTGGGATGAATCTCAATTTCATGAATGTGGAAGAGGAGAAGAGATAGTGTCATGGATGGAGTGTTTATATCAATGAGAAGATGTTTAAAAACACATCGGGTTTTTCCACAGTGTGTAATAAATTGGAATATGAGATAAGGATTTTTGGGAATTAATGAAAAGTCTTTTATTATATAAATGGGTTCAGTTATGTTTTGGAGATTAAATTTATGTAGAATCATGTTTTTTAATGAATAATGTTGAATATATGAGGATTTGAAGGCATGGGTGACACTATTTTTAAAGAGAGTGTGTTCAAGATGTTTTTTAGTTTGTATCATTTATTAAACCTTATTAACATGATCAATATATATATTACATATATGGATGAATCATTTCTTATTTTTGGTTTATATTTTTGGTAACATAGATGCAATGTGTATAATTAATATTATACCTTTATATAAGTAGTTGAAATGTTATTTTGAGTGTTATATATATATATGTTTATATGAAGAATATTTTTTCTGATATGAAGTGATGTATTATACCTATAAATTTATTTTGCATCATCTATTATGGGATAATATTATCTGGAGGGATGACGATTATATGTAAAGAGTTTAGTTAGAGTTATCAATTAATGGTATAAATTATTTTATTCTAACATTTTGATGATTAACATTATAGTGTAGTATTTTCGAACCAAACATGTATTAAGGGGTGATTTTATCCTTTGGGATACACTATTAAGGCTAAATGAGGTTGGGTTTTATGATTCATTTTATTTTTCTTATCTATTTGATTTTTCTTATGAAAGATAAATTTATCTTCAATGATAGTGTACTCATTTAATGAAATTACTAGTACATCACCTAATTTCAAAAAATATGTAGTTTTGGTTATAAATTTAAATATATTTATATGTCCCATTTAATATTTACTTACAAAAAAATTATTCATTAGAAAATTATATTATTTAATAGATGGTGATAACCATTACCAAGGATTCAATTAGACCAAATTGAATTTAAATATTGTCCCATAATTGTCCCTTTTACATCACTATTTTAGGAACATTTATTTACTAATACATGGTATACTGATCCTAGTTAATGTTTTAAACCATATTTATGTATATTTTTATTCATATTAATTCTTTTATGTATATTTCTAAAAATTCTAAACTTGATATTTGGAATGAATTACCAATTCTATTGGGGTTGTTAAGATCAGAATATATATTACAAGTAGGGGGAAATAAATATTATTATCCCAAACCAAACTAAAATTATATTCAACTATGATTAAAACTGTTAATTTAATTTGGAAACACTTTATTTTTTAGAGATATAATTCTATTTGAGAATGAACATCTGAAAAAATTAGTTAAGGTAGTGTAATTGATCATCCTTGAATACAAGTCTATTATGATGGAATATATCGATGTAGTTTCGAAACTTTTTTTATATCCCTATTTATTATATAGTGGGTTATTTACTTATTGAAACTAATGAAAATTCATCCCCATATCAATGTGTTCATATTTAATATCCCCTAGTGAAATAGAGGAGTTAAAGAAGATTACATGGGAAAACAAGTATATGTGTTTTATATGTTATAATTATTATCTATAGTTTACCTAATTCCACTTCTTCATGAATATACACAGGTAAATGATATTTGTATTGACTATCTTAGTTTTATAAATATCATAATAAATAAAAATTTAAAACTATAATGGATTGATGACTTCTTCAGTCATCATTATTAGTCTCATTTTATCATAATTCCTGAACACCATATGGGGTATTATCAAATAATCATAATAAATTGGGATATTCCCATGGAATAATTTCAAATAATATATCCTAAATATTATATAATAGGTGTTAAATTTAAAATTGACAATTATATAATACTAATAATGAACTAAATATAATAAATTATAAAATACTTCATGAAAAAAGTGGGGATGGTCATTATGGCCTTTAATATATTATAAACTAAAAACATGGAATAACATAAAGAATAATTTAACATTGACTGAAATAGATTACCGAAAGAAAATATATTTTTATTATATAATAAATTTTAAATATAGATATATAAACCCACATTCATGGGAATTGTGTTTATAATAATGGGGAAATATGTGGATCCATTAATGCGTTTGAAAATTTTTGAATTATAAAATAAAATACATGTGATGGAAATATATATATTCCTTTTATTATCTCGGTGATATTAATGATTTTTTCTAAAATTGTCATGGGTTTTTAGACAAAAAAATTATGATATCTATGAAATTTTATTATGATTTTATTTAATGAAAATATCATGTTAGCATTATTGAGATCAATAAAATACTAGTCACAACAACTATAAGCTCACTATATTAATGTTAAGACGGTTTTATGATATAGAGAACAATATCAAATAATTTTTTTTTCAGTCATGAAAATTTAGAAATTAGTAGAATATTCTTATTATAGTTGAATTATCATGAAAAAAATTACATAGATCGGGTTTTTTGGTTTCTTGTGTAAATAATTTCCTTGATGATTTGGAAGAAATATATATATAGAATAAAGTGTAACAAGAACATATATATTAATTACTCTAGTATATATATTGTATACGATAATTTTCATACATATAAATTACTTATTTTTAGATTAATGTTAATTAAATTACACAAATACATGCATGAGGATTATAAATATATAGTGATTTTAGAAATTTTTACAAAAAACAAATGGTCTATTATTGAGATAAAATATATCCCACTATGTTCGTCATAAATTGAGAACCTATTAAACAGATCATTCATAATTAATTTATTTATAACATGGGGAAAATAAACATAATAAATTGTTATATTGGATTCTTATTGATGGAAAATATGAGAAAATATATAAATATAACATTAACATACGGTATTGAGAACATGATAATAACATTGAAAATCATTAACTAGATATAAAATATTATAATTTTTCTTCATGGAATAAATATTTTTAGTTTTTAAGACATATATCATAATGAAATAAAACAAAATGTATCATCATGGCATTGTAATGGCACATTACATTGAATTGTGGCACACATAGTAGCATAGAAAATCATTTCTATAATAGTCGACGTTCAAATCCAGTTCTATCATAGTAGAATGTGATCATAACCCAATCCATCATAGTAGTCAAGGTTCAGTCCCAAGACCATTATAACGGAAAATTTAAATTATTTAACTAGGTTCACTCCCTGCTCTTATCCTTTCAGTATTAATTGATATAAATCTTTACCCAATTTATTAGAGAGTGATATCAGTCCCAGCCATCACCTAATAAAAATCATATGTACCTTTTCCACAATATCATAAAACCTTAATCATATCATAACACTTGAAATGAAATGGTTTTCATAAAAAATTCTATGTATTATAACATGTGGAAAAGGGAAAATTTTTGTAATCATTTCATCATTTTATAAAATTATATCATTTGAAAAGGAGTGGGTGTCATAATTATTTCATCATTATATAACCCATGAGAGAGTAATAGGTTTTAGAAACATCATTCTGTCGTAAAAAAATATTATGAGAAATAATAAGCATTCGATATTTTTTCATATCCCTACTAAATCAAATGTAACATCAAAGGATTCCATTTTTGATGGAAACTAATTTCTAATGAAAAAATTTTGGTGATATTATAAAGGAAAATATCATTCCCACTTTAAAAAAATCATAACATAAATCATTTTCAAAATCATCTTTTTAATAAATTCCTATCAAGATTATAGTCTATAATTTAAAAGTATTGTAATATATTTCTCAGGAAAATAAAATTTATTCTTCTTAAAAAACACTTTTCAAAACATAATACATTTTCAGAATTATAATTATAAATGAATGATGTAGAGGAAGAAATAATATATACTTCTAGATTAGGGATGTTACCTCTTTTTCACAAATATTTTTTTTCAGTGAAATTATACAAAAGATTTAATTATAATAAAAATAATTCATCTAGAATTATATTATAGAAATAGCGAATTTGTTAGAGAAGTTATTGTGTAATTACTCTAGATTTTCATATATAGATATTAAATCTTTTGGGACAAATATTCAATATATTTCTCTAGAACACAACTAGTGATCATAATGGCATACAACCTTCAGAACATGGAATCATAAAAAACTTTTTAATAAGAAATAAAAATTATCTCTAACTTATTTCATCATGACTATAATCATTTTGAAAAATCAAAATTAATACAGTTCATCATATTCTGGGTAAAAGATACATAAGAAAAGGGTGAGCTCAGACGCTGAGTAAGGGTAAAAAATCAAGTTATCATTTAATATATAAAAATAACATGAGAATAAGTGTATAAGTGCATGAAACTGAAATTTTAAAATTATTCAATGTATATCAATGGAAATAATTTTGATTAATGGAATAAGTCATGGATGATAAAATGACATGAATCCTAATATAATAAAATAATATAATCCATGAGAGAATATTAGTTAAAACAAAATTTTTCCATACAAATAATCATATAAAATAAATTCCAAAGTAGTAACTAATGGAAAACCACTCTATACCCACTGATCAATAACTATAGTTTAGAGAAACCATGGGTATTAATTGTCTTCCCAATCCAATATCCATGATTATAAAAAACTATTTGTATAGGATGAGCTTGACAAATAGTTTTTAAAGAATGATGGGTCTTTGTCTTTAGTTAGGAATCCTCACCCGGGATCCTCCCCCCCACCCACTCCACATTTGAAGCCCTATCTCACATACCTTAAAATCTATTGGCGACCTCTGGAATACACCTCCCCTATTCATATGACCTTCTGCCCCCCCCCCTCTACTCCTTAGGTGATCTTTGATGTCCCCCTCCACTTCCTTAATTCCCCTATCACCCATGTGAATGTCCACCCAAGAGAAAGATGACATCCAATATCATGTGGTTATCTCCCCAATTTAAATCATTAGTTGATTATACTATATTTCAACCTCATAAATTTCAATTGTAGATTATTTTTCTCTTATTCTAATTATTTCATTAATTTTTATTTATGTTATCATGTGATAAATATAAGGAAATATTTTTTTATAACAGTTAAATATAGATTTATTTTATTTTTTGTTTCATTTTTATTAAAAATATACAAATTATTATTTTATGGTTATTAGAATAACAACACCATTCCAATTATTATAAATTTTTTATTGATGTAGTTTTATGTTCATTTAGGGTTCGTAAATTTTGTGGTTTTCCGTGTTTTTTATAGATTTCTTGATATTTTTTAGCACTTCTCCATAGAGTCGTTTTGTGTGTGGATGTTCTGAGTATAAGTAAAATGATTATGCTATTTTGGGTTTCGGTTGGAGTTTGTTGATTCTTTATGGCTATGCGGGAACCCACTAAACCCCAAAATGATATGTGTTACGTTCCTAATTTCTTTAATACAATAGACCACTATATTCTTTTATGTATATTTTTCAAAAAATAATAATATAAAAATATGTGTATGAGAGATGGTTTATTAAAAATTATATTTCCAATAAATCCCATCTACTATGTTTTTTATGAAATATAAATATTAGGTTATTAAGATAAAATTAATATTGTATTTATGGAAGGATTTAATAATTATTTTTTAAATTTAAAAGAATTTTTTAATAGTCGTTTTCCAACTGTGTGAGGATATTTTTCTTGTTTTATGAGTGTTTTAATTTCATGATTCACTCAATTTATATTTTTTCAATTTTTATGATATGATTTACCATGATAAAAAATTGTGTTTTTCAAACTAAATATTAATGTATTTAAAAATTAAATTGGAATATTTAATTTAAGGGTTATCAGAGATGATGTGGGTAGTTTTTATAAGATTTTATTGTATTTTATTATGAATCTATTTAGAAAACATCATGAAAGAGAATCCTATAATCAATGGGGGTCATGAAATAAGTAAAAATTCTATGTTATGTTACACATTACCTATGTTTTTTTAGTTTAAATTAATATCATGATAAGATAGGATACATTTTGATTCTTATTTGGATAATTCCATTAGGGATACACATACTTGTTTAGATTATGCACTAAATGGTAACTTCACCACTATATTTGGATCATTATTTTGTTAGAGGACAACATTTAGTTTATGTATTAACTAAAAGGATCATGAAAATACTTTCATTGGGCTTGTGGTTAATCTGTAATGATATCTATGAAACATTTTTTAATGGAATAGATTAATTTATAAATGTATATATGTTATTGTGAATTTTTAGTAAACATGATATATATGTGATTTTAATTTCATACTATTATTTCATATATTTCAGTGGTATCTTTTCTTATATGAATTTCAAAACCGAATGTCATTTTTTTGAAAGGATGTGTATAGAGTGGTTTTTGGAATCCCAATGTGAATCAATTCTAACAGCCATTTTACAAAAATTGTTTGTATATAAACATGTTCTCATTTCATGAATGTAACCAAAAATATCTTCAATGAGATAATGTATATTCGAAGTATTTTTCATGATTGGATGAGATAATAAATTTTATATGCATACTTTCCACATGGATATTGGTAGATGTTGTTTTTTTCTATTCTACATTAGATTTTTTACATTTTTAGGTTTCTAGGCTCTTGGTCTAAAAATATCCTTTTTCAATTTTTTGGCTGTTGTATATGATTGTTGTATATATTTAAAAGATAATGATTTTGTTTATAATTGATTTCTAAATGTTTTACAACAAATTAAATATTTAAATATGTTATTACTCTATGTTGGAATGTTATTTATGTCACAATCCATTATTTCATAAGTATTAATGAATAATATATGAGGTTTTCATCCTCCATTCAAAAATGGAATTATTTTTTTAATTTTTTTATTTAGGTGAAATCACTTCTATTGCATATGTCTAGGTCATTAGAACCTTTTTATATCCCCTATTAGTTAGGAACAAAACACAATCCTTGTGGTAGACCATAGCGAGCATAGGGATAGATAAATAAGGTTGGTTTATTAAATATTAAGTTAGTGAAAGGGAATAATATAGATTATATTTTCTCAATTTTATTTAATTTATCCACAATGATAGTGAATTATTAATTTTCATTGATACCCATTTTGGGGTTTTTTATTTAGTTATCACTTATATCATATGTTATTTCTCTTATTCTATGTTTTACTAGCTGCTTGTATTCTTATATGAATTTCATATTATTATTGGTTGTAATGAAATTTTTATTTATTTTTTTCATTTTTATTGGAATATAACTTTTTCCATATAATATACTAAATATGAGCATGAATTATCGTAGCGGTCAGATTTCATCCTTGTTTCAAGAGAACATGGAATTTATTTAGATTTTTCATTTGAGAATGATTCAAAAGGGGTTTGTATAAAATATCCATAATACAAATGTGCTGGAAGACCATGGTGAATCTATGATAAATGTATCTACCATATAACAAAAGATATATTTCAAACAAACAATTATGATTAAAATCACATTAGATAGAAGAGAAACTATTCAATTTTTCATTAATTAAAAGAAATAAGTGGTGTGTATAATTTAATATTAGATAGGATTCCATTTTTTCATCATTATGAGCGGGATATTATTACAGTGAAAGAAGGAAAGGGTATCAATAAAAATGAGGAAATTAATGATGATGATGAGGTTGAGAGAGTGAATATTTTTTGGATGATTCCAGAAATCTAGTATATCCGAATTGTAAAAAAAGGACTATGAAGTAATTTTTTATGTGGTTATATCATAGAAAAATATATATGTAATTAATAATAAATGCATTGACTATATTATTACCTATTTGAAGTATTCTCTAACTGATGGTTTATATATTCCCTCAAATCATTATATTTCATGGAATTTATTTAAACAGCATCAATTTTATACTAATAATTTTCATTCTGGTTTGAATGGATGAAATTTATTTGTGAAGGTAACATATGTCCTTAATGACAATAATTGTTTTATATTTAATGAAGGGAAATGATTATAGAACACCATCTCATGTTTTACATAATGTAAAGTGGTACTTTTTATTCATTTCCATGCTTAAAACTCTATTCATGTTTGTATAAATCTCATCCAATATGTGATGGAATGATACTGAGTAAATTCAAGGTACATATGAGATAGTTTATCCTTTAGATGGTTTTTTCATTTCAATAATTTAATTCACAAGATAATAATTTCACAATTGAGGTGTCTAGTGTCTGGTTGGATCTATCCAGAGATTTTTTTAATCCATTTGGTCATATGCTTACAACACACAACATGTGGCCAATTTTTTTTCATGTTTATATTCTTCCTACATGGGTGTGTGGGAAAATCCTTAAAATTTCGTGGATATAATTATATATGGACCTTGTGATCCCAAAAACGATATAGAAGTCAACTTGTAAACATTAAGAAGACATTTCATGAATCATAGGATATGGGTGTGCACACATTCTATGATTATTCCAAAAATATATATCAAATGTATGCTATCCTTATATAGAATATAAGTGATTTCCATACTTATGAAATCATTTATAGTTGTAACACAAATGGAAAACCATCATTTTCTATTTGTATAAATAATACACAATTGAGAAGGCATGAATATCATCATAGTTTCTGTTTCATGGGTCATTAGAGATGATTTCCAAAGTATAATCAATACTGGAAGAATCATCAGAGTCTTCATAATACCGTTGACATAGAAAAAACAACTAAAAATATTTTATCAAATGATGTTCTTAATAAATTGAAATATTAAAAATTTAGATGAAATCTAAAAATAGAATGAATGATCACACTGAAGCCACTAACAACTAGAAAAAAGAGACGTATCTTTTTTGATTTTCCATATTGCTTTTAAAAATTGTTACTTAATTATCCAAATGTAATAAACATTGAGAAATATATGTGTGAAATGTTTAATTCAATTCATCTAAATATTTAGGGGGACCAAAGATGACTTCTGTTCTCATCGATCCTTGTTGGACTGTGGTATATGACAAGAACTACATCCATTTTGTATTGGTGAAAAAAATAACATTTTGTGGGATTTTCCTATGATGAAACCGGTAAAGAAAAATTAATTTATGGAAGTATTGGAGATTATCAAGGATCCTAATGGATATTTTATAAGCGTATCTAATTGATTCAATAGATTGGACTTGAAACAAAAATCCCTAAAATATATGATTATCATATCCTTATACATGCATTTACTCAAATATAAATTCATCATTATCATTCCAATAATGCAAAGGATAAATTACTTTTATTGTGATCTTTTTTAGAGAATGATTTGGTAAATTGGTATCCATGTCATTCTTGATAAAAACACCGCATGCGGTGACATTAATTTTTTTTGGTGGAAAATAATTTTCCTCTATAATTTTATCCTGAATTATATATTAATCAGTTCATATTCAAATAAAAACACTTCATTAAGTATCTATTTATTTTTTGGGGATGTATCATACTAAAATAAATATGTTTACAATAAAATCATATTTTTGAAATTAGAATTATCTTGAATGTTCCATTGTGAGACGTTATCTGGGTCAAGAATGTATCTATATTTGTAAAATGTATTTTTCCCATTTGAGAATAATACATAATCAAACAATGATAATTAATTTGAGAAGTATGCGGAAATTTATCAATTGTTTCCATCTCTTCCCCAAAAAGGAGGAATTCCTGTGTCATACACATCTGCTACATTGAGCATTAATGGGATGCATATAGAATAATGCATAGTCTTGTTTAATTGTGGTTTGTTCAATGACTATATCATTTATGTAATTTGTATATTTATAAGTTATCTCATAATATTTCATTTCACATATACCATATACTATGATTATCATTATATTTGGGGGACATATAAAAATTATAAGTAGAGTCCATAGATCATTGTCTATTAAAATGAGAGAGGTTTTATATAACAAAGAATTTATTTCTTCATTCAAATCATAGTTATAACCATTAAAATAATTAACATAAAATATATATATAAATTTTATTATATTATTCATATATATTTCAGATAATATTGTTACATATTGACTCCATTTCTTAAAAAAATTTGGCATTGTAATTTGGTCCCAATTATTTGGTTTGTGAATGTAAATCATTAATAGTCAATGGGTATAAATATGTTTCAAATAATCGAATAGTAAAAATGAGAACCCAAAATGATGGAATTATTTTAACTGCTATAATGGAATGTTATGCAAGTGCATCAGAAAGGGGCCCTTAATATGAATATTGGTATTATTATGGACTAGCTGAGAAAACAATATTGGATTACCACTCTCAATATTGAGTCGCTATGATGAAATATAAATCAGTTGATTCAATGATGGGACATGGTACATTTACTAATGATTGTGGATTACAAGTTGTTAACATGATTCGAATCAGGGATAATGAGGAACCATTCATTTTAGAATTAATGGAAAAACAATTTTTTTTTTATGAAAGATCATCTGATACCTAGTTATGGTGTAAATAATGATGTAATCCCAAAACATGTTATTGATGATGATGGGGTTTAAATGGATCCCATGGACATACCCATTAGTGTTGACCAAAATATTGAATTTGATGACTCAAAATGTTTCATTGTCATATTTTATGTTCAATATGATGTAGTGGTGGGTGATATATAAAAGAAAACATATATCTTTATAGTTCATTCAATTTACTTTGAACTGATTTTATCTGGTTTGTATTAATGTAACTACATTAATTTAGTTTTAGCTTTTAATAATATGTTTGTTTATGTATTTTTTTTGTTTTCTTTTTAAATTTATTTAGATTTATTTCAATTTCAAAAACTAGGATTAAAATGGGTTTTTTAAGAATGTATACCTTGGTTTTTAATAATTCTTACTAAAACATGTTATGACATTGTTTATGAATACTTTGACTTGTAACTTGTATGAATGAATTTTTAAAAAAAAATCTTTAAAATTAACATTTAATTTTTATTCATATTATGAAAAATAATTTGGATGTTCGATGAAATCTATTATTTGATTTTGATCAATAGATGTCTAAGCATGGTTTCCCTCCTATGTTTCCCTCAGTGAATATAATTATTGAAATATTTTTCTTCTTCAATACATATAATTTCGTGTTAATATTCTTTATCATTTTTTGGGACATTCAGTTCCACCAGAGCTGAATCCTCCACATCCTACTATAATTTGTACGAGTAGGTTTTCTCCAGGGCCAAGAAAATGTACAAATCAAACACATTCCCACCATGACCCACTAGTAGAGACAAAATATACCCCACCATTGCATCCTTCAAATGATCCAATAGGGATGTTCCCATCCATGCCAACATTATCATATAATTTAGCCTCTTATTACAATTCCATTTATACAACACCTTTAGGGATGTTCCCACTCATACCTCTATCACCATCTCATTTAGCAATCTCTTCCCATACCATGTCTATGCCACCTTCAGGGATGTTGCCACTCATGCATCCATAGTCATATAATTTATAATCTTCTTCTCATAACATTCCTATCAAGACTATAAGGACCATTCCTTTAAACATTACATAATCCTGAAATAAATGAATAATTCAAATTGAGGATCTTTTTATCATTAGAGTTTTAGAGAATTAGGCCATAAGTATTACATTACATGTCAAAAATTATGAATTAGACAAATCTACTCAGTTTCCATTATTTCATAAATTAAGAACTCTTAAAAAAAGAGTCATGTCTAGTTCCACATTTTAGACAACATGACTTTTCCATGATCCCATCCTTGACCCTATTCATCTTTTTGCTCTGTGAAAAACATTTTAAAACATGGGATGAGCATAAACTGATCTGTAAGGGTTATAAAATAAAGAACGAAAACATTATTCTACCAAAACATAAGATTTTTGAAATAGCACATGAAATCAACTGATTTATGAAATACTACATAGAAAACATCAATCTTAATGGTATGTTGTGTCATCCATAATGTACTTACGTTGTAGCTTTCACAGCTACGTAGGGAGTTACATTTTGAATAAACATCATAGTATATTCCATAAATGTCATAGGAAAAATATCAGGTTTACCTCAATCATGTTACCCAATGCATTGGAGATCTATATCGGGCTCACCTACCCTATGTTTATCATAGAACCACTCGTATACATAAAACATGCCCAAGAACCATAAAATTTTCATAACACATAAAATGAGCATAAAGGAATGATAACATTTCAACATTTTAATCACAATATATCATTTAAATATATTGAAATAATCAATGTTTTCTCTGAACCATTTTCAATACCAAAATACATAAAATAGTTTATATGGTATTTAATTTCCTTTATAAAAACACTACGGCTTGTTAATGAAGACAACGATCAAATAATACTCGCGGTGGCGAAGAAGGTCATTGTCACCACTTACGTTAAAAAGAAACATTACTTTTTGTCATTTAGTAAAAAACACTTCATATAAAAAGATCCTATTTTAATGAAATGAAATGTAAAATGGGGTTATACACTGTATAAAAGAACATTGCGTATAAATCAAAATATGTCTCAATGAAAGGAGATTGAGTTGAAGTCCCTTACCTCATGTCCGAAATTATCTATTCATTAATTAATATCCTTAATAATAAACTAAAGGTACTTTTTTACTTTCTTAAGAACCTTTTCCAGGTTTATTATTCCTTTTATATCACTTATTAGCACGTTATAAATATTATATAATCATTTATGTTAATAATGGTTGTATTTTCAATATTTGATACTTAAGTCAAAAATGAACTTCCTATAATTACAAGTTGTTCAGGTGGTCAGAAGTATATATTATCCAGAATGATATTCATGATCTAGATAACATATATATAATATATATACATTATATATATGTATTTATAACAGTACATAACATTTGGAGGTAAGAAATGAAATGCACCGTTTATGGAGATGATAAGTCGTACGTAAGCATGAAAGATACTTTCATTTCTATTTTGTATTTTAATGGAATGAAAAGGTAATAATACATAGGTATAGTATAATTCCATAATAATATCATATATAATTTTAGTAACTCCATCCTTTATACATTCTACGTATGGAATGAACGAGTCATATCACTTTGAGGGAGCGGTTGTCCGCACTTCCTCAAACGAAATTATCATATTTACCAATTAAATAAATCATAATGGTAATCAATAAATGAAAAATAAAGAATCATAGAAACAATATAAATATAATATATATCACATATAAATTATGTTCCATCTTAATGTCCACCACAAGAGGCTGTATGAGATAATTGAACAATCATCGTTTCGTGGGGTAGTAATTCACCGTCCGCCGAAATAGTATGTTCCTATTCTATTAGATGGAGGTGTGTGTAAGAGTAGCTCAAATACATATAATAACAACAACATTTTATGTTTAGGATACATATTTTGTTATCAAATAATGGAATAAAAGGATTTTAGGGGTTGTATAAGTAAAACAAAAGAAAAGAACTTAATAGAAGACATTGCCTTTAAATCAGGTAACTCCATTTAGTTTGAACCAAAATGCTTTTTTAAAGTGCCTTCTACCTAGGGGAAGGCTTATATGAGGAATATAGGGATTTAGGGAGTTTAATTAGGTAGAGGATTCAGGATCCATGGGGCTTGAGATGTGTGAGTAATGGGTTTGAAGTGGTGTCTTTTTTAAAAGGGGTGGGGCTCTTTAAGAATGTTTGAAAATATTATTTTATTATAAACTAAATTTCAGTTTCCCAAGTTCACAAACATATTAGATTCAAATAAAAGATTAATATTATTCTAAATCCTCTCAACAAGTGGTTTTAGATAATTTTTGGTTTCAAATTTAACCTTATCAATGAGCTTTAACCCTTAATTAATAAATATGAATCTTACCATGTCTTCTTGTGTATTCACTCCATATAGTTAATATTGTTACAATAAAATCACAATAGAACAAAACATGGTTCATTAATGACATTTTAAACCTTATATAAGTCATTTTTAAAAATCATTATTATTTAGGATTATTATATCATATAATAAAATATTAATTGTTATAAAATCTCGTTTTTTCAATTTATAAACTATTCATATAATGCCTTCTAAAAAATTACAAACAAACATTATTATTTGAAAAAAACATCATTAATTAAAAAATATCAAGTCATACTCAACTCTAAAATTCTTTTATGGAATAAATAGTTTCAAAATATGTTTATTTTAACATTTATACTATCATTTATTTAAAACATTCATTAATAATGTAATCATTAAATAATCATTGTGTCCAAAATAAATTTATTTATCTGATGTCTAAAGATTATAAATAAAATAACATGAATTCGGAAATCTTTTTAGTTTAATAATTAATGCTTATAGTAAAATATATCAATTATATAACACACATTAAAATTGTTTTAGAAAAGAAATACATGTTTATGATATTATTTATTTTTACATTAAATAAAAAGTTATTAATGCCATTATCAAACCCAAATGGATTGAAAAGGCCAAAAATATCATCCATGGACTTTATTGGTCGTACATGACTCATAAAATAAGGTTAGGACAAGTGTTAAGTTAATTTTATATTATTTTAATATTATTTTTAACTAGAATTACCCTATTTACCTTCAACTGCGCTAAATAAAAGTCAAAAGTTTCTATTCCACAAAAATTATTTTCATCTTATTAAACCACATTTTACATACTAATATCAACCATGTTTTTAGTATTTCCAAAATTCAATTCACGTAATCGGTAAAATTTCATTTCAATAAAAAATTTGGGTTTTTAACTACTATGAAGTGTTGTCACTATTCATAAACAATTGAAGGTTTTCAGAAAAATACCAAAAATCCAGCTTATGATATATTTGACATTCCAGATTCAAAAATGATGTATATTTTATGAAATTCAAATCATTAAAGTTTCATTAATTAATGTATAATGAATTCCTGTGGTCAAAACAATAGGAATGTCATTTTGAAATAATAACTATCAAAAGATTAACAATTGTTAATGACCAATTTCAATGTGAAATTACTTCTGATGACCAAAATTGGATTAAATGGTAAAAATATAATCTAATTAGTCTTTAAAACCAATTAATTGAACAATCTAACTACACAAATTAATTAGATTAAAAAGTTATTTTTGAATTAAAAATCTGTATTTTCCACTATTCATTAAATAATGAATTTTATTAGAAAAATACCAAAAATTTATGCAAAGTATATTTTGATGTCCCAATTCTAAATATGAATTTTATTTCATCAAATAAGACATATAAAAGTGAAAAATACTCGATTTAAAATTTTTTCACCATCAAATGGTGGTAAAATGACCTTTTAAAGAATATTAGAGTTTTTATGCTTAAAATTGGATTCATTATCATTTTCAGCCACTACCTTTTATTGGAAAAATATAAATACATTTAACAAACTTGTATAATCATATTCTCATTAGTTCTTTTCATTACCACCAATAAAACGGCTAGGCGTAAACTAACCTTTAAAATAAGAGTATTATTATATTATTTTTTGATATAACTCAAAGTTGTGTGTAATGTAAGATTTCGGAGAAATTCGTTGTTGCGGTTTTAGTATGCTATTGGAAATACAGTCCCCTTTTAGGTAAAAATTAATATTTCATTCAAAAATATTAATAAATAAAAAAATTTCAATTTATTTATTTACCTAGAATGTTACATCCTTCCCCCCTTTTGGAAATTGTGTCCTCACAATTTTATTCACTTATCAAATAAAAGGGGGGTATTTATCCCTCTTAGCATTTCCATATTCCCACATTGCCTATTCAATAATATAGTTTTTCCACAAAACCTTTACCTGATGAATTACCTTATTCCTCAATATTTTCTCTCTTCATTCAAGAATTTGGACTGGTTGGTCTTCATAAGGTATATTTTCTTCCAACTGAACTACATCTGGGCTAAAAACCTGAGATGGATCTGGCATATAAATTCTCACCATTGAAACATGAAAAAAAAAATGTGTACCTGGGAAAAACATGGAGCTAAATCTAGTCTATACGTAACTGATCCAACTTTCTCTAGGATTTCATAAGTTCTAATGAACCACATACTCATCTTTCCCTTCTTACCAAAATGCATGAAACTTTTCCATAGAGAAACTTTGATAAATGAATGATCACCTACCTTGAAAGAAATATCCTTCTTCTGGTTATCTGTATAACTTTTCTGTCTTCCCTGAGCTGTTCTCATGTGCTTCTCAATCAACTGAATTTTCTCTACTATCACTTCTACCAATTATTGTCTCATCAACTTACATTCACCTACGTCATCCCAAAACGTAATAGTTTGACACTGCTTCCAATATAATGCCGCAAATGGAGACATCTATATAATGGAATGAAAACTGTTATTATAAGATAATTAAACCAAAGAAAGATGTTGGTGGAAACATCCCTAGTAATCCATCTAGTAAGCACATAACATATCTTCTAAGGTCTGAATTGATCGCTACAACTTCCCATCTTATTGAGGTTGAAAATATGTACTAAAATTTAATTCAGTACCCAACGACTTCTAAAGTCCTTTCCAAAGGTTAAAAGTAAACCTAGGATCATGATAAGATAAAATTGAGAGGGTAACTCCATGCAACCTGACTATATCTTTAACATACAACCAATAAAGTTGATCTAGAGACAAAGTCTCTTGAATTTTAAGAAAATGAGAAGATGTAGTCAATCGGTCAAAAAAACCCTGATTGTGTTATTACCTCGAGATGTCTTTGGTAATCCCACAATAATGTCCACGGATATATTTTCTGATTTACACTCTGAAACTGGTAATGGCTGAAGTATCTCTTTCAGTAACAGGCACTCTACTTTAACCTACTGACAAGTTAAACACATCACAGTTAAATTCACAATATCTCTTTTCATTCCATCCCACCAGTAATACTCCCAATGATCTCTGTACATCTTAATACAACAAATATGAAATGAAAACGGAGAACTATGAGCTTCACACAATAACTCATTCTTCAACTGTGAATTACAAAGCACTCATAATATCATCATAATCCAAAAAAATTATTACCAATGTTAAAATAAGGCAACTTTCCCTTCTGAACCAACTCTACCTTTTTCTGCAACTCACGGTCCTCTTTCTATGCAAGATTAATTCTCTCTAATAGAGATGATTTTACTATCACCTGAAACAAAACAAAGGTATTTCCTATATTAAAAACACCTATTCCAAATTTCATCAAATCATTAATCAAATGATATTTTTTCCAAACATAACAAGGTTAATGTTTCATTACTTTTTCGACTCAAAGCATCATACACTTTATTTTCCTTTTCTGGATGGTAACAGATCATTCAATCATAATCCTTGATTAATTCCATCCATCTCCTCTATCTCATGTTTAATTCTGTTTGAGTGAATATATACTTTAATCTTCTATGATCGATATATATTTCACACTTTACTCCATAAAAATTATGCCTCCTAATTTTTAAATAAAAAACAACAACAAGAAATTACAAATAATTTTTATGATAATTTAAATCATGTGGTTTCAAATGATGTGAAGCATAAGAAATTACCTAATCATCCTGCATTAGTACACAACCAAGTAATTTCAACAAAGAATCACTGTAAATAACAAACTCACCACTTTTAAAAGGCATCCAAAACTGTAGCATTCACCAATCTTCTTTTCAATTCCTGAAAACAATAATCACATCCTTTTTCTAGTTGAACTTAACAACTTTTTGAGTTAACTTGGTCAATGGACTAGATAACCGTGAATCATTTTCAACAATACTCCAGTAATAACCTGTTAAACAAAGAAAACTAGGTATCATGGTCATATTTGTGGGTCTTGGAAAATTTTCAACAACTTTTTTTAGTTGGATAAATAATTATAAAATTTTTGAAACAATGTGACCAATGAATGAAAATTTTTGTAACAAAAACTCCCACATTCTGAATGTCCCAAATAGTTTCATTTCTTTTATGGTTTTCAATACAGCACTTAAATGACTTTCATGTTCCTCTTTATTTTTCAAATAAACCAAAATATCATCAATTAACAAAACCAAAAATATATCCAAGAACTCATGGGAAATTTTATTCAAATGATCCATGAATACAATAGGTGCATTGGTTAACCCAAAATGCATAACTAAAAATTCATAATTGCCAGATCTAGTATGAAACGTAGTCTTCAGAATTTCTTATTCCTTTAATTTCAACAGATAGTACCCAAACCTCAAATCAATCTTCCAAAAATACTGATATCCTTGGATTTGATCAAACAAATCATTGATATAAGGGAAATGATACTTTTTCTTAACAGCGATGTTATTCAATTCTCTATAATAAATGAAAATTCTCATTGATCCATCCTTCTTTTTAATAAATGAGATAGGAGCACCCCATGGTGATCTGTTAGGTCACAGGAAACCGTTATCTAATAACTCAAAAAATTTATTCTTTTACACTAAAAGTTCAATTTGAGTCATTCAATAAGGGGGTTTTGAAATTGGCTTAGCATCAGGAGCTAAGTCGATGAGAAATTCAACTTATGATTATGTATAATACCAGGAAACTCATCAATAAAAACATCAATGTACTCATTTACCAATGGCACATTATTAATCTGGAAAGTTCCTTTGTTGTAAACAATATGTGCAAAGGGAATATTCATTTCCATCTTTTATTAATTTCTCATTTTCCGGATATGTTATAAAAAGTAAGGGTTCATTATTTTACACAAACTAAAAATATTTTTGAAAAGAAACCTCTTTAGCTCTGAATTCAATCTTAGCATGATAAACAGAAAGTCATTTCATACCCAAAATAACATTAAACTCTACTAGAGGCAAAAAAATAATGATTGTTGGAAGATTCTTTCCACATACAAGGACATAAAGGTTCTTATAATTTCTTTTTGTCTCAACATTTTCCCTGGTTTTTTTACCACAAGTTCATGATTAATATTTTGATATGGGACTCCAAATTTAGTTGAATACTTCTCAGAAATGATGGAATGTGTAGACCCAGAATCAAAAAACACATTGTCATAATCTGAACAAAAAAACTATTTACCTGATACTACTTCATTTGAAGGACCAACATCTTCTAAAGTAGTTATAAATAATTTCACAACCCCTGTTTACTTGTAGTCTGGCTTCTTTCCCTCAGTTGAGTTCTTCTTTGGACACTCATTTCATAATGACCCATTTCATTGTACTTAAAACATTTTACTGAGTGTAAATAATATTTTCTTTTACCATTACCCTGATCTTATTCAGTGAAATTACGAGCCTTATTCCCCATTTTACCACACTGGTAGCACTTACCAGAATTCAAAAGACATTTCCCAGAATGCTTTTTACCACAATTTTCAGAAAATGTACACTTATATTTCATACCATCAGTCTTTTTTGAAGATTTATTCTGTTTAGACTTCCACCTCAACCTCTTATTATGTTGTTTGTCATAGAATACCTGATCATCAGAAAACTATATTTCCACCTTATCCGCACACCGAACAAGTTTTTCATAAAATTTTAACTCATGAGATGCTAAATCCCTTCGATACGTTGTCTTAAAATCTGACTAAATTTATTTTATTTCACTATGAAGATCACGTATGAAATTTTGAGCATACCATTCTAGTCGAGTAAATATTTCTTCATAAGCAGCAACTGAGTCCTCCTCCAACCTCAATTCCAGGAATTGTTTTTCCATCCTATGATGAACCACCTTAGGAAAATATTACTCATGAATGATACCTTTGAATTCATCCCAATCAAGAGAATCAATATCTTAATTATCCCTGATATTTTTCACCTTCAACCACCACATATCGGCTTCACCTTCAAAATGGTGATCAACAAGACTAACCTTTTAATGTTATTAACACCTGATATCATCAAAAATATTTTCCAGTGCTTTGATCCACCTTTTTGCTAGAACGGGGTCAGATTATCCTCTGAATGATGGGATATGTTGCCTCCTGAAATTCTACACTACTAACATGTTCCCCTACGGTTGATCAGGATGATCTTGTGCGTGGATACCACCACAATTTATAGCCTGATTCAACTGTTCCATCATGGAATCAAACTGTTCAATTCCGATTTCAACCATCTCAGGTTGCTGATTTGGAAGTTTGTCTTCCTCCTAATGATGTCACATCATAGCTTCCCTATTTCTTCTGTGGAAAACCATTATTAATATAGAAATATATTAGTCAAAGCAACATGGTAATCTGTAAATTCTGTACAATTTTAATCTTACCATAAAATAATTTACGGACATTAATTTAACAATATCCTAACTCCTAACGTTATTTAAACCAACCTATGATACCATGTAGAGACCCCAAACATGATGCACATGTAAATCACATTACTTTTTCAGAATAGTTAATAAATAACAAAAATCAACACTCAAGGACCGTAATAGTTTAGTTTCTTGGGAAACTCAGAACATACTCTTTTAATAATGGTGAATGATCTTCAATATCTCACATAAATATCTTCCGCTTTTTTTCATACCTAAAATCATTATTTATATCTTGGGAAAGAGAAAACATATAAAGGGTTAGTTCAAATTCTCAGTAAGGGTAAGCATGGAAAAAATAAAACAATCCATATACATATGAACTTAAAAACATGAACATAATGTTTAATCATCAAAATCATGGGGAATGACATAAAACAAGGCAATACTTAAGGCATAGATCATAATGGAACATAAATCATGATAAAGTAGTATGGGAATAAAACATGTAATTGTGGATAACCTTTAAGCACATGATATGATTTCCATAGTATGCAAGGCATTGCTGCCAAGACCATCATAGTGGACAAAGTCCCTTACTAAATCGAGTTCACTCCTAGTTCCAGTCTTGCATCACTGAACCAGATTAACTTTTCATTCTAGCCATGTCTATCTCATGAGATATTAATATTTACCCAATTCATTGGTGGGAGATATTTGTCCCACCCATCTCATAATGAAACCATTCTTACTTGTGCCGCAAAATAAACATAAAGCATTCATCATAACCCAAAGAATAAAATGGGTTTCATAAACGTCAACCCATCATAACACAATCCATATAAAAAATGGATATCATTTCATCATAAGAAAAGTAAAACCATGTAAATCGTAGATACATTATACTTGAAACATAAACATATGAAATGCTGTGATCTTATATGGAAAATGGTTTTGATAAAACACTTGAAATGAATTCTTGAAGAAAATATCTGTTCTTTTTCAAAATCATTTTCTTTTCAAAAAATGAAATGAAATTTTAAAAAGAAAAGGATTTTTTGAAAATAGTCCTAAATTTTTATATATTGTGATTCATTATGAAAAGGAATTACGAAATCGTAAACATATGTTCATGTATTATAATTTAAAAAAACATTCTACTCGTACTTTTATCATAAAAGTCAAAAAGTACCTCGTATGGTAAACAAAAGAAAGATTCCTTACATAACATGAAGTAAAAGTAAAAAATGGGTAAAAATGAAATTAATAATACATGAAATCATTTTTATAAAACTAGGACGTGGATGATAAATATAACTCCAGTAAATACTTACGAATAAACAATCTTGGATAAAAACGAGATTGGAGAAGTTATCCCTTACCTTATGTCTGATATTCTTCATATGTATCTGAACCTCCAATATAATGATTGAAATAATTTCATTGACTTATTAAATAATCATATTTTTTTATGATTTCATATATGGTTCACTTATGGCTTTATATTACCCATTCTTTTGTAAATTCCATGTTAAAACAGCGTTTTGTGTAAAATTGTTTCATTTATCGTACATGTTTCGAATTGTTGTTCTTGATATTATTACTCATATCCTGATTTACATAATTACAGAATATAAAACATGATTTATATATAATATATATATTCATCATATACATATATATGATATATCGATAAATGGAATGAAATACACCGTTCATGGAGACGGTAGGTTGTACGTACACATGAACAATGTTTTCATTTCTTTATTGAATGATTGGAATTAAGTAGATGACATATATATATATATATACATAAATCCAGTAGTATTATTATGTCATATATTCCATTATTATTCATTATATATACTTTATAATAATTCATGAATGGTTAACATGAAGAATCAATCTCATCACGTTCATGGAGACGGTAGTCCGTACGTACGTACGAGCGATGCTATCATTCCCATAAATTATTGAATAGAATTGGAGTGGATGATATAATATATAAGAATTATTATGATGTCATAATAACCATATATAGTTATTATTTACTCCATTATACCCATCCACGTAAGGTGGTGGTGGAAAAACTGATTACACCACGGCATGGAGACGGTATTCGGTACGTACACACGCGCAGTGATTTCATTTTCCGTAGGATGGATAGAAGGTGAAATGGGGTTATATAATATTTATAATATCATATCAGTATATTAGAGTTAATTATTGTATTACTTTACAATGTAATAACTACAAAAGAGGAAGTTGAAGAAGAAAGAAACTTGAAAGAATCGGTAGAAGAGATTACCTCTTCTTCGACGCACCTTCTTTAAACATCCTCTTAAGGGACTAGAGTTGTTAATTTGAGAATAACAGAACCTAAATAATTTTTCTAGGGAATTTTAGAAAATGAATGGCCAGGGGTTGGATGAGATTGAATGCTCAAAGTGTTGTGAAGAGGAGAGGGAGGAGGTGCCCTTTTATAAGGGAGGGGAGGGGCACCTTTGGAAATCTAAAAAATATTAATTTATAATAATTTCAAACCCCACTTAAAAACCTACAAAAAATGAGTCGTATTCGAATAATAGATTATATAGGGTTGTAATATAATCAACCAATAAAATTTAGACATGTTGGAAATTTATTTTAAACCTTATCAACTTGATTTATCCTTATTTAATCTATTTAATTTTATTTGTGGTAATAAGATTCTAATTATAAAATTGTTAAAAAAATTACTTATGTGTTGTGAATTGGTCAAAATTTTATAATTTATGACATTTTTACCATATAAATTTTAATTTATAATTTTTAAATATTTATGTGATTTTTAAACAATTTTATACGATGTTATTTTTATAAAATAACAATAGTGTCAAGATTGATAGTATTTATTTATTTGAATTTAAATAAAATCCACACAAAAGATATGTTCAATCTAAAATATTTAATGGATTCATAATATTTCATATTTATCTAGAAAATTCGTGGAACAGAGTAAATTGTTCATATAATATTTATTTTAATATTTTTAAACCATTAATTTGATATGTCAATCCATAAAATAATTTCAACATTACTATTGTGTCACATTTAATGACTATTATTGAATCCCTAAAAATTCTAAATAAATTCACATGATGTAGAAAATTTTATTATATTTCCATAGACTATTCAAGTTCTAAGTTTCATGAATTTTATCACTAAATTAAAATTATTATACTTATAAGAATTAAGAGAGTAACATCTTGTCACTTTGTTTGGTTTTAATAATAATTATATCATTTTCATGTTCAAGGTCAATAAAATGAAATTAATCCAACACTTAGGTGACATGGGTCGACTTTTAGTCATCCAATAGAATTTTGGAAGGTGTTAATGTAACTCCCCTACCCTAGTTACCCAAAGTCGGTGCATTATTACATAACATTGGCATGATCACATGGAAATCAGGTCTCGAAAGACTGATCAGTTTAGTATTATTAGAAACAAGATCCATACATAAGTTCAACTTTACTACTTGAAGAGAAATATAACACAAATATATTTCATTTAAAACATCCATACCTCCTAGATTATTCCAGTAGGTCACTCATAACAAAATTCTTCATATCCTAGAAAAATGAAGCATAAGAAAGGGGTGAGCTCAAATGCTCAGTAAGTGTAAGAAATACAACAGAAGATAACATAAATATTAAGCATTGTGAATAATTGAAACCATGTGCCTTTACCAATAATAAACATGAATAATTTTATGGAAAGAATATGAGCTGAGTAAATAATGCCATAATAAAACATAATCATGGGTATTATACAAGTCGAATGATCACATGAACCATCAATATTATTTTCATAATGTGGGAATGTATAATATCGGACATTTTGAAACATTTTGTCAAGGCCTCAGCAAAGACGTCTAAAAATTGTTATAGCCTCATCCAAAACCATAAATCAAATTGGAAAAGGGCATTGGAAAATTCCACGTCTAGTTGTCTCAAGATACCTACCAATGCATAGAGGAGTTATAGCAGGCTCCACCCATCACATACTAAGTCCAATACATTCCTCATATGAAAATGTTTAAACATATCATAAACATTCGTATTAAAACTAGTATACGAAATGTCAATACATTAACCATAAACCATGAATGGTATAAAAATAACACATCCACAGTCAAACATACCACACAAAAGCTTCAATACAATATGGAAGTTTTTTATCCTAATAAATAAACTTCAAATAAACTTAAAATCCATCAAAGGATGTTGACATAGATGAAATCAAAACCCATTTAGAGAAATATCTCTTTATATTTTGAAAAAATTTAAGTGTAACATAATTATAAAATAAAACATTTACTTTGAAAATATTCATATAATCTTGTAAGGGAATCTTCGACGAGTTTATAATTATAGAAAATGGCCGCACCCACCGTATAAGTCATAAATGACAGTCTTACCTTAATTTTGTCGAAATTGTTAAAAAGGACATTGTTTGGAAAATGAAAGAAATATTCCTTTATAAACATATTATAAAAATTCAAATATTGTATAAATGACTTTAACCCATAGTATATAAATTGTAATAATGTTTGGAAATACATTTTTAAGAAACATGGATGTGGATGATAAAGAGGTCCCAGTAGATAATTACATATAAACATCCTCGGATAATGAAGAGATTATGAAATAAACTCTTACCTTGTAATTTTCCTTGGTTGATGGTAGGTTAACCTCATGTATAATGGTGAAATAATTGTTATTAAATCATACATGAATCAAATACATTAATATGATTTCTTATATGATCATTTAACATTTCTTTGTTAGTGTTATCATCGTTTCAGGGGTTAAGTTACTCGTTTTCTTTTATATATTGTGTTACATAAACCATGATTGTTATGGATAGGTTGTATATTATTCATATACATAATGATATCAAGTCCTTAGAAATTATTTTTAATCATCAAATGAGAATTATAATTTAATGGATACGGTGGGGAATGAATCTCATCACGTTCGTGGATACGGTAGTCCATACGTACGCACGAGTGACAATATCATTATTTTGATATTAAAATAATATACAATTGGATAGTATATCATATATACAGAATCATTATCACGTTATATTTATTATTTAAATCAATTACACATCATTATCATACCCATCCAAAATAATAATGTTTTGAATAATAATTACACCACAACGTGGAGCCGGTAAGCCGTACGTATGCATGTATTGTGACATGTCATTAAAAGGATGGATAGAGTACTGAATAAGGTTGTAAAATATATATAATAACATCATAGTATATAAAATATACTAGATTTATTATTTTACAAAGGAAGTAACAAAGAAAGAAGATGTTGAAGAAGAAAGGAACTTGAAAAAGGTTGGTGAAAACATTACCTCTTCTTCGGTTTCATTACATTTAATTTGATGAAAAGGGCTCCATAGGTTGGATTTTTGACTGAAGAAATGACACTAGGATGAAGGGAGGATATTTGAGAGGGTATCTTGGAAGAGGTTGTCCAAGCCAAAATGATTTGAAGGTATGATGAATTGGTTAGAAGTGGTGTGATTTTATAAGTGGGGGGGGGAAGGACTCTTTAGGAAAAACATAAAGTATTGATTTATAATAAATTCATATTCGGTTTCTAATGGCTCCAAAGTGGATTATTCAAAGTCTAAGGTGAGGATGGGTATAAATCCATTCAACCAATATATTTTAGACAGGTTTTGTTCATTATATTAACTTTATCTTTTAGTTTTAACTGTTAGTTAATTAGTTTGACATTTACCAGGTCACTTTGTATTTTTATATTGTATAGTTAATAAATATACTATATACCACCAAGCTACCCCCAAGTGGTTCATTAATTATACACCTATCTTGTTATAAGTCCTTTGGCTGACCATTAGATTTTTAGGAATAGAATATCATTTAATAATATAATACTTGTTTTAAAAACAAATTTATGTCAATTTAACAATATTAAATAATTAATTTTTTTAAAACTCATAAAAACATTATTAATTCAAAAAAAAATTCATTTGAGAAATAATTACATTTCATTTTAACCAATAAAATTCGTGGATGGAATCAAAACATTTAAAATACAATTATTTTAACTTTTATAATACAAATTATTTGATTCTTCCATTAATTGGGGAAATACTACATCATTATTTTTTCATAAATAAATTTAATTATTAAAAGTCAAAAATTATAAAAAAATTACCAATATATAGGAAATATTTTTAAATTTCTAATGAATATTTATAGTCGAAAATATAACTTATATAACCCTATGTAAAAAATTTCTACAAGATATATGCTTTTGTCGTTTTTGTATTTACATTAACTTAATTAATATAAAGTGTCCTTATCACCTACAAGTAGATCCATGGGGTCCCAAAATCAACCCAAAGATGCCCATGTCGGACATGTACCATAAAATAAGGTCAAGACACGTTTTAGGGTAATGTATTGTTATTATAATATTATTTTTTACCCTTATTTACTGGATTTACACTTTAACCAACGTAAATAAAATATTTACCAAAAAATTATTCAAAATGTCTAAAAATAAAAGATACCTTTTTAAACAATTTACAACTATTGGTTATAAATATGGAATCCATTTTTCTAAATTCAAAACACATATGTGGTAGAAATTAATTTAAAATTAATTCCTGTTGTTAAAACAAAACGTGTGTTTTTAAGAGATAATAACAATCAAAAGATTGACACATGTTTAAGTCCGGTTTAAATGTGAAATTATGTCCATTGACCAAAATTGTATTAAATGGTAAAATATATTTTAAATATACTTTAAAACCACTCGAATTAATTATTTATCACTATTAAATAATTTGATTAAAAAAGTAGTTTTTAATTAAAATTTAGTAATTTTCACTATTCATCAAAAGATAAAAGTTATCCGAAAAGTACCAAAATTTTACCCTAGGCTAATTTTGATATTCCGAATCCAAAAATGAAGTCCATTTTGAGAGAAAAAATTTACAAAATTTCAAAAAGTTGGTATTACTTTTCATTATGGCTACTTTGATTGGTCGCGCTGTGTTAGAACCACAAAGTCGCATACAACACACGCTAATATATTATTCAAAGAGAATTGTATCATGGAAGCTTGGGGTGTCACATTATCCCCTCATTAAAATAATTTCTTCCTCTAAATTTCTATAAAATTACTGTATAAAATGACTCGGGTGGTTCTTCATCATAAGTTCCTTGAGTTCCCACATTGCCCATTCCATCTTATGGTTCTCCATAGAACATTTACCTGATGAGTCGTCTGGTTTCTCATAACTTGTTCTCATTTATCAAGAATCCTGATAGGCTCTTAGAAAAATGATAGATCGGGTTTCAGTTCTAATTCCTCGTAAGTGAGTACATGTGTTGGGTCCGGCATTTATTTTCTCAATAGTGATATGTGGAACACATTGTGAACTTTGGAGGGATTTGGAGGCATTGCCAAATGGTAAGCAATAGCCCCAATTCGTTCTATAATTTTGAAATGTCTGATGTAGCTGGGACTCAATTATCCATCCTTTCCTAAATGTATAACTCCCTTCCATGGAGATACCATCATGAAAAAATGATCTCCTACATGAAATTCCAAATCCTTCCTTCAGTTATCGACATAGCTCTTTTGCCTACTTTGAGCTGCTTTGATCTGGTTTTGGATTACCTTTACCTTTTCCATCATTTCCTCCACCATATTTGGGCCTAAAAGTTTTCTTTCACCAATTTAATCCCAACAGGTTGATGTGCAACATCTCTTTCTATATAATGCTTCATATGGTGTTATCTTAATACTTGAATGGAAGCTATTGTTATAGGAAAACTCCACCAGAGGTAAATATTGATCCCACATACCCTGAAAGTCAAGTGAACCTGATCTTAACATGTCTTATAATGTTTGTATAGTCCATTCTAATTGTCTATCTGTTTGAGGGCGGTAGGAAGTGCTCAAACGAAGTTCAATATCCAAGTATTTCTGAAGACTTTTCCAGAATCATGAAGTAAAATGCGGACCACGATCAGAAACAATCAATAGTGGTACTCCATGAAGTCTCAAAACATCATTAATATATAGTCTTTCTAGACGTTCAAGTGTTAAATCTTCCCTTACAGCAATAAAATGTGCTGACTTTGTAAGATGATTATTTCCAACGCTTTCGTCGGGGATCATGAATCCATCCGCTTAGGCACGACAGGCGAGACTTTTCTGTTGCCCTGCATTCCCGCTTTCCAAAGTTGGGTGGCATCTGCTCCTTATTCAGGGACGTCTGCTCCTTGATCGAAACCGGGATGATGGTATGTCGGTTCTTCCTTCCGTGGATTCCTCCTCGGAACTCGTCACCTAGTCCGGGTCCCCCTCATGGATTTAATACGTTGTTCGTGAAACTCTTCCAGTGCCATGTTTCCATGGACTCCAGTTAATTACACTGCGTCTGTCGGGACATTCCAAAGTGTCCGGTCAGGGCATCAACCTTCAGTCGTGGGAATAGTCACGTCGAGGCATCAGTAATGTGTCTGAACGCTGCGGAATTGGCATGTCTGTCTTTTTTCCACATTATAGGGATTCTCGAGGGCATGGAAGCCCGAGGCAACCCACATAGAGCGTGGGTAATCATATGACATAGGCATGTTTCTTAGGTTTTCCTCCGCTTCCTATGTTTAACACAGGGCATGCCGAATGTTTAATGTCCAGTGGAGATGGATCGGCCTGACCGGAGCACTAGCTAGATTGGATCAGGTTGAAGAATCCCCCTTGAGGGAATGCCGATATCAGGGCCAGCCCATGGGCGGCCTCCCGGATGCTGTCGAGGGGATTGGAGTGGGATGATCTCACCAGGATGTGGCAGCCCATGTAATAATCCAGGTGGATGATGGAGAACTGCATGGAGTGGATGGGGAATGGAATGTACTGTCATGGAGATGGCAGTGATGATGGTATTGTGTCTCAACGAGACTTTCTACGTATCCCAGTGGTAGGGAATCAAAGTCTACGTAGTTCATAGTGAAGGGGTGTTATACTGACACAAAGGGGTGTTAGGAAAACTCAGTGGTGGGGTCACAACAGCTTATCGGAGGACTGGGATGCGATTTAACGTCATGCGGGACGAGGGTGCGGCGGAGAACCGACGTGAAGAAGGACTTTGGTTTGGATGGTGTGGGGCTTACACACTAGGCCACCCAGGTGTTGGTGAACTGACGTGATGGAAGTTGGAGTGACCAACGGGTGGTGGGCTTGAACCTCATGAGGCTTCCTACGTACCATGAATTGTCAAGGATCAAAGTCTTCGTAGTTCAAGTGAAAATGGGGGCTTCGCACACCGACAAGGAGATGGACTGGGACAATGATTGTTAGGATTGAACCTTAGGGAGGATTCCTACGTACCATGCCTTGACATGGATCAAATTCCTCATAGTTCAGATGATGTGGAATACAGTTTAACATCATGTGGGATGGGGGTGAACTGACATGAATGAGGGTGGAACGACCGGGTGATGGTCTTGAACCTCATAGAGGCTTCCTACATACCGTGCCTTGACATGGATCAAGGACCTCATAGTTTAGGTTCTGGTTTTTGTCAGCAAACCGATGTGAAGGTGAACCCGTGGGCCCACTAGTGGTGGGATTGAACCTCGTGAGGCTTCCTACATACCATGCCTTGACATGTATCAAAGACCTAATAGTTCAGGATGGTGCTAGTGAACCGACGTGAAGGTGGACCTTGGTCCGATGGTGTTGGGCTTGAACCTCGTGAGGTTTCCTACGTACCATGCCTTGACATGGATCAATGACCTCGTAGTTCGGATTGGTCACAACGGCTTACCGCTGGACTGGAATGTAGTTTAACGTCACGAAGGACAAGGTTGAACCCCGATTTGAATGAATGACGGGCAGTGGTCTTAAACCTGGAGGATGCTTCCTATGTACCATGCCATGGCATGGATCAAAGTCCTCATAGTTCAGGTGGATGTACAATTTAATGTCATGTGGGACAGGGGTGTGCAGTTTAATGTCATGCTAGATAGGGGCATGTAGTTTAATGTCATGTTGGATGGGGGAATTTCCATGGTCGATGCTTACTCTACGCCCATGTGAGTCATGCTCGGTGTGAGAAACAAGAGGCAGCAGAGACTTGGCGATCACGTCACGAACGGTGCGTCCGTGGGAAATGAAGAGGGGATTACGCGCTAGGCGGCCCATGGTGCTGGCACTTACTCGAGGATGGAGGCCCAATGTGTGGAAAAGAACATCAGGAGAGGGATTTGGGACCACAGATGGATGGAACCTCATTCCCTATCACGCCCTCCACTAGCCTTGGCAGTGGGGAAGTACGGAGGTGCATGGTTTCCACCTTCCACAAGAGAGGCTAGGGGTCTAACACCAATGTGGTTTCCCTTCCCCTGTGGACATACTCTACTCCGAGAAGGACGATATCATCCCATGTGAGGGTAATTCCATTCTCGTGGAGACAAGCGGAGTAATGAATGTCTGAGCTGGGGGGACCCTGCGTTCGAGGCCTGGGGTCGGGTCACAGTTTAACATCATGTGTTGAGGATGAGATTCTTGGATTTTTAACGTCATGCAGCTCAGACGAGGTGGGTTTACTCCGCATCCCTTGGACTTACATAACCAGTACCCCCTGCCCCTTGTCAGAGGGAAGGTACCAGCAAAGCTGTGGTAAAGTGGGGCCGCAGATCGAACCATAGAGGGGTCAACATTAGCATGGCTATGCAATGAATCAATATCCATTAGCATGCCTATGCGAAGAAGCATTAGGTGAAGAAATGATACAAGTGGTGTCGTACATGGGACATTGAAATCACATCATGGAAACCTAGAGGGACGCATGGGAAGAGGAATTTCCAAGAAAAGGGGTGTGCTTCGTGAAGTGGAGTGCCTTGGCCTTAGCATGGGGCAGGGGTGCGCATGGGAGGTACTTTGCAAAGTTGAATAGTGTTTGTGGAGCACTGCCTCACGAAGTGGAGGTGCCTCGCGAAGCAAGGTGCTGTGAAGCATTGTGCTTCATGATGTAAAGCTACCCTACCTTGGAATGTGGATCACTTGTATAGGATGTGTGTTTCATGAAGCATAAAAGCTAGGCGGCTGCCCGGGTTCCTTTGGGAATCCCCTTCCTTTGAGAATTCCCTTAGTCTTCGTGAAGGGAATCCCTCTCGGAAGAGGGGCTCAAAAAGAGAGAAGGCGAAGGCGTCTTGCGAAGAAAATATACCTCACGAAGCTCAAGATTATTAGGGCAAAGGGTGCTTTGAAATTCGGGAATTGAGAAGCCGAAAGGTTGGATCGTCCATCCCATGGGCTCAGGGGGAGCCCAGTATTTATAGGCAAGGGGCACCGCGAAGCAGAGCTCATGTGGTGCGAAGGGGCCGTGGTTGCTTCGCGGTGGGCTGCGAACGTCAACCGGGTTCGCAGAGGGTTATCGCATCCCCTGATCTATGATGGGTCGTGAATGTCAGGCCATTCACAGAGAATTACCACCTTTGGGGATTCACGGCGGACTCGCAAATGTCAGGGCATTCGCGGAGCATTATTGCATCCTTTGTTTCGTGGTGGCCACGTTGCTCAGGGGAGCTCCGTATCGAGGCTTCGCAAGGAAGCACGCAGGCTTATGTTCCTTCCTCCCTTTACGTCCAAAATTTTGGCACCAAAAAATGCCCCACCTCAGACATGGTTCCACAGAGGGATCAAAGGTCAATGTCGGAGGGAAAATTTCCAAAAGTATCGATAGTATGTGATGCAGACTCTCGAAGAGGGCGCGCGGGGCGGACATCGGTCGTGCAGTATGGACGTGTTGCGGTGCTCTACTCAGGCGGGATGCGCCGTGAAGCTCTGGGGTCACCGCCTATAAATAGTGGGGATGAACTTTCTTTTGTCCTGTCACGACTTTTTTCCTTTTGCGCTCTCAACTTCGCAAAGCTCCGTGTACTCCACACCTGCTCTCCGCGAATCGAGCATCCAGAGGAACCACAAGTCTCCGACTCCGCGACTGCACCAAGCGAACTTCTTCTTGCAGTCTGAGGCTAGGATCTGTGTCTTGGTTTCACGAACGAGCTTCACGAGCAATCTGCACGATCAACCTTCACGTCCCGACCAGAAAATTTTCCGAGTTATGTAACCATAATGGCCCATCAAGAGGCTGTGTTGGGGGAGCTTGCAGACGCCACCTAGAGGGATGAGATGGAAAAATTTCTGGGCCCTGGAGAGATGGCCCAAAGTCACTCAGACCATAAATCATTGACATAATTTCAATCAGAGAGTCAGAAGAACTATCCGTTGTGCATGAAGCTGCCCTTGTATGGCTTCGGGCTGAGTGATGATGTCTTCATTCCTGAGGCGAGAAGGGACGAACCAGCTTTCAGGTTCAGAAGCACACCATTCCAACGCCAATGGTTCAAGGTGTCAAACATTCATGCATGGGAGGACTTCACACCCGTCACTGCAAACTGTATAAACAACCATCTGAACAACATCGACGTGGAACCAGTGAAACTAGAGACTTTCCCTCCCATGTACCGCACCATACTAAAGGCGACTCTTCAGGATCCAAAAAAGGGGTGGTCCGATGAGTGGGACCTGCGCCATGGGGGAAACTTCACCAATGATTGGGCATGGTCTTACAGGGTAGGTGCGTCATGCGAAGAGTTTCGGGCCAAGATAAGGAGAGTGGGCTTGTATGAGGTGGCATGGGCCTCTCAGTTCCACATTTATCAACCGAAACAGCTGAGCTGGAGTTGCTGAGTAGATAGTCATCTAGGACCAATACTTTTTACATGAACCAAGGGGAGGTGAGCATCATTCTGTGAGATGTCCATCAGATTTTGGGGGTCCCAATATGGGGGGCCATGTATGACTAGTTCATCCCCGTCATGAGTGCATGGGAGGATTCGGAGTAGATGTTGCGATTGGAGTCGTCATTGATGGAACTGGTCCCTAGAGAGGAAAAGGAGGTGGGGAGAGATGTCCACTTTAAGAAGTGGTTCAAGCGGTTCTTGAACTTCCCGGAGGATCGTGAGTTCCCTCCGAGGCCTAAAACTTGTCCGAATGGGGCTCAACAGGGCAATGAGAACTCGTATTGGCAGCTGTTGGACGACAGCCAATGGAGGACTTGGGGTTTCATTGTTAGCACCGAACAGCAGTCGATAGTCAAGCTAGCGGCGTTCATCACAGACCTTATCTGCGGTTAGATCCTACCGGTGAGGGATACAAACATGGGGGGTGCGGCCCAGCTCATTCATCATGGTGTCCATGCTAGCCATGGGAGAGTTGGTCAATATGGGGATTCCGATGCTCGCCAAGCTGTATAGGATGCTACGTCACGTTAGCGAGGGAAAGAAGCCACTGAGGATATGTGGGACCTTCCACATTTTGTATAGGTGTATCGCAGCGCACATCCGAGGGGTTTATTAGTATCCCAAACTCATCTCGCCGTCAGGGACGAAATTCCACCCCTCCATTCTTGAATGCAGTCGCGAGCTTCTCGGTCAAATTATCCATACCGATGGTGTTGAACTGGGTGTGGAAGGCGGATGAGTTTAACTTCCACCTGTTTCCATTGCCGACGGGGGTACTCACTGACAACAAGAAGGGAACCGAAGAGCACTGGGGTTATATCCTGGCCTTTCGAGGCAGATTCTTGGTGGCACAGGTGGACCGTGAGCCTCTATGCGAACCGTACACCCCGCATCGGTTCATGAGGAAATTCTGGTGCCTGCAACGGCTAACCCCGCAGCTCTACTGGGAGGTGCATCAAAAGGAGCAACCGTGTGTAATGAGGAAGTTGTGGGTCATGTTCTCACAAGAATATGGGAAAATGTGAATGGAATTTCCTCCACTTACTGCCGCCTTTGGACTGGTGAAGGAGTATTCCATTAGCTGGGAGGCATCTTATCCTGGGGAAATGCTGAAGTAACCAACCATTCAGGCTGGTTATGGTGGGCCTCCCCTATCCTGAGGTCGGGGTCGGAGGGTAGAATGGGCCTCTTGTGGTGGCGGGGCTGCCATGGTGGTGAGACCTGCACCATCTAAGAATGCGGTAGCAGTGGTGGACCTGGTAATTCCGGAGGAGCCGGGCCATCCAGAGGGGTGTCTGCCAAGGGGATTCCGAAGGATATCCACTCAAGCTCTAGGGAAGCAGCTGCGTCATATCGACATGCCAGAGGATGCCATCTTCCTAGAGGCCTGGGAAAATTGGGATGTCCACTGGAAACACCTCAGTCTGCTCGAGATGTGGGAACTCCTGAACCCTCACGGGATGGTTCTACTAGGTATAGGCCGAGTCTGGGTTGGGTTCACGGCGTCTCCATTGGAGGCCGAGCAATATTTGGTTTAGATGGAGAACTACGTTCACTCTAGTGGTGTCCCACGCCCAATGACAGATCGGGTGAGGGTACTACTGGATCGGACAGTTCCCCCACAGCTGTCAGCTACCTATCCGAGGGAGCGCTTCGCCCTGCTGGAAGAATCTGAGGAATCCTCTCAGGAGGATGAGGCTAGGGGAGGGATCCCATTGGAGGAGGGCGAAGTAGGATATCAGGACTCGGATTCTGATGATTTAATGGAGGTTCTCAAGGTATCATTCCAAATTTCTTTCCTCAGGGTCTACACTCAGGCCATCAGGGATTTCCTACCAATGTTTGAACCATTTATGAGGAACTTGTACGCATGCCTCACTCACGCCCTTTAGCAGGTGATGATGTAGGACCTTCAGAACCCGCACCTGCGGCCACGTACACCTCCATGTCTAGTGGGGATAGAGTACCTAAGGTGGCTCCTCTAGAATCTCCAAATCGTCTGATAGTATACGGAGGGCCACGCCTAAGGGTCCCGTTAGCATCGACTCAGGAGCACCACCAGGAGTTTGATATCTGTATGTTTTTTTCCAATGAATTCATTGTTGTCATTTATAGATCGTGCTGACTGACATCCATGCCCTTCTCTGTCGTACAGTCCTTCGATTGGAATGGACTGTTGTGGCAAGGTAGGTCGCGATGTCTGGTGGCATCCCTCCTAGGGGCATGCTGGTGATTGTGAAGATAGTTCCCCCACCTACCCGAGCAGCATCACTCCCTATCATTAGTGGGACCACTAGAAAGGTTGTGACCGAAGTTATTATGGTGAAGTACGATGATGAGGATCAACCGGCCGACTTAAGTCCCACCACGCCTGCTCCGGCACCCAACATCGCACCAGATTCAACACCAGACGTGGATCCTGCTGAAGATTTCTTGCAGGTGTATCCCACATATGAGCCTGCTAATCACGTATACTGGGATGAAACGACCTCCATTGAAGAAGACATTAGCATAGTCCGCCAAAGATCATGGAAGCTAATCACACGCTTCATCAAGGACACCCCCCCAAGCATCATGGCTGAATAAAATAGACAGACTCCGCTCGCGACTGTGCGAATTGTGCGCTGGGGGAGTGGATGCCCAACGTCCTTATGCGCTCATCCGAGATCTCATGGATGAGAAGATATGGGAGTATGATTACAGGCATAGCGTGGGATGGAAGAAGAGGAAAGCAACAAACATCAAGAAGCTTCAGGAGGCTGAAAGAGAGGTCTAGCAGGTGCAGATCTAGGCAGATGAGCATTCGGCCTCTCTCAATGCACAATCTGAGCTGATCTTGCGACTGAACGCCCAGTTAGCAGAGGCCGAAGAATTCCTGAATTAGGTTATTGGGTAGATGGCCGTCATTTAGGCTGACATGGATAGGGCCCAAGCTGGGGCGGATGAACTACGCCCCATCGTCGTTGAAGAGGAGTGGGAGCTTAGTCAACACTAGCAATTCCTGGACACCACCAGTCGAACGATGGAGGAGCAGCAACGCTCTTTTAACGAGGTCGATCCGTCCATTGGGGGAGTCAACCCCCGGGTGCTGTAATAATAACAAACCCTTTAATGGTACATTCGTGCTTTAATTTTTCTTCTATTGAATGCAGTATCATGCACAATTTACATTGTTTTCACCGGTTTATGGCATCCTTAAAATGTTCGTGGAACGTCCAGCGACAGTTCCCTCAGCTCACATTGAGCGGGCCCTATGTGAGAAACAAGAGATAGTCGTCTCATCGTCCAACCCAAACACATGAGTGTAAAAAAGACCTCGAGCATCTGGGGTTTGGATAACTGTTCTAGATTTCTGGGAAGTAGGAGAGAACTGACCGGAGAAGGAAGTTCTCAGAACAGCCCAATTACCATTTTTTCAGTGTGCTCTCACGTTCGAATGGTGCGATGGCAGGGGCACTGAAATCGGTTCGAAAAATTGAAATGGGACGTGTGAATCACGATACTCAAGATTTGGAACATTTTGGGGATGGCGTGACAATAAAGGAAAACCGTTAACAGAGGTGGAGAAATAGTATACATACTGCGTTAGCCTGAAATGGGGACAACAAATGAGGGTCGACCGTTGACCATGTTTGGAACATGAGACCATGTCACAAATGTTGTCGATCAATCCATCAGGACGTTGGTCCAGGACAGTAGGTGGACAATAGGATGAGTGTCCATACTGTTAGGGGGTCCTTCCATACATGACCATTCTTCGGGAATGTTGGCCAGGATGGTAGCTGAGCTGATGCGGCATGGGAACAGGCCGTTAGGGGGTTCTTTTAGACATGAAAGAGGATGGGGATCCGAATAAGGGGCACAAAAAGCGTGGAATATGGAGTGATGGTTTGTTCGAACATAATCCAACACTCATGTAATTACACCACCGCGGTGGGAGTATGCCAGATGGGTGCATCAGGTTGATCATGGATCATTCCTTCTTTGGGACAGGGCCTCGCTGGCGAGGGGGTCTGTCGCTTCCCAATGGGATCTTGGGGCATCCTGAACTTGTTCATGGTAGAGTCATTGTTACACAGTCCTCTACGAGGGGTCTGGCCAGGGGGACAGAAAGGGGAAGAATGGGATTAATGATTCCTACGGGCTGGGCCCTAAGAAAAATACTAGGGTGTCCCTACGTATACCATGAGAATTGAAATAAAGCCACACGTAGTTCTGGAAGCGCATAGTGTAGTCATAGACCAACACTGACAGGTGAAATTCTCTCTGGCCGAGGTTCTGGTGCATCCAATGATTAACATGGGGCATCCTGCATCTGTTTAAGGTAGAACCATAGTTTAGTGTCATGCGCTAAGGACATATGGACTCCTGCAATTTAATGTCATACGATAGGACGTGGTGTTAAAGGGAGGAGCCCTGGAATCATATGGTGTGGTAGTTATGAAACCGATGTGAATGAGGACTTGAAGTCCAAATCACACCACGTCCCCTCAGAGGAAACTCTTCATGTCGTGGGACCAAGAGTGAGAATTAGGCTCAGCCCAAAGCAGAGTGGTCGGATGTTCCTGCATACCCCATGAAGATGGGAATCAAGTAATATGTAGTTTTGAGGGGACGATGAGAAGCCTGTCCGTGTTGGTACACATCCTTCCAAAACTACTAAGCCTATGTGATTCAGGATTGGTGTGGGAAACAAGAAGTAGTGGTGGGAATTTCCCGACATAGAAAGGGGTAGGTTAGGACGAAGGGACTCTCGGTGAATACTGGCCCCATGATACTAATAAGACCACGTGGAGCACCTAGATGCACTAAGAGATAGAGCCGAGTACGTTGGAAGTCCAGTTGAATATGAGGAAGTGGAAATGTGTGAATCATAATGCTCAAGATTTGGATCACAAATATGGTGGCGTGACGATGGAGGATAACTATTAACCGTGGCGGAAATGCAGCATCCATATCCTGTTAGCCTAGAATGGGGACATACAAATGAGGGTCGACTATTGACCATGTTCGAAACCCGGGACCATGTCACCAATGTTGCCAAGGATCTGAAGGGATGTTGGCCTGAAACGATAGGAGATCCCATAGGCCAAACATCCATGGAGAGCCCTTAATCCTAGAATCCATGTTTTCTAAGGGTCCTTTTGGATGTGGAAGAGGAATAGGTTCCAAATAGCGAGCGCAAAAAGCTTGGTCACGGGACGAGGGGAATGCCCCCATGAAAATCCCACACTTCGGGCTCTTTTTCAAAACGCATCTAAATATGACAAAGAGGATTATTAGAAAGATGGAGCAGAGTCCTTTCCCATAAGGAGATCTTAGTTTAGTGTTATAGAATTCGGACCATGGGTGGGAGGAAGCACAAGACCCACATGACGAGTATTTACCAAAACCCGACGTGGATGGGAACTTGGGGTGTGTATGGTGCGGCGAACAACCCAACATGAATGAGGACGTAATCCCATACCACGCCGCACAACCCCCTTGAGAGAGGGTTTAGGTCACGGGACTGAAAGTTGAGGTCGAGTTGGGCCTGAAGCAAAGTGCAATGGCATTCTTACATACACCATGGCGATAGGGATCAAGCTGCACGTAGTTCTGAATGGTGGAACAGTAAAGTACCAGTGCCAAGGAAGAAGGGGAGTGCTGGCACGACCCTTGAACCAAAAGAAGTGGAATTTGATAAATCTTGTATGTCCTTTAAGGTGAGTGGTTTTTTTTGTGAAGCAACAGGCCTAGGGTATCAAGCCCTGGTGTCACCAAAAGAATCAAGCCGTGATGTGTATTGAAAAATGTCATGGCATGTGACCAATACCCATTATGATTTCAGCTACAACGAGGTCATCACAATATAGTACCGTTTTTTTTGTGAGGCCAGGATGATAATGTCACAGTTTAGGGTCGTGTGATAGGACCAAGCATGTATTTTAACATCATGCAGCACAGACGTAGAAGAGACGATGCTAGATAGAGAATGTGTATGGTGTCGTTTGACATAACCGACGTGAATGGGGATACAATCCCACATTATAACGTACGCAATCCTGAGAGAGGAACCTCAGGCTGAGGGGCCCACATAGAGGTGAGAGGTGAAGGGGGAGAGATTAGCTCCCAAACGAGCTGGACCTGAAAACAAGATGTTCGGGAGGTCCTACCTATCCCATGAAGATGGGACTCAAGATGAACGTAGTTCTGATGAGATCATAGTTTATGCTCTTAGAGGGAGGACCGTGGGAGCCCCTAAGGATGCTGTATTGTAGATTTTTCCCCCTGATATGCAAAGGTGCACTGATGGGTAACGCCAAGAGTATCGAGATTCCACCTGGACATGGTGGGGTGGAACATAATGTGAATCATGTAACCAACATTCAAGGTAAGGAAGGGTTGGCGTGACGACAGAGGATTACTATTGACCTTGTTCGAACACAGAATCCTGTCGTATTAGCCTGAAATGGGGACAAACAAATGAGCATCGACCACTGACCATGTTTGCAACACGGGTTTTGTATGAATTTTTTGTCTAAAACCCTCGGGGGCGTTGGCCCGTAATGGAATGAGAGCCCTTGGGTGTTGTATCTAGGTCATTCTTGGGGGGTCCCTTTGGGTGTGAAAGGCGATGAAAGCCTAAATTAAGGGGAACATGAAGCTTGAAAAGTGGATGGAACTTGACCATGTTGAATCTGACACTCTTGGTCTTCGACCAGAGCACTCTTAACACATGGGTGAATCACTACAAGGAGTCGAGGGATTTGACTTGAGGGCATTGGAGAGATGGTGGACTCCCGGGAAAGGGGGTATAGTGACAAAAACTCTGTATCATTCCTATAATCCCCCGTAGATTGAGATAGGCCAAGGGACCTAGGTGACTGGGGGATCGAGGGATCTCTAAGAGGGGGGATTGGACCCGAAGTATAGACATTCGGGCGGTCCTACATATCCCATGAGGATGGGAATCAAGCCATACATAGTTCTGGAGGGTACCTTTAAATGTCATGCAGGAAAAGAAATAGGAGGGATAATTCTGAGAACTGGGTGTGCGTGGTGCGGCTATTGCAAACCCAATGTGAATTAGGACCTTATCCCACATCACAACACGCAGTCCTATAGTCAGAGTCCTAAAGGCAGGACACTGAAATCAAGCTGGACCCAATAGACATGAGGTCTTGGCGTTCCCACATATCCCATGAGGATGGGAATCAAGCCAGATGTAGTTCTTAGGAGATATTAGTTTATGGTATTTGATCTCGATCAAGGGGTGGATGACAACATTCCAAGTAAGTGCAGGCATCGACCCGATCCCTAAGCCAACGTGATTTAATCTCGGTGTGGGAAACAGGGGGGGTGATCCTTATCACAATACCCAAAACATCCATCGAGGGGAAGTCGGTGAAGAGCCCCGAAAGACGCCTCTGACATGGCTTTGTACCCCTAACGTGTAGATGTGAACTAATAAATAGTACCAAGTGTTTCAAAAATCCACTTGGAAATGATAGGAATGTAGAAGGATGTGAATCTTGTAACCAACATTTTGGGCTTAATGGGGTTGGCGTGGTGATGGAGGATAACTGTTAACTGTGGAGGCAAATGGTCCCCATATCGCGTGATCCTGAGGTGGGAACAACAAATGAGCATCGACCACTGACCATATTTGCAACGTGGGATTTTTATCGATTTGTTGTCTAAATACCTTGGGGCGTTGGCCTGTTTCGGTAGGAGATCCCTTGGGCGTTGTACCCAGGCCATTCATGGGGGTCCCTTTGGGTGTGAAAGGTGATGAAAGCCCTGATGAAGTCAGACATGAAGCCTGAAAAATGGGTGTGGACGTATCTGAGTAGGATCCCACATTCCAGGTAACATAAACCAAAGTACCCTTAGGCATATCGGTGAACCGCCAAAAAGGGTCGACGAAGTGACTCATGAGAGGTTGTCCTGGGGGCCAAGGTGGGATGAATATTTTCAAGATATGGGGCTGGACCCGAAGCATGGACATTTAGGTGGTCCTACGTATCCTGTAAGGATGGGAATCAAGCCACACATAGTTCTAGAGATACCTAGGGGTAGGATATCCTAACAAGGGCGTTTGCGGTGCGACGATTAATGAGGACATAATCCCGCACCACTCCGCATAGTCCTGTAGGAAGGAACCGAGGCTAAGGGGCCCAAAAAGGCCAAGGGGCCTGATAGTTGGGTTTTGTTCAGGAAGGCCTGGGCTACTCGTAGTTTAACGTCTTGCAGTGAGGATGATGGTCGGGGAATAGAAGTCCCTGGAAAGAGGAGGTGTTTGGTACGGTGAACAACCCGATGTGAATGGGAAAATAATCCCTAATCACACCATACACTCCGGGTAAGAACTTGGGCTAGGGCCTAAGAAAGCCTTGGGGCCTGAGTCTAGGCATCAATCAGGACTGCCTGACTAACTTGCAGTTTAACGTCTTGTAGCAAGGACGGGGGGCCATGGTCCTAGAAAGGCCAAGGCACCTGAGGCTGGGCCTCAGTGAGGGAGTGCGTATGGCATGGAAAGAAACCCGATGTGAATGAGAACATAATCCCATACCACACCGCACATCCCTTATAGGAGAATCGGGGCTGTGGACCTGACAGTTGGCTCCACCCGAATGATGTTTGTCGCTTAGGGATGGGGTAGAAATAATCACTGCACTCGATGTTTGGGACATCTGGGGGTGGACCCAAATTTTCAGGACATTGTTGACCATGTTGGAAGCACATCGTCCCTATGTTGACCAGATATGGGAGAAACAAATGATCATCGACCATTGACCAAATTCGCAACATAGGACATGTATCAGCTTGTTGCTAGAAACCCCTCGGGGGCGTTGTCCCGTATCGGTAGGAGAGCCCTTGGGCATGGTATCCGGGCCATTCAGGGGGGTCCCTCTGGGTGAGGGAAGTGTTGGAATCCCAATCAAGGAGTTGGTGAAGCATAGTTGTACCCATCCACAAAAGAGGACAACATCTCCAAGGAGGGAGACGTACAACCAGGTCGAGGCTTGGTCGACGTGAGTTGGAGGAAAAGTGTGCATCCTTCCATATGTCTTGACCCGAGGGGAATATTTTGGCTTTTGGGCTGGGCCAATAGACGAAATGTCCAGGAGTTCCTACGTATCCCATGAGGATGGGAATCAAGTCATACGCAGTTCTTGAAGGCCATGCAGTTTAACGTCATGCGGTGAGGACATGGGAGGATAAAAGAACTGGAGTTGGCCCATGGTGCGACCCTTATAATCCTTGTATGATCAGGGCTAAGGAATACTACTCATCGTCATGCAAGGATTCTCCAAGGAAACTATAACCAGGGGACACTCAAAGAGAGGAGCTCGGTGCTGGGCTCAAGACGAGACTTCTAAGAGTTCCTAAGTATCCCATTTAGGATGGGAATCAAGCCATACGTAGCACTTGAGGCATAGTTTAACACCGTGCTGGATGAGAGATTCGTCTCATTTGGGGATATGTATGGTACGGTGGGTAACCCGACATGAATGAGGATGTAATCCCACATCACACCGCATGATCCCATAAGAGAGCCTTAGTCGACAAAGGCCAAGGGGCCTGAGGCTGAACCTCGGTCAAGAAGGCCTGACTAGCTTGCAGTTTAATGTCTAGCAGTGAGGATGGGGGAGATCTTAGTATAAAGTCATAGAGGTCGGACCATTTTTCTGTTTATCATATTTCAGGACGATATCGCAGTTTTAATGTCTTGTAGGAAGGTGGTGTAGTTTAAGGTCATGCGGGACCGTGGTGTAGTTTAAGGTAATGTGGAACCATACAGTTTAAGGTCGTACAGGACCATACAGTTTAAGGTCATGCAGGACCAAGGGGCTCATGCAAAGTACTACTTGAGGAACATGGCGTTGGTGGGCGGAGTTATGCGCTCACCATTCGTAGTCACCAAGGAGTATGGTCCATTAGGGTAATCCATATGGATGTCGTAAGGTCCGTCCCATTTGGGCTCTAACTAGGGCAGTTTCCAATAGGGAATCATTGGTGCTAATAGGGCCAACACTAGTTCACCTTGCAGAAAATAGCGAAGGTGAACCTTCTTGTTGAAGGCTCTGGTTGTCTTATTTTGATGCCTTTCCAAATTGTGTAGGGCATGAAGCCTATTCTTGTCTAGTGCTTCTAATTCAGATAGAAGGATTTCAGCCACCTTATCTAGCACCTTCTGGTCATAGACTGTAGTTCATAACGATGGCAGCTGGACCTCAATGGGTAGGACGGCCTCCGCCCCATACACCAGGGAATAGGGTGTCACGAATACGGAATTGCGAGTCGTCGTCCGATAAGCCAAAAGGGCATTGGGGAGCTGGTCCGGATAACTTTTCTTGTTCTGATCAACCATTTTCGGCAGAATGTTAGAGAGGGTTTTGTTTAATTCCTCGATTTTCCCATTCACCTACTCATGATAGCGTGAGGTATGGTTCGAACAGATATTGTACTTGGCGTACAATTTCTTCATCTCAGCTGCTCGGAAGTTAGTGCCATTATTGGTGAGGATAGCATGAGGGACTCCAAACCCTTGGATGATATTGGAGCTCACATAGTCAATGATGGAACAGGCCTTGACCTCTTTGAGTAGAACTGCCACTGCCCACTTGGAGTAGAAATCTGTAGAATTTAGGATGAACCTACAATGGCGAGCTGTCGCCGCTGGATATAGTCCCACGACATCGAGTCCCCACACCGCAAATGTACAAGAATACATGGTGGAGTGGAGTGGATCTGGCGGCCGATGCAGGAAGTTTTAATGAACTTGGCACGTGTGGAATCTCTTGTAAAAGTCGATACATTCATGGATCAGAGAGGGCCAGAAGTACCCCAACATCTGAATAAAATGGGATAGCTTGGGCCCTGCCTGGTGGGCACCACGGGAATCATCCTGAACCTCTTGCATGACCTTAGAAATCTCAAATCCGTGAATGTAATGGAGGATAACACCGTCGAAGCTTCTCTTATAGAGGATCCGCTCATGACTGGGACCACTCTGGAGGGTCAACTGCAGTGTGCAGCGTCGGATTGACTCGCGCTGGGCCTGATTGTCCAGGAGGCGTCCATTTTGGAGATACTCGACAAATGGTTCTCTTCAGTTGGATGTGGCCTCAAAAACAATGTCTGACGATCCTGGGACCCCTGACGTACATGGTCTGGAGGTAAGATGACTTACCCGTAGGCTGTCTTTGTCCTCTGGGGTGACGGGGGAAATGACTCTCCAGTGTGCCACATGTTTGATCAAATCATCTTGCTTGGGTTCTGCGAGCGACACAGTTATGCCAGCCAAAGCGTCTACTCGACTGTTCTGTAACCGATAGACATGGGTAACCTCTGGTCAAAAAGAGAACAGGGCCATTACATGGAGGGTGCACTCTATCAATGGCACAAGCTCCGGCTTCCTGACGACTTAGTCACCATTTACCCACTTGATGACCAGCTCGGAATCCCCTTTCACATGTAGATGGGGCACATCGATCTCAAGGGCCAGTGATGAGAGCCTGGTACTCTGCCTCATTGTTGGTGTAGCCTTCTGACAATAGGAATGAGTATGGCAGGATGGCTAGCACTGGGGTGATGAAGACTATACCCAGACCTACTCTATTGAGCTTAGGAACATTGAGCATCCTACCAGTGGGGCTCTAGGAGGCAGTGTCGAAGAGAATTTTCCAACATGAGTCAACATGATCAACTGAGAGGATTGCCTAATCCAGAAAATCCAGATCTAGGGATTGATCCAAGGAAGTTGGATGAGCAGCTAAGAAGTCTTCCAATGCATGTCCCTTAATGGCCTTCTGAGGCATGAACCCTATGTCGAACTGCTGGAGGATCACTGCCCACAGCGCTAGTCGGCCAGTCAACATGGGGCAGTTCAGGATATACATCAGTGGGTCTACCAGAGAGAGCAACTGTACCTCATGGTACTGCAGGTAATTCCACAACTTCTGTATGGAAAACACAAGTGCAAGGCAGCACTTTTCAATAGGGGATTATCGGATCTCCGTATCGAGGAGCATGTGGCTACGGTAGTAGAGGTTGTTCTCTATCTGTTCATTGTTCTTATGGGCGAGTAGAGTGTTGAAGGACCATTCTAGGGCGGTCACGTAAAGGACCATCGACTTTCTAGAGATTGGTGGCAACAAGACCGGAGGTTGGAGTAGATATTGCTTGATTTCCAAAAGGTAGTCCAACACTCTTCATCCCAATCGTAGGCAGCGCCTTTCTTCATGAGATGGGAAAAGAGCTTACACTTTCCATCCAGATTCACAATGAATCAGCGTATATAGTCTTAGTGGACTTGGAGACCTCAATGCTCCAGAATATTACTCGGGGGAGGCATTTGGTGGATGGCCTTGATCTTATATAGATTGATCTCAATGCCCCGGTTCCTAACAACAAAGCCAAGAAACTTCCCGGAGGTGACCCCGAAGGCACACTTTAAGGGGTTCATCTTTAGGTGGTGGGAATAGAGAAAACCAAACACTTTCTCAAGGTCTTTGAGATGGTCTTGGCTCTGGCAAGATTTTACCACTAGATCATCCACGTAGCATTCCACTAGCATCCTGAGAATCGGCTTGAATATGCGATGCATGGCCCACTGATAGGTGGCACCTGCATATTTCAGGATGACGGGCATAACATGGTTACATAAAGTACCTTGGGGAGCCCTGAAGGTAGTGGACTCCTCGTCCTTAGGGGCCATCAGGATCTGGTTTTACCCAGAATACCCATCAATGAAGGAGAGGGCTTGGAACCCGGCCGTTGCATCAATCAATAACTCAGTCACTGGGAGGGGAAAATCATCCTTTGGGTAGTGGCGATTGGGATCGCAGAAGTCGATGCAGACTCTGATCTGCCTGTTATTTTTCCCGACTGGCACAATGTTGGCATGAAACATGTGGTACTGGACTTCCTTGATGAAGTTGGCTTTGATAAGCTTGTCATCTTTGGCCTCAACCATGGCACTGTGAGAAGGGTGCATCTTTCAAGGAGGCTGCATAAACCCATGATGGTTTGTCGGTAGACCAAGGCGGTGAACGACTACCTGGGGATCTAGTTTTAAAATCTCACCGTAACTCTAGGAAAAAACATCACGGTGCTTTTTGAGAATGTCTACATACTACTGCTACTCCTCGAGGGACATGGATGCACTGATCATTGTGGGTCTCGGATCTGCCTCGCTACCAAGGTTCACCTACACTAGTTCAACAACTGTGGTAGAGACTCCTTCTTCGATGGTGGCTAGAGAATCCTCCAGATCATCCTCTCCACCCTTGGAGGGATTTCCCACAGGGGGAGCTGCTTCTGAGCTATCAAACCCCAATGGGAAGTTGTTGCTAGCCTGGGCAATAGTGTTCATCACATCAAGAGAACCATGCACCACTAAGACCATAGCAATGAAGGTAGTCGATCATATCCCATCTAGCCTTCGGACTAACGGGCCACATTTGATGACATCAAAGTAGTAGTGACGTGTTGACCCGAACCAGTTGATTCAAGCCCGGTGGAAGAGACATGTACGACGTACTTCCATTTCCATAATCCTGACGTTTCGATACCACACAGGGGTAGGAGGTTCCGGTATCACCTGAGCCTGGTTGGTGTAGGAGTATGAGGTGATTATCCACCGTTGCTTGGACATGGGAACATGCCTTCCTTTCGTACCTAAAACAACAAAAAACTTCCCTGTGTCGGGGGTCGTGGCCTCCAATCGATGGATCGGTAAGATGTAGGCATCTTCCAGGCCTGCCTAAGGATCACTTGTGACTGGGGCAGGTTCATCCTCACTTATTAGGATTTTCTTATCCTTGCTCTTGTAATAGTCGGCATCCAGATAGCGGGATTCAAAAGAGGTGAACATAGACGCATCTCCTTGGAGCACGCCTACTCGAACATTGATAGAGTACTTGAGGCATTGAGTATATGATGAAGGGACTACGGCGTGAAGATGGAGCCATGGCCTGCCCATAAATGCGTTGAAGGTGGTGTCTTGGGAGACAAACATGTACTCAGTGCTAGAAATTAGGCCACCAAACTGGGTCTTCAAGCAGATCTTGCCGACTGGGGATTTCTCGATCCTGTCGTATCCCTGGATTCTGAGGTCGGAAGGAGGTAAATCATCCTCAGACAAAACCATCTTTCACAGTGTCCGAGTGGGGATTAGTTTAATCCTAGAACCCATGTCAAAAAGACAGTGGTGGACTTCCACGCCACTGAACTAGCCAATGACGTACAGTGGGCAAATATTCCCATGTATGGGAGGGTCTTCATCTTCACTGCAGAATGAGATAACTGCCTGGCATTCAGCGTTATAAATTGCCTCTATGTGGAAGGCTTCTGTAGCTGTTACCTCTGTCTCAAACTGCTGGGGGCTCCTTAGGGCCTCGGCAAGTGCTTCACGCATTTCAGACGACAGGCAAAGAGTCTCAAGGATATAATGCCTTTCGGGAATGTCGGCTAGGTGTTTCAGTACATCATACGTTCGTGCCAAATGCGAGCCTTTGATTAGAGGAGGTCTTTCCATAGTTGGAGGCATAGAAGGCCCTACCGGTTGAACCGGAGGCTAGATGGTACGAGGTACATCCTGCTGCCTACTAGTCGAGGCCTGGAGGGAGACTGTTGGATGAGGACCAGAAAATTGAGGTTGGCCTACAGCCAGGAAAGACTGATCGTGGTACGGACGAGGCAGCTCTGCCTGATCTAGTAGCACAAATGGCGGTGTAGGTAGATCTGAGGGCACCAGATGAGGTTGCACGTGCTAAGCTCTGCGCTGAGCCTGCTGTCTGGTTTCAGTAGCTTGCACAGCCTGACTGAAAGCGCCCTCTGATGTGCCTCGACGACCCATGTGGTTGCGGTTCTGCTGACGTTGACGTCGGCTAGGGACTTTGGGGAGGTTATCCTGGCATTCCCCCTCGTTGGGAGTCATATAGGACTTTACCAGCTCCATGGTATTAACTAATATATACCCTTGGATGTCTCTTGATGAATCATCTATCACTGGGTGGATTTTTGGAGAAATCACCATTTTGGGGGGCATAATATCACCATGAGTGCGGGATAACGATGACAGCGTGGGAGAACGATTCTTCTTCTTATGTCGCCGCTGCTTACTCTTTTGAGAAAAGGCCGGCTGAGATGACGACGCATAGGTACAGGACGTGTCCTCCGAAGGATCCATCTAATTCAGGTGTGCCAGAATGATACCATGGGCACGAGTAATAGTTTTTCGAGCCATTCAATTGTCGTACTTCTGGGACCCACGGTGGGGAACTTGCTGCCACTCGCCTTCGCTGTCGCTACAGATTTATGACCCTACGAAGACACCCGCTACTTGTGTCGGGGCGGGGCACTACCTGACTATGTTGTTTTCAACCTTGTCTTGAATCCAGTCTTTAAACACATAGCACTGCTTGAGGGTGTGCCCCATAATCTGATGATAGGGGCAGTAGTTTGGGTGATCGGTGAGATTCGCCTCTGCTAGCCATCTGCACTCGGGTATGCGAACAATCCCTTGCTCTAGAGCACTTTGGAAGTAGCCAGGGACCTGATTCTCATTGAACGAGTAAGTCTGGTTCCTTCATTCTGGATAGGGGGCCCTAGAAGCCTGGGTTTGACGAGGGGCCGGAGGGGATTTCCGAGGAGGCATAGCCTGATTGTCCCGCCTAGGTGGTGGTGGCGCATTGCGCGGGGGAACCGGTCAATTCTAGGGTGGTCGCTGCAGGGCAGGAGCATGCACTTGAGGTGGAGGGCCTCTACAGGGTTGCGGGACCGATGCCACTGGCAGTAATTATAGCTACCTGGGGGCTTCAATTTGGGCCACTACGGCAGGTTCGGCTCGGGTAGCCCTCCTACTTGGGATCAGAGGGGGAGCAGATGTAACTGACTATCCTGTTGTAGAGCTTCCTTGAGGCACTGAGCCTTATCTGAGAAATCCCGGAACCCTCCAAGGTAGTTCTGGGTGATCAGGGAAGGAACCAGTACTATTTTAACATTCCCTACACACATCATCAGTAATTTCTCCTGAGTTATTGGAATGTTGAGGGAGTATGTAAGCCCCTTCCATAGGGCGACAAAGTCCACGACTCGCTCATTAGGACTTTGTTTTCACTTGAAGCGGTCTATGATGCTGGTCTTTTGCGTGGTGGAGATGAACTGGTATAGGAACTTCCGGCGGAGAACCTCCCAGGAGGTCACTGATCCGATATGGTTCTGGTTGTACAAGACGAATGCAGGTCCCTCCAATGTCTGCACGAAGCATCGGAGCATGGCGGATTCTTGCTGGGCCAGGGTCCCCAACATGGGGCCACACCTGGAAGAAAAATTTTCCAAGTGCTGCGACGGGTCCCTTTTCCCGTTGAAGGGAAATAAATTGGGGTTCCCAAAACCTGGGGGTGCGGGAATATCATCCACCCACGCAGGATATGGCTTTCAATACAGTGGGACTGCCACCTGCCGCATTTCCAATGATTCGAGATGGGATATGAGTGCTGCCATAGGATCATCCAGATGGGGGTCCCTGTCTTGACGGGGATCCCTAACTACGAGTGTGTTTCCAGGCTCTTCGACACGGTAAACAGCTTCAATGGTTCGTGGAGTGACTGACGGAATGGACCTTGGGGCGGTTGGGGGAACCCGGGATGCATTACACGGATTGCCTCACCGTTCAGGAGGGTTTAGCGAGACGTATCATGCACTATTGTCATGAGTTTCGGCATCTGCCCTGTCCGCAGGAGTAGCATGATTAGGGTTTCCTAGAGGCATCTCACTAGGGGGAAATTATTCCTTCCCCTGTTGACCTGGCTCAAGATCACTATAGTCGGGTCGTCTCTCGATAGCACGTTCGGCTAAGAGTTCATCAACCAGCCTCTTCTTCTCAGTGAGCTGTTGGCAGAATGCGGCCTCCTTGGGGTCTTTGTCTATCATCTTTACAGAGGAGGATGGTTTGGAGTGCTTGATAGTTCTGACATGCTCCTTACCCTTACCATAATTTCAGCTGAGTACCAGCAACTCGGTGGGTATAGGGAGGCCTAGAAGGTTCCACTGCTGATGGGTAATCCTCCCTGAGGGGTCCAGCTGTGGTGGCACACCCTCAGGGCTTAAGTCTCCATCACGAAACTTCAGCTCATCCTCTTGGTCCACTATGTCAATTATATGGACCGCGACCCTTCATAGGGGCATGTCCTCAATGTCGCATAATGAATCAGGTTGTCGCCGGATAGGACTGAAGAGGAGGGCGGAATACTATCTCCAACCACGGACTTTCACAAGTGGGTAGATTACCTGATGTTTTTTTGGAGTACCGTGAAACTCTAAAAACATTTTTGTTGGAGGGTGCTCTAGCGACCTCGTGCCTCAGGGCACTAGGCAATGGAGAGTGCAGCCAAATTGACCAGGCGGCATTGCTTTCTGATATCCTCAATGTTCTCTCGGCTCCTAGGATACATAAATTGCTCATAACGAAGTCTGAAGTTTGTTGCCTCTAGGGTTTTGCGGAAGCACTCTACTTCCTCTCAGGCTAGGGATTCCAGCACAAAAAAGTTTGACGATGCCACTGGCCAGAACTTCTCTAGGAAGTGGTCCGCTATGAGAATTTTCTAGAAGCTCCTGGTCTCTGATTCAGGGTCTGTCCCCTCATTTCCCCACTCGTCAATTGGGGGTGGCTGAGGGACCGGTAGCGGTACTGAGGTGGACCGCTGGGACAGTAAACTGGGTGGCGGAGAAGGCCGAATTCCGGGCCATCCTCTAAAGAGTGAGGTGACCTGACCACAATTTCACGATACAATAGGTTGATAGCCATAGCTTCATGTGCAGGTATTATCATCACTGGCGATGGGTCACGCCATTTCTCTACCGTCATTGGTTCCCAAAACAGCTCTCTGTGATCTCTGGTAGAGGAAGAGGGTGCTTCTGGTGACAACGGTGGTGATTGCACAGTCGGAACCTGTGGGATTTCCACAATTTCCTCCCCTGGATGTACGTGCAGAGAGAGGTGGGAATCCGATGGACTTCGCATTCTGGGAGAATGAGACTGACGCGCCTTGCTCCTACCAGGTCATTGACACGGAGGAGCGGGGTGAAGGTTCCATTGTTGAGTTCCATTATGCATCAGAATCAGAGAAGTGGGATGGTTTGACCTCCACCTGGTCCTTCCTAGGACTCTTCTTGTGGTGGCGACGACCCACTCTCTTTCCCCTGGTTGGCTCTTCAGGACTACGCTGATTCTCAACATGTAGTCTCGGGGCCACGCTGGTGTCGGGGTGGAGAGGACTTCCGCTTGAGACGACCGGGGTACGAGGGGCACCGGGGTAGATGTCAAAGGATACATGGGGAGGAAATCTATGGATAGAACCCATGTGGGTGGAACCTCTGTTGGAACTGGCAGGAGGATGGAAAGGACCTCCATGCTTGACACGGGTGGAGCATGGCTGACATTCAGCCCTCAGGTTTCTGGGGCAAGGGGGACCATCGATAGTTGTAGAGAGGATGTAGGGAGGATCCCCACATTAGAGAGGGACAGGATGGGAAAAACCTTCACATCAACGGTCGGGGGAAGGAGGAGGAACTCCATACCCGGTGTGGTGGGTGCAGGAGAGGCTTCCGCGCCGAGTATCACTACCGTGGGGTAGGTCTTCATTCGAGATGGGGGTAGCACGAGGGATAACTTCATGATGATAATTGGAGCAGGGAAGGCCCATGCTATATGGAATGGTGGCATGGGGAGGCCCTCCGTTTGGGGTGACATCACCGCGGATTGGTTCGCGGTGATCACCACTCAGGCCTGCAACCTGGAGAGTCAACCCATCCTGCCCATGGGGCGGTTGGGGCCTCAGTCCTGGTCGGGAATAAGAGTGACCCTGTTAAATGTATGCAGGGACTCCCAGATGCACGTTGGCGGTGGATCGGGCCAGATTAGCTATTGACATCGACGCCCCTTGATGGGCGCCCTCAGCCCGGGCCCAACGTTGACGTCCGGTCAGATGAGCTGATGTAGGTGGTGTAGGGGCATAGCCTACCTGCTCCTCTGGCAAAGCCAGATGGCTGCGCTGACGTAGCCAGATGGGGGCCCCTTCCTGGAGTCCTTGGATTAAGACTCTGACCGGGTTGATCTGGACATCACCCACCTCATCAGCATAAGGTGAGGAGTCATCGAGGCGTTCCGGGGACAAGCTCACGAAACGATTGAACATCAGGGTGGGGAGAAGGGGCTGCCTACATGGCCTTTGAGGGCGGCATTGACGGCGGGGCCTAGATTCCTCCATGTCTAGGCAGGCCATATCCGATGTTGGGATGACCCCTTACTCCTCGTACCTACGTACAATGTTTTTGATCACCTTTTGTTGGATGAACTCTAACGGGGAGAGGGGACGTGGGCATCCCGCGTTCACAGATTTAGAGGTCGTAGTGACGGTAGTGGAGCCATGTGGAGCGGTTGTGCTGGTATTGCCCCCGATCCTGCATAGGAGAGCTGGTGGTGATCGTGTCTCCATAGAAGCAACCTGGTTCTTGGGAAGCAGGGAGATTAACTTTTCAGCACTGTGAGGAATAGAATTTACAACCAGTGCCCCAGTGTCATTCCGTCTTCCGTGGACGGTAAGAGGGATCCACACCGATGACATTACAAAACGGAATGACCCACATTCTACTACCCCAAATTGTATTGAGGTTTACACAAGACCTACTATTTTCATGGCGAGACCCATAGCCGGGTATCTGTATCTGGTGACAGGTCAATCTATAGATGTCTCGAACGCTACTAATATTCATATTAAGGAGAAGAATTTCACGTCTGGTTCACCATTTCTATTTCCGATGCTTTTTTCAGGGCCCGTGTATCCGTCCGCCTGGGCGCGACAGGCCCGGCTTTTGTGTTGCCCCACATTCCCGATTTCCAAAGGCAGGTGGCATCCACTCCTTATTCAAGGATGTCTGCTCCTTGATCAAATCCAGGATGATGGGATGTCAGTTATTCCTTCTGTGGATTTCTCCTCAAAACTCGTCACCTAGTCTGGGTCAACCTCATAGATTTAATATGTTGTTCGTCATACTCTTCTCAGTTCCATGTATCCATAGATGCCGGTTAATTACAATGCTTCTGTCAGGACATTCCAAAGGGTCCGGTTAGGGCATCAACTTTCATTCGGGGGAGTAGTCATGTCGAGGCATCAATAACCTGTCTGAACGCTGGGGATTTGGTGTGTCTACCTTTTGTCCCATATTATAGGGCTTCTCGAGGGCATGGAAGCCTGAAGCATCCCACATCAAGCGTGGGGAATCATATTCCATAGGCATGTGTCTGAGGTTTTCCTCAGATTCCTATGTTTAACATGGGGTATGCTGCAAGTTTAAAGTCCAGCGGAGACAGATCGGCCTGATCAGAACACTAGCTTGAGTGGATCAGGTTGAGGAATCCCCCTTGAGGGAATGCCGATATCAGGGCCATCTCGTGGGGTTCTTATCGGATTCTCTGGAGGGGAGTGGAGTGGCATGATCTCACTGGGATGTGGAGACCCGGATAAGAATCAGGTTGGATGATGGATAACTGCATGGAGTGGACGGGGAATGGAATGTACCATCATGGACATGGCAGTAGTGATGGGCATGAGTCTCAACGAGTCTTCTTATGTATCCTCGTGGAAGGGAATCAACGTCTATGTATTTCAGAGTTAAGTGGTGTTATACGGACATGAAGGGGTTTCAGGACAACAGGGTGGTGGTGTCACAACGGCTTACCGCAGGACTGGGATGCGGTTTAACATCATGCGGGATGGGGGTGCGATGGAGAACTGTCATGAAGAAGAACTTCGGTCTAGACGGTGTGGGGATTACACACTAGGCCACCCAGGTGTTGGTGAACTGATGTGAAAGAAGTTGGAGTGACCAACGGGTGGTGGTCTTGAACCTCGTGAGGCTTCCTACGTACCATGCCTTGGAGAGGATCAAAGTCTTTGTAGTTTAGGTGAAAATGGGGGCTTGGAACACCGAAAAGGTGACAGACTGGGCCAATGATTGTTGGGATTGAACCTCAGGGAGTATTCCTACGTACCATGCTTTGACATGGATCAAGGTCCTTATAGTTCGTGTGATGTGGAATATAGTTTAACGTCATGCGAGATGGGGGTGAATCGACATGAATGAGGTCAGAACGACCAAGTGATGGGCTTGAACCTCACAGAGGCTTCCTATGTACCATGACATGACATGGATCAAAGCCCTCGTAGTTCAAGTGGGGGTTTTCTTCAGTGAACCGACATGAAGGTGAACCTGTGGGCCCACTGGTGGTGGGCTTGAACCTCATGAGGCTTCTTACGTACCATGACATGACATGGATCAAAGACCTTGTAGTTCGATGTGGTGCTGGTGAACCGACGTGATGGTTGACCTTGGTCCGACGGGTGTCGTCAGTGAACCGACATGATGGTGAACCTTGGTCCGATGGTGTTGGGCTTGAACCTTGTGAGGTATCTTACATACCACGCCTTGTTAGGGATCAAAGTCCTCGTAGTTCGGGTTGGTCACAACGACTTACCGCTAGACTGGAATGCAGTTTAACGTCATGTGGGATGAGGTTGAACCCTGAAACGAATGAACGATGGGCAGTGGGCTTGAACCTCGTGGAGGCTTCCTACGTACAATTCCTTGGCATGGATCAATGTCCCCTTAGTTCAGGTGGATGTACAGTTTAATTTCATGTGGGATAGGGGTGTGTTATTTAACGTCATGCAAGATGGGGGCATGCATTTTAACGTCAGGCTGGACGGGGGAATTTCCATGGTCGATGCATACTCTAATCCCATGTGAGTCATTATCGGTGTGAGAAACAAGAGGCATCAAATACCTGGAGATCACGTCGCGAAGGGTGCATCTATAAGAAATGAAGAGGGGCTTACGCATTAGGCAGACCATGGTGCTGGAACTTACTCCAAGATGGAGGGCCAAAGCGTGGAAAAGCATAGTGAGATAGGGATTTGGGACCACAGATGGAAGGTACCTCATTCCCTATTGCGCCCTCCACTGTCCTTGGCAGTGGGGAAGTACGGAGGTGCATGGGTGCAACCTTCCGCAAGAGAGGCTAGGGGGATTACACCAAGGTGGTTTCCCTTCCCCTGTGGATATACACTACTCCGAGAAGGAGGATATCATCCCATGTGAGGGTGATTCCATTCCCGTTTAGACAAGCGGCGTAAAGAATGTCCCATCTGGGGGGACCCAACGTGTGAGGCATAGGGTCAGGTCACAGTTTAACGTCATGTATTGAGGACGAGATTCTTGGCAGTTTAACGTCCTGTAGCTTAGAAAAGGTGGGTTTACTCCGCACCCCTAGGACATACATAACTGGTGCCCCTGCCCCTTTTGGGAGGAAAGGAACCATAAAATTCATTGTAAAGGGGGGCCACATAGTAAACCATCGAGGTGTCCATGTTAGCGTGGCTATACGATGAAGCAATAGCCATTAGCATGCCTATGCGAAGAAGCATTAGGAGAAGCAACGCTACGAGTTGTGTCATCCATGAGACTTTGAAATCACATCGTGCAAACCTAGAGGGTCGCACGATAAGTGGAATTTCCATGAAAATGGGTGTGCTTCACAAAGTGGAGTTCCTTTGCCTTAGAATGGGGAATGGGTGCAATGGTTGGTGCTTCATGAAGTGGAATAGTGTTCGCGGAGCACTGCCTCACGAAGCGGAGGTGCCTCGAGAAGCAAGGTGATGTGAAGCAGTGTATTTCGCAATGTACATCGACCCTTCCTTGGAATGTGCATAACTTGTACATGATGGGTGTTTCATGAAGCATAAAAACTCTGTAGTTTCTCAGGTTCCCTTGGGAATCCCCTTCCTTCACGAATGACCATAGGCTTCACAAAGGGCATTCCTCTTGGAAGAGGTGCTCAAAACAAGACAAGGTGAAGGCATCTCGTGAAGCAAGTATACCTCACAGGGATCATGATTACTAGGGTGAAGGGTGCTTCGCGATTCTAGAGTTTAGATGCCGAATGGTCGGATCGTCCGTCCTGTGGTCTCAGAGGGAGCCTGGTATTTATAGGCATGGGGCGCCGCGAAGAAGAGCTCACGCAGTGCAACGGGGCTGCGGTTACTTCGTGGTGGGTCACGGATGTCAACCAGGTTTGTAGAGGGTTACCACCTCCCCTGCTTCGCAATGGGTCAAGAACGTCAGGTCGTTCATGGAGCGTTACCGCCACTGAGGCTTCGTGGTGGGCTCGCGAATGTCAGGGTGTTTGCGGAGCATTACCGCCTCCTTTGCATCGCGGCGGCTGCGTTGTTCGGCGGAGCTCCATGTCAGGGCTTCGCGAGGTAGCGTGCATGCTTCATTTCCTTCTTCCCTTTGCGTCCAATATTTTGGCGCCAACAACGATCAACAATGACCCATATTCCATCATTCCTTCTAGGAGTCTTCTGTATTCAAATGAAAATGTTCATAACGATATTATCCCATTTCCACTCAGGTATTGGAAGAGTTTTCAATACTCCACTAGGATGTTGCCTTCTAACTTTAACATATTGAAAAAAAATTCATCTTGACACAAAATCAGCAATCTACCTCTTCTTGTTGTCCCACCAAAAATGTTCATTAAAATATCTATACATTTTGGTGCTCCCAGGGTGAATAGAGAAATTGGAACTATGAGCATCGTCCAATAATTCCCTTTTTAGATCAGATTTATTTGGAACACAAAGTCTCCTCCCAAATTTCTAAATTCCATCTTCACACACAAAGTCACTCAATCTCCCATCATTCACAGCTTTAATCTTCTTTTGAAACTCTTCATCTTCAGTCTGAGAAATCTTTATCCTTTCAAGTAAGGATGGTTTGGAAACCATTTGAAAAATCATTGATGTTTCACCTTCCATGGTGATTCCCATATCCATATCTACTAGATCCCTGTATATAGGATCATTTTCAACTCTCATCTTTTTCATAACTCCATGATATTTTCTACTCAAAGCATCTTCCACCTTATTTTCCTTCCTCAGGATGTAGTGTATTGTGCCATCATAATCCATGAGTAGTTCAAGCCATCTTCATTGCCTCATGTTGAGTTATTTCTGTAAGAAAATATACATCAAACTCTTGTGATCAGTACAATTCTCACATTTTTTCACCATAGAGATAGTGTCTCCAAATCTTCAAAGCAAAGATTACAGTAGCTAACTCAAGATCATGAGTAGGAAATTTTTTCTCATGAATTTTTAGTTGTCGTGATGCATATGCAATAACTCAATCATTCTGCATAAGGACACAACCAAGTCATTTCTTCGATGCATCACAATAAATAACAAACTCGTCATTCCTCGATGGTAGAGTCAATATAGAAGCATTGAATAATAATTTCATTAGTTCTTTGAAACATTCTTCACAATGTTTTTTCCATGAAAATTTAACCCCTTTACATGTGAGCTTTGTTAATGTGTTAGCCAATCGTGAAAAATTCTGGACGAAACATCGATAATAAGCTACTAAACCAATAAAACTTTGTACCTCAGTTATACTCATCGGTGCAGGCCATTCTTGGATTTCTCTTGTCATATAAGGATCAACAGAGATTACATCCTTAGAGATAATATGGCCAAGAAAAGAAATCTCCTGAAGCCAGAATTCACACTTGCTAAACATCCCATGTAATTGATGTCGTCTCAGAGTCTTTGATATAATGCGCAAGTGATTTTCATGATGATTGTAGATTTTGGATCATACCAATATATCATCAATAAATTCCACTACAAATTCATCAAGATACTCCTTGGAAACTCTATTCATTAGATCCATGAAAATAGAGGGTGCATTAGTCAACCGAAAAGGCATTACTGTAAACTCGTAATGCCCGTACCTGGTTTGAAATGAAGTCTTCAGAATGTCTTCCTTCTTCACACACAACTGATGGTATGCAGATCGATGGTCAATCTTTGAAATGTATTGAGCCTTATGCATTTGTTCAAATAAATCATCAATGCAATGTAGGGGATACTTGTTCATTATTGTTAGAGCATTGATATCCCTATAGTCAATGCACAACCTCATTGATCCATCTTTCTTCTTAACAAAAATGATAGGGGATCCCCATAAAGAAACACTAGGGTGAATAAATACCTTATTACTCAATTCCTATAGTTGTTTCTTTAATTCAACTAATTCTACAATGTCTATTCTATATGGGGTTTTTGATATGGGCCTTGAACCAGGAATTAAATCAATGGAAAACTCAATTTCTCATTCTGGAGGATGTCCAGGTAAATCTTCCTAAACCACATCAACATATTATCTCACAATAATTAAATCCTCTATTTGAACATTCCTTTCCTCACCCTCAATTATTTCATTCTATTCCTACCTGATAAATGAATTTAGTTGAGCTACTGGGGGTGGATGTAGATAAGAATCAGGTGGTGTTGATCCTGCTCTAAAGAAAAGGTGTTCTTTATCATCATCATCAAAAATCTTAACCTCCTTCTTCTTACAATAAATTTTCTCATCATGGTTCGAAAGCCAATCCATAAGGAGGATTATATCAAATTCAGTCATGGGTATGATGATGAGATCAGTAGATAAAGAACATTTATATTTTCTAATGGGGACTGATTCACAAAAATTTGTTGTAATGATACTTCCCTTAGGAGTTTTTACTGACAACTCTCTTTTTAAATCAAATTGGAAATATCTAATTTTCATAGAAAACTGTGAAGAGATGAAATAATGTGATGATCCCGAATCAAAAAAGCATTTTCTAAACTTGAGGAAACCAATAAATTACCTGTCACCACATCTTTTGGGGCTTCAACCTTAGCAGTAGTGATTGCATAAGCTTGTCCTTGATCCATTGGCCTTCTCTTATGTAAGATTCGATGATTCTTAGGACATTCATTTTTCATAATGTTCCATATCTCTGCAATTGTATCAGTGAACATTGGTTGTGTCTTTCTTTCCTTTACAATCACCAGCTAGATGACCTTTCTGTCCACATTTGTAGCAAAATCCTTTTCCTTTTAGATAGGAAGTAGGGTACTTCCTTCCATAATTATCACAGGGTGGAAATTCAATTCTTCCCTTCTTCACTGATTCCTTATTTCCTTTCCCATAGTGTTCAGCATATCTCTTCTTCTCTTTCACTAATTTAAATTCATAAGACATGGAGAATTCCTTTTCTGTCTTGATAGCACATGAGACAATATAATCATATGATGAGAAGGATTGTGAAACTAATACTTGACAGAGAAACAGTTTTAAGCCATCAAAGAAACGATCATTCTTACTTCTTTGGTTACGTATATAATCTGCAGAATGCCTCGCTAACCTTGTAAAGTTAGCCTCATACTTAGCGACATTATCATCCTCCTTTTGCCTCAGACTCAGAAATTGTCTTTCCATATCCGCTCGATGGTCATGAGAAAAATATTTTACTAAGAAAATCAATTTAAACTCCCTCCACTCCATATTTGATACTTCATCATCTTCCTTGGTGTTTTGAATCAATGACCACTATTGATCAGAATCTCCAATGATGTGGTAAACTTCTATAATAACTTTTTCCCTTTCACTACTCCCCAAAGCATGGAATATTTTCTCTAAGTAATTTAACCATTTTTCAGCTACTAATGGATTTTTACTCCCATTGAATGACGGTGTTTATTTCCTCATGAAGTGATCTAACATTGATCCTCCACGTTGTAGATCTGGGTGCTCTATACGGGTAAGGTTATTATTCATAACCTGAGTGTGTTGTCCCCGAATGGCGATTAGATGATCTTCACCAGTTGCATCACCCGCTCCACTATAATTATCTTGAGTAGGTGGGAAATCCCTACATGGAGTGTGTGCATTGATACGGTTCCATTCCTTCCACTAGGTGCCATTTTTTAAACAATGGAATAAACTAGGTCAGTTTATGAATCAAAATACATAATTCCATACTTGTAAAACAGTTAACTTAAATTGAACTGTTTATGGATATAATCTATAATCATAAAAAAAAATTTTCTTTGAGTAATTATATACTCATAAACCCTTCAAAATTGTTTATAATGAAAATGAGAATTATCCTAAGAATATCTCTTGGGTGTGTCGTAACGAAGAGTATAGCAAGGCCTGTTGTCGTGCACTAATTCCCGTTCGAGTCTAGCTCAAAGCGGTATTTTTCGGTTCTACCCCTTGGTACATCTGTACTAGAGCTTCCTATACCTGCTCGTATCCATACAAGGATTTATTTCTTGGAAAAATCATAAAATCTTAATAATACAAAAATTCAAAGAAGTTCGTCTCTAATAATCCTCAATGTCTATCTTAGGGCTATGTGCTCTAATCAGAGTTTATCAAAATCTAGTTTACAAGGTTTGTACTAAACTTCCTCTGATACAAACTGTAACGCCTCGACCCAAGTTACACAGATTTGGTACATTATTACATAACATTGGCATGATCACAAGTAAGACATGTCTCGAATGACCGATCAGTTTAGTATTATTGGAAACCAAATTCATACATAAGTTCAACTTTACAGCTTGAAGGGAAATACATCACAAATATTTTTCATTAAAAACATCCAAGCCTCCTATATTATTCCTGCAGGTCACTCATTACTAACTTTTTCATATCTTGGGAAAATGAAATATAATAAAGAAGTGAGATCAAATTCTCAGTAAGGGTAATCAATACAGCGGATGAAAACATAAATATTAAGCATGGTGAATAATTGAAACCACATGCATTTACCAATAATAAACATGAATACTTTTATGGAAAGAATATGAGATGAGTAAATAATTCCATAATAAAACATAATCATGGGTATTATACTAGTCTAATGACCACATAAACAATTAATATTATTTCCATAATGAGGTAATGTATAATGTTGGACATTCTGAAACATTTTTTCAAGGCCTCGGCGAAGACATATAAAATTGATTAAGGCCTCAGCCAAAACCATAAATCAAATTGGGAAATGTCATCGGACAATTCCACATCTAATTGTCTCAAGAGACCTACTAATGCATCGAGGAGCTATATTAGGCTCGACGTGTCACTTACTAAGTCTAATTCATTCCAAATATGAAAAGGTTTAAACATATCATAATCATTCGTATTAAAACTGGCATACGAAATGTCAATACTTTACCCATAAACCATGAATGGTATAAAAATAGCACATCCACAGTCAAATATATCACAAAACCTTCAATACAATATGGAAGTTTTGTATCATAATAAATAAACTTCAAATATACTTAAAATCCATCAAAGGATGTTGACATAGCTGAAATCAAACACCTTTTTAGAGAAATGTCTCTTTCTATTTTGAAATCATTTAAGAGTCACATAATTATAAAATAAAACAATTAATTTGAAAATATTCTTATAAGCTTTTATGGGAAGCTTCGACGAGTTTATAATGGTAGAAAATAGCCGCACCCACCGTATAAGTTAAAAAAGACATTCTTACCTTAATTTTGTCAAAAATGGTAAAAATGACATTTTTTGGAAAATGATGGAAAGATTCCTTTAAAAACATCTTATAAAAAGAAAAAAATGGTATAAATGACTTTAACCCATAATCTATAAATAGTAATAATGTTTTGAAATACATTTTTAAGAAACATGAATGTGGATGATAAAGAGTTCCCATTAGATACTTACATATAAACAACCTCAGATAATGAAGAGAATGTGTAATAAACCCTTACCTTGTACTTTTCCTAGGTTTATGGTAGGTTAACCTCTTTTATAAAGGTGAAATAATTGTTATTAAATTATATAATAATCATATACATTAATATGATATCATATATGGTCTTTTAACATTGCTTTGTTAGTATTAGCGTCGTTTCGGGTGTTAAATTACTCCTTTTATTTTATATATTTTTTTACATAAAGTATGTTTGTTATGGATAGGTAGTATATTATTCTTATCCATAATGATATCAAGTCCTTAAACATTATTTTTAATCGTCAAATGAGAATTATAATTGCATGGATATGATGGGGAATAGATCTCATCTCGTTCGTGGAGACGGTAGTCCGTACATACGCACAAGCGACAATATCATTCCTTTGATATTAAAATAATATATAATGGGATGGTATATCATATATAAATTATCATTATCATGTTATATTAATTATTTATATAAATTACACATCATCATCATACACATACAAAATAATAATGTTTTGAATAACAATTTCACCACGACGTGGAGATGGTAAGTCGTAAGTACACACGTATGATGACATGTCCTTCAAAGGATGGATAGAATATTGAATATGGCTGTACCATATTTAAAATAACATCACAGTATATAGATGATACTAGAGTTATTATTTTAGAATAGAAATAACAATGGAAGAAGAAGTTGAAGAATAAAGGAACTTGAAAAGGGGTGGTGAAAATATTGTCTCTTCTTCGGGTTCCTCCTTTTGATTTGATCAAAAGGGATCATTAGGTTGGATTTATGACTAAAGGAATGACTCTAGGATGAAGGAAGGATATTTCAGAGGTTATTTGAGCATAGGTTGGCCGAACTAAAAGGCATTTAAGGTATGAGGAAATGGTTTGAAGTGGTGTCCTTTTATAAGGGGGAGGAGGGGCACTTTAGGAAAAACATAAAGTATTAATTTATAATAAATTCATATTCGGTTTATAAAGCCTCAAAAGTGTATTATTCAAAGTATAAGGTGGGTATGGGTAGAAATAATTTCAACCAATAGATTTTAGATAGGTTTGGGTCATTATATTAAACTTATATTTCAGTTTTAACTCTTAGTTAATTTTTTTGACATTTACCATGTCACTTCGTATTTTTATATTATATAGTTAATAAAATTACTATATACATCGAAGATACCCCCAAGTGGTCCATTAATGATACACCTATCATGATAAAAGTCCTTTTTCCGATCCTTAGATTTTTAGGAATAGAATATCTATTAATAATATAATACTTGTTTTAAAAACTCATTTATGCAAATTTTGACAATATTTAATAATTGATTTTATTAATGTCTTAAAAACTTTATTAATTCAAGACAAATTCATTTAAGAAATACTAACATGTAATATTAACCAATAAAATTATTGTATGGCATCCAAACCTTCAAATTATATTTATTTTATCTTTTATAATCCCATTATTTGATTCATTCATTAATAAGGAAAATAGAACATCATTATTGTGTCATAAATAAATTTAATTATTAAATGGATAAAATTTATAAACAAAATAAAATTATTTATGAAATTTGTTTATCTTTCTGATGAATATTTATAGTCGATAATATAACATATATAACACAATATAAAAATTGTTTTTGTAAAAGATATTTGCTTATGTCATTTTTTTATTTACCTTAACTTAATTAATATAAAGTGCCCTTATCACCTACAAATGGCTCCATGGGGTCCCAAAATCGACCCAAAGATGCCCATTGTCAGACATGTATCAAAAAATAAAGATAGGATGCTTTTTATGGTAATTTATTATTATTATAATATTATTTTTTACCCTTATTTACCGGATATACCCTTTTACCATGGTGAATAAAATATTTACCGAAGTAATTATTCAAAATTTATAAAAATAAAAGTTTACTATTCACACAATTTGGACCTCCTGATTCTAAATATGGAATCAATTTTTCTAAATTCAAAACACAGAAGTGGCAGAAATTAATTTAATATTAATTCCTATTGTTAAAACAAAAAGAGTGTTTTTAAGAGATAATAACTATCAAAAGATTGACACTTGTTTATGTCCGGTTTAAATATGAAATTATGTCCAATGAAAAAAATTGTATTAAATGGTAAAAATATATTCTAAATATACTTTAAAACCACTCAAATTCATAATTTCTCACTATTAATTATTTTTATTAAAAAAGTTTTTAATTAAAATTTAGTAATTTTTACTATTCATCAAAATATAAAAGTTGTCTGAAAAGTACCAAAATTTTACCGAAGGCTAATTTTGATATTCCAAATCCAAAAATGAAGACCATTTTGAGAGATAAAATTAATAAAATTTTAAAAAGTTGGAATCACTATTCATAACGGCTACTTTGATTGGTCGCGGTGTGTTAGAATCTTGAAATTGTGTACAACACATGCTACTGTATTATTCAAAGATAACCGTACCATGGAACCTTGGGGTGTTATAGTTAAGGTAATTTTATAATCTTATTTTTACCCTTAAGTACCCAATTTACCTTTAACTAAAGTAAATTAATATTACCGTAGTTACTATTCATAATATCAAAGAAATAAAAGTAAACTATTAACATAATTTGGACCCACTGAATTCAAATATGGAATCCATTTTTCAAAATTCAAAACATAGAAGTTGTAGTAATTAATTTAAAATTAATCCCATTGTTAAGAAAACGGGTTTTAAAAGTTAAAACATTGCCAAAGATTGAAGTGTTTTTACCCATAAATTCAATGTAGAATTAATGGTAATGACATGTATTATATTAAATGGTAAAAATATATTATATTTATACTTTAAAACCATTAAATATTATAATTTATCAATATAAATTATTTCAATAAAAAATTTTGTATTTAATTAAAATATAGTGTGTTTTTACTGTCCATTAAAATATGAAATTTATCAGAATAATATGAAAAATTTATCCACGGTAAATTTTTAAATCCTGATTCCAGATAAGATTATTATTTTGTAAAATTTTACTTATAAACATGTCAAAGACTATATTTAAAGTAGGTGCACCATCAAAAGGTGGAAAAACCGCATTTTTTTAAAAATACATATTTTTCCTGAAAAATTTATTTTTTTCTCATACCATGTTCTAGAAAATATGTAAGATGAATAATAATGTTATAAAATAAAAATTTTAATTAATACTATTCTTAACGGCTATTGCATAATAATATTATAACAATATATCGTTGTTTAGTGAAATATGATATTGCGTACTACACATGCTATCGAGAAAGGTCGTGATTGCGTGTAATACATGACAAGTCAGGGATGCGTGTAGTGAAAGCTCCCTTTGTTATTGTGTATAACATAATACAAAACTTATTTCATTTATGAATTAAACAAAATCCATACTTAATGTTTTGAACATGAAATTGTGTGTAACACGAGCCATGAATAGGGTTGCGTTTACTGCACGCTAATACGGTGTTGCGTATAGAACAAGCTAATTTTGGTATAGCTGACAACACAAGACATCAATGGAATTAAAAATAATAATTATCATAAAATATCGGGTTATTACATTCTACCCCCATTAAAATGAATTATTCCCTTGAAATTCTTCAGGTTTATAAATGGTTTACTACTTGAAATTTTCTTTCATAAAAAATCCACATCGTAAAAAGGAATACTAAAACATTATTTTAAAAAAAGTAAGAAACATAATGGTTACCAAAATTAACTCATCATTGGGTTTCCATATAGGATAACATAGGTGAAAATATAGATATGGAAGAAAAATATAACCATCATGTTCTGATGAAGAGTGGTAGAGTAAATGGATTTGAAAAAGAAATCACAAAGACATAAATTTGTGATGATCTAAAGTACCATCTGATTCATCAGATATGAGGGCACTAGGGTAACATTTTTGGTTTTCAATATCATTTCCCTAAATTTGATGAATTAAAAGTAATACATACATGATTTTGGTAAAATATCATAGTTGTTTGTGCCTTGAACAATTTCCAATTCATCTCTTAAAGAAATTAAGTTGAATTTGTTATTCGTGATGTTTTAGCAGATCATGTGATAGAATGATAGGTTATTCCATCTGTTTCAAACAAAAGTTTATAAAAGGTTATCAAATATACATAAGTACATATATGGTGAGGTTAATAATATATGATTCCAAAAATGAACTTATAATTCATCTATCATACCACATAACAAAATAAAACTAGTTTCTACTAACTAGGGACTTCTTATCGGCCAGTGGTAGGCGATAAAGGCATGTCGTGCTTCAGTTGTAGGTTTGATTATCGCAGCCTTGTTCGACGCGACTTGTTGTCCCCCATCCTAAGGGTTGTCCATTTACACTATTATAACATTACAGAAATAATATCAAAAATATTTCTATCCTTAAATAATACTATTTGATTCCCAATATAATCAATTCCTACCGTAAGACTTATCCAAAATACTTCTTTCCAAACTCATAGTATAAAGAGAATGATTACTATAATGATCATATAACAAGAATGTGAATACCATCATTTAGCCACATATATCATAGGATATATCGTGTTTTACACATTAAAAACATGTGAATACCATAATCATGTATTCTCTTGAGACCATAATTTTCATAGAACCTTAGTGAAAACATGAATTCTGTCAAAAGTTAACTCTTTCCACATACCAAAATAAAAAAATTTCGATATACTCAAACCATGTTATCACTTTTTCCTAATATCAGTCATGAGATCATGAATACTATCATACATATTATTTTATCCTTATCCTTCATTATGTGAATTTATTTTCCTTCCAAAAATATTTCAATCACTTTTCATGGTTATCAGTACCATACAATTATTGAAATCCACAATGAACTAATACATAGATATTCCAATATACCATAAAATTATCTCAACAACATTATTTTCCAAATCCAATACATAATCATTCAATCCATCAACTTCAATGATTGGCCTGGAATAATTCCTTCCTCAATTTAGAAGTAACCTCTTAGGTCAGGGCGTTGATTTGGGTAATGCCCATGTTCTCCACAGATAAGACATTGAACTCCATAATAGTTTGTCACTTTATGACCCTTTTCCCAACATAGATAACATCTTACCCTCCATTTTAGGTATTCCTCAAGGTTCTTCTTCCCTTATTTAGAAATCTCAATCTTCCATTCTTTATGATCCTCACCATGCAAACATGCATAAAAGTACATCTTCCTCTTACTTGATGAATTAGGAATACCACTAAAGTTCACCTTGTTAATGATATACCGTGATGTATTATTCGGCATAATTATAATAACATTCTCTCAAGGCATTGCACAATTTTGCTTCTCATAGTAAACAATTTGTCCATTAGATTCAATGTTAACCCAATTCCTTCCGGTTCCCTCCATTAACTAAAACCATAAGCCATTATGTAAGAAATAGTTAAAATAATGAGGAATCACATAATCATAAAAAGTCACTTATAAGATGTATAACTGATGACACCTCCTTTAACCTATGATATATTAGGTTCACCCATGGTTACTTATGATCATCATCATAATACTAGGATTGTACCTATAGTTATACTAAACCTTAGGGACATCCCTAGACATACCTTAGAAATATCGTTAGGGATCTCACTAAAGTTTTCACATCCTAGTTTCTAATGGTTAACTATACCTTTCCTCTGATACCAACTGTAGAGACCCCAAACATGACCTACATGGACAATACACTACTTTTTTGGAATAAATAATACATAAAAAAAACCATCACTAAAGGACCTTAATAGTTTAGTGTCTTTGGAAACATGGAACATAATCTTCTAATCATGGTGAAAGATCTTCAACATCTCTCATAAAGATCTTCCCCTTTTGTTTTCTTACCTACAACCTTTATTTATATCCTAGGTAAAAGAAAACATATAAAGGATGATCTATAATTCTCAGTAAGGGTATGCATGGAGAAAATATAACAAACCATAAATATTTGAACTTAAAAACATGAACATAATGTTTAAACATCAAAATCATGAGCAATGACATAAAACAAGGAAGTACGTAAGGCATAGATCATAATGTAGCATAAATCATGATAAAATAGTATGGGAATAAAACATGTAATTGTTGAAAACCATTAAGTACATGATATGATTTCCATAGTATCCAAGGAATTGCTGCCAAGACAATCTTAGTGGACAAAGTCCCTTACTGAATCGAGTTCACTCCTTATTCCAGTCTTGTATCACTGAACCAGATTATTTTCCTTTCCACCCATGTCTATATCATGAGATATAAATCTTTAACCAATTAATTTTAGGGAGATATAGGTCCCACCCATCTCATTATTAAATCATTCTTACTTGTGAAAAAAAATAAACAGAAAGCATTCATCATAACCCATAGAATAAAATGGTTTTCATAAACGTCATCCCATCATAACAAAGTCCATATAAAAGAAATGGATATCATTTCATCATAATAAAAGTGAAACCATGTAATTCATAGAGACATTATACTTGAAACATAAACATATGAAATCATGTCATCTTAGATGGAAAATGGTTTTGATAAAACACTTGAAATGAATTCTTGAGGAAAATATCCTTTCTTTTTCAAAATCATTTTATTTTCACAAAATGACATGAAATTTTAAAAGAAATGTATTTTGTTGAAGATAGTAATGAAATATAATATATTATGCTTCATTATGAAAAGGCGTTACGAAACTGTAAAAATCCATTCATGCCCTATAAGATAAAAAAACATTATCCTCGTACTTTTGTCGGAAAAGTCAAAAAGTACCTCGTATAGTAAACAAAAGAAAGATTTATTAAATACCATGAAGTAAAATTAAAAAATGGGTAAAAAGGATTTTAAAAATACATGGAACCATTTTTATAAAACATGGACATGGATGATAAATATAACCCCAGAAAATACTTAAGAATAAACAATCTCGGATAAAAATGAGATTGAAAAAGTTATCCCTTACCTTATGTTCGATATGCTTTGTATATATCTGAAACTCTTGTATAATGATTTAAATAATATAATTGACTTATTAATGAATCATATTCATTGTTAGGATATCATATATTGTTCACTTATGACTTTATATTACCCATTCTTTTCTAAATTCCTTGTTAAAGCAGTGTTTTGGGTAAAATCGTTTCATTTATCGTACGTTTTTCAATTTGTTATTCTTGATATTATTACTCGTATCCTGATTTACATAATTCAAAAATGTAAAAAAATGATTTATATATAATTTATATATTAATCATATACATATATATGATAGATCGATAAAAGGAATGAAATCACCATTCATGGAGACGGTAGGCCATACGTACGCAATAACGTTATTTTCGTTTCATTATTGAATTGAATGGAATTAAGTAGATGACATATATATATATATATAAATCAAGTAGCATTATTATTTCATATATTTAATTATTATTAATTATATATAATTTATAATCATTCATGAATGGTTAACGTGAAGAATGAATCTCATCACGTTCGTGGAGACAGTAGTCCGTACGTCCGCACGAGCGATGATATCGTTCCCATAATTATTGAATAGAATTGGAGTGGATGATATAATATATTAGAATCAGTATGATGTTGTAATAAAAATATTTAATTATTATTTATACCATTATACCCATCCATGTAAGGTGGTGGTGGAAAAACTGATTACACCACGGCGTGGAGACGGTATTCCATACGTACGCATGCGTGGTGATTTCATTTTACATAGGATAGATAGAAGGTGAAATGGGGTTGTTTAATATTTATAATATCATATCAGTACATTAGCGACAATTATTGTATTACCTTACAATGGAACAACTACTAAAGAGGAGGTTTAAGAATATAGAAACTTGAAAGAATCGATAGAAGAGATTACCTCTTCTTCGACGCACCTTCTTCAAACTTCCTCTTAAGTGACTAGAGTTGGTATTTTGATAAGAAAATAACCACAATAATGTTTCTAGGGAAGTGGATAAGAGAAATGGGTATGGGTTGGTCGAGCATGAAGGCTCAAAGCATTGCGAAGAGGAGAGGAAGGAGGTGCCCTTTTATACGGGAGGAGAGGGGCATCTTTGGAAATCTAAAAAATATTAATTTATAATAATTTCAAATCCCACATAAAAACATCCAAAAATGACTCATATTATAATATTAGATGATATAGGGTTTTAATATCATCAAAAAATAAAATTTATTCATGTTGGAAATTTATTTTAAACCTTATCAACTTTATTTATACTTAATTAATCTATTTAATTTTATTTGTAGTGATTAGATTCTAATTTTAAAATTGTTATACATAATTACTTATGTGTTGTGAATTGACCATTATTTTATAATTTATGACATTTTTTACGATATAAATTTTAATTTATATTTTTTAAATATTTTTGTTATTTTTAAACAATTTTATATTATGTTATTTTTATAAAATAACAATAGTGTCAAGTTTGACATTATTTATTTATTTGAATTTAAATAAAATCCACACAGAAGATATGTTAGAATTAAAATATTTAATAGATTCATAACATTTCATATTTATCTAGATAATTCATGGAGCACATTAAATTTTTCATATAATATTTATTTTAAAATTTTCAAAACCATTTATTTGATATTTCAATCAATAAAATAATTTCAACATCACTATTGTGTCACCTTTAATGATAATTATTCAATCCCTAAAAATTATATAGAAATTCACATTATGTAGATAATTTTATTATATTTCTAGATACTATTAATTTACGAAGTTGCATGAAGTTTATGACTAAATTAAAATTATTATACATATAAGATTTAAGAGAGTGACCTGTTGTCAGTTTCTTTGGTTTTAATTATTATTATATCATTTTCATGGTCAAAGGTCCAGGTAATTAATATATTCCGACCCTTAGATGATATGGGTCTACTTTCAATCATCCATTAGAATTTGGGCAGGTGTTAAGTTAATTTTGTTATCTTTTTTTACCCTTAATTACCTGATTTACCTTTAACTGCAGTAAATAAAAATTAATGTAGTTACTATTCATAATATCAAAAAAAACTATTAACATAATTTGGACCCACTAAATTAAAAATGGAATCCATTTTTCAAAATTCAGAACACAGAAGTTGCAGTAATTAATTTAATATTAATCCCATTGTTAAGAAAATGGGTTTTAAAAGTTAAAACATTGCAGAAGATTGCAATGTTTTTTCCTATTAATTCAATGTAAAATTAATGGTAATGACATACATTATATTAAATGGTAAAAATATATTCTATTTATACTTTAAAATAATTCAATATTATAATTTAACCATATAAATTATTGTGATTAAAAAAGTTGTTTTTAATTAAAATATAGCGTGTTTTAACTATTCATTAAAATATGAATGTTATCAGAATATTATGAAAAAATTATCCACAGTAAATTTTTATATCATAATACCAAGGAAGAATATTCTTTTTTAAAATTGAACTTATAAACATGTCAAAAACTATATTTAAAGTGGGTGTTCCATCAAAAGGCGGCAAAACTGCATTTTTTGAAAAATAAATATTTTACATGAAAATTTTATTTTGTTCACATACCATGTTCTAGAAAATGTGTATGATGAATAATAATGTTATAAAATTAAAAATTTAATTTTTAATATTCATAACGGCTAGTCCATAATAATACTATTACAATATATACTTTTTTAGTGAAATCCGGTATTGCGTACTACACGCGCTATCGAGAAAGGTTGTGATTGCGTGTATTGCGAGACATGTCAGGGATGCGTGTAGTGCAATATCCCTTTGGTGTTGTGTATAACATAATTAAAAACTTATTTCAATTATACATTCAACAAAATCAATACTTAATGTTGCGAACATGAAATTGTGTGTAACACGAGCCAAGAATAGTGTTTCGTATACTACAAGCTAATACGGTGTTGCGTATAGCACAAGCTAATTTTGGTGTAGTGTAACAACATGACACTAGTTACCCAGTGTCGGTGAATTATTACTTAACATTGGCATGATCACAAAAATGATCTAGTCTCGAAAGACCAATTATTTTAGTAGCCTTGGAAACACTAGATATATTCATATGTCTTACATTAAATCATAAGGTAAAAAAACTAGAACAACATCTTGTCTTCATATCCTCTCATACTATCCCTACAAGTCATTCATAAATTACTTCTTCACATCCTGGGAAAAATAAAACATTGAAAGGGGTGAGCTCAGTTGCTCAGTAAGGATAACAATATAGCAGAAGCTTTCATAGATAAGAATAAACACTTAAGGAAATGTATGACTAAAACAAAAGTCTTTTAAACTTGAACTTCAGAATAATATGGCAATGATAAAATGAAATAATTCCATTTACATAGTCACATGAATATTCTACTAGTCGAATAATCACATGCAATATCAATAACCACTTTCATAAAAATGGAATGCATAATGAAAGACTATCATACCCACGTAGCCAAGGCCTCGTGCCAAGACTACAATTATGATTTTGTCAAGGCCTCATGCGAAGACTCTAGTTTTTCTCATGAGACCTACCGATGCATCTAGGAGCTATAGCAGGCTCCACCCAACACTTACTAAGTCCAATGCATTCCTCAAATGAACAGGTTTAAACATAACATAAACATTCGTATTAAAACTAGTATACGAAATGTCAATACTTTAACTACAAACCATGAATGGTATAGAAATAGCACATCCACAGTCAAACATAACTCATTCGGTACAATATGGAATATTTTATTGTATCATAATAACCTCAATTGAGAATGATGAAGGATATTGATATAGATGAAAATAATCATCAAAACAATTAGAGTGAAATATCCCCCTTTTTCTTGAAATCATTTAAAAGTCACACTATTTGTCAAGAAGCCATTTAAAAAAATATTTTTCAATCAAAGTGTCCCATACCACTTTGAAACTTTTAAAAGGAGTTTTAATTTTAAAACTTTAATGTCCATATAAATAAATCCTTAAAATAATTTTTAAAACATGGACATTAATGAGCAAGATTTAGAAGAATGAGTCTTTTAAACATTTAAAAATGGTATTTTAGTTAGAGTTTCTAACCAAAAGAGAGAAAAATTAATAAAAATAATTGAGGTAATAAAAAAGTTTTAATATAATGCGAATAAATGGATTAATTTTATATTATGTCAAAGTACATTATATACACCATATAAAAGTGATTTGGTATATAACAATAAAGGAGTCTCAATGGAATGTAAATTGAGATGAAATATCTCATAAAGGCCATATAATTAGATTAAGGATAAATAAATGACATAATTATGAGTGAAAACTATAAATACACTCAATATGATTGGATATTCAGTGTAAAACTATCAAATGACATTCACACATATTCTTGTAAAAACAACACCAATGAATTGGATGCTTAACTCAACAAATCGAGATTGAGTAAAAATTACGCTTTTCAAGTTCATACCGATGACCTAATAATTAATCAATGGAGTGATTGTGTGTATAAAAAGAATATACACAGAAAGGGGAGTGTAATTTATGATATAATCAAATGAATAATTATTCCACACGTAATCTTGGAGTAAAATTATCAATGAAGTATTCGTAAAGCTGAATGAATGGATATTGAAATTTGTAATTCCCTTACCAATTTGGTAACATATGAAACATACACCCAAGAATGAAGGATCATACAACGATGATGTAAATATACATGAATTAATGTATATTACCTAATTAATACAAAAATGGTAAATACTTACACCACATGCAATAAATAATCGGTGAATAATGGAAATCTCACAGATTTAAAAGTGAGATAAGAAACCCCTTACTTTGTACTTTTTCCTTGGTCAACAGTAGGTTATCCTCCTGTATAATGGTGAAATAATTGTTATTGAATTATACAATAATAATTTATATTATTATGATATCATATCTGATCTTTTAACATTGATTTGTTAATAATATCTTAGTATTATCGTTGTTTCGGGTGTTAACTTACTCGTTTAATTTTATATGTTTTGTTACGTAAGACATGTTTTTCATGGATAGGTTGAATATTAATCATATCCAGAATGATATAATGTCCTTAACTATTATTTTTAAATAATAAAATGATAATTATACTTGAATGGATACGATGGAGAATGAATCTCATCGCGTTCGTGGAGACGGTAGTCCGTACGTACGCACGAGCGACAATATCATTACTTTGATGTTAAAATAATATATAATTGGATGTTATATCATATAGAAAGAATAATTATCATGTTATATTTCTTATTTACATGAATTACACATCATTATTATTCCCATCCAAATAATAATTTATTAAATGTCAATTACACCACGACGTGGAGATGGTAAGCCGTACGTACACACGTATGGTGACAAGTCATTCAAAGGATTAATATAATACTGAATATGGTTGTACAATATTTATAATATTATTACAGTATATATTAGATACTGGATTCATTAATTTAGAATTGTAATAACAAAGAAAGAATAAGTTGAAGAAAAAAAATAATTTGAAAAAAGGTGGTAAAAACATTACCTCTTCTTCAGGTTCTTCCCTTTGATTTGATCAAAAGGGATCTTTATGTTGGAATTATGATCAAACTAAGGCTTCTAAGTTGTATTTAGGGAAGTTGATAGAGTATTTTGGCAGGGATTGGCCAAACCAAAAGGCTTTGAAGGTGTGAAGTAATGAGAAGGGTGAATGCCCCTTTATAAGAGGGGTGAGGGTCACCTTTGGAATGGCTAAAAATATTATTTTATAATAAATTCATATTCTATTTATAATGGATGCAAAGTAGATTATTTAAATTTTAAGGTGGGGATAAGTCGAAAACAACTCATCCAATAGAATTTAGATAGGTTTCGGTCATTATATTAACCATATCTTTAAGTATTAACTCTTAGTTAATTAGTTTCACTTTTACAATGTCTCGTTTATTTTTATATTATATGGTTAATAAACATACTATATACATCCATGAGACCCCCATGTGGTCCATTAATGATACACCTATCATGATTTATGTCTCTTGGACGAACCTTAGATTTTAAGGAATTTAATATCAATTAATAATATAATATTTGTTTTAAAAACTATTTTATGACAATTTTTACACTATTCAAAAATTGATTTTTGTAAAAATCACAACAGAAGGATTACTTAGAAAAAAGTTAATTAAATCAATCCTAACTTGTCATATTAACCGATAAAATTAGTGTAATTCATAAAAAGTCTCAAATTATATGTATTTGGGTATTTATAATATCAATTATTTTAATTTTTCACTATAATAGTAATTACTACATCATCATTGTGTCATAAATAAATTAAATTATTTATTGTATAAAATTTATAAATAAAATATAATTATGTAGTAAATCTTTCTATCTCCCTAATTAATATTTATAATAGAAATTATCTTATGTATATCCCTATATTAATAATTTTTTAGAAAATAAACTTGGAGATTAACTCTTTTACCTTTTTTTTTTGAATTAAATAATAATAAATGTCCTAATCTAATCCAAGTGGGCCTAAATTATTATATTTTACTTCTGAGGTTGTTTTTGGTCGAGATACACTTGTCCAATAGAATTAGTACATGTGTTAGAGGAATATTAATAAAATATTTACCCTTAATTACCCTATTTACTTTAAACCGTGGTAAATAAAAGTAAAAAAGTTACTATTCACCAAAAATTATTTTCATTTGATTGAACCACATTTTACTCTTTGATATTATCCATGTCTCTCCGATATTTTAAATTCCACTCATAGAAGCGATAAAATTATTTTTTATGAAAAATTTAGTTTTTTAACTACCACTTAGTGGTTTCACTATTCATCAAAAAATGAAAGATTCCAGAAAAATACCAAAAATTAGGCCTAAGATATATTTAATATTATGAACTCAAAAATGATGTCTATTTTACCAAATTCAAAACATATCGGTTTCATTAATTAATTTAAAAATTAATTCTCATCGTCAAAACAAATAGCGTGTTTTTAAGAGATAATAATTATCAAAAGGGTGACACTTGTTTTGGTCTAGTTTAAATGTGAAATTACATCCAATGACTAACATTGTATTAAATGGTAAAATTATATTCTAAATATACTTTGAAACCACTCATATTAATAATTTATCACTATTAATTATTTCAATTAATAATGTTGTTTTAAATTAAAATTTAGTAATATTAACTATTCATCAAAATATGAAAGTTATCCGAATAGTACCCAAATTTTACCCTAAGATAATTTCGATATTACGAATCCAAAAATGAATTCCATTCTGAAATATAAAATGTATATACTTTAATAAATTAGGTATTACTATTCATAATGGCTAGTTTGATTGGTTGTGGTGTGTTAGAATCTCGAAGTTGCGTACAATGCATGCCATCGCATTATTAAATGGGAAACGTACCATGGAAGCTTGAGGTGTTACATTCTCCCCTCCTTCAATAAATTGCGTCCTCACAATTTAGTTTTTAAATTGGGCTTGAGAATAAAATGGAATGTCCCACATCAGAAAAAGAGTGGATAAAACTATCACTTTAAAAGAAAGGAAGAGAGGTATAAATGTCACCCAAGATAACCCATACTAGGATTCCGTGTAATAAAACATGGATATGGAAGATATGCTAATTGTTATGTTCTGATGGAGAGGGATAGAAAACATGATCAGAGAATGTTAACAATAAAAAAATCTCAAACTTCTGTTGGGACAAACGGTCATTAGTCTTCCAGTAGGAAAAGTAAACAGAGAACATTATTTGTTTTAAGTTACATTACATAAGGATGAGGAATTCATTTATGATATTGACTAATAACATAAGGATATATACTTAATTTTAAAGTAGAGATTCATTCTTTAATAAATGTTTACCACTAACTCATTTTTTTAACAATGAGTATTGAAGAAGACTTGGTCACAATGGAAGAGCTAGAATAAACATCTATAGAAATACATGATCCACGTAGGATAAACTATATATTTACCTTGCCTTTAGAGATTAATCAAAACCAAAAGGTTTAGTATAATATCTGATGATCCCCCAAATGGATATTACATTAGGGAAAAAACACTAATATTAATTTCTAAACATAAACCATCAATACCCCAAAGTTAAATAAATACCATTCAATAATCAATTGTCCTTAAATTCCGTCAATATAATCCAAACTAATATTGAAACCAAAAACTTATAATAATGTAGTCTTCCACATTAAATTGTATCTCCAAATGACATCAATTACTCTTAAATTCAGATACTTAAAATTAATTAACCTAATCATTTCCATAAATAACCCAAATCACTATAAATCAAAAATAAAAACATAGATAAAAATCCACCATTACTCCTCAAATGATATGCCATACTATTCTATTTTCCATGGGCATATAGTGTTCACAACAAAGTGAACAACTTCCAAAATAACATTTATCACCTAATCACCAAATCATTTTCTTATACTAAGGGTATTCATTTGATAAGACATAAGAACCCAAATCAAATTATTATTGATCAATAAAATCATTTAACTAAAAATAATTGTCACACTAACCAGGGACTTCACGTAGTCCAGTAGTGGGAGATAAATCCCAATCGCACTTTGGTTGTGGGTTTGATTCCCACAGCTTTGTTCGGTGCGATGGGTTGTCACACGGTCTGTGTTTTGTCCTTTTTCAAAAACTATATTTTATAACATTTCAAAAATAAGATAAATTCCTCAAAATAACCAAAACATAATTTAACCACAAATCATATCTCATACCTTGCATTTTCATCCCAAATTATAATAAATTATAATTGCCTCACACCCAACGATCATATAAAACCAAATGGTTATTTATAACTATATCCACATGAGAAAAGATAATTCTTCCTCAAATATCATTCTCACATGGAAAAATGCAGGATTAAAAAATAAAAGAGAAAATTATTCCAAAGTAAACCCATCAATAAAGAGCACTAATACATTTTAAACATTTCTCCAACCATTTATTTCCACATAGCTTCTTCTTTGTCCATGAAAATATCCTATAGAATAGGGAATTCACTCGGGTAATGTCCAGGTCCCCTACATTTACGGAAAATGACTGTAAATGGATTCTTGGGACCATTTTTATCTTCTTCCATATTACTCTTCATTTTTCTTCAGCAATTCTTCACTTTATGTCCTTCCTTCCCGCATGTAAAGCATTTATTTGTCCCATTGAGACACTTTCCTGAGTGTCTCCTTCCACATTTCCTACATGATGGAAATTGAGGATTCCTTTCTCCATGGTCTCCACTGCTGCACCTCTTAGCATTCATCAAATTTCTCTTCTTTGTTGAGTCCAAGAATTAGTTAATATATATATTGTTGATCATATTTTTGGAAAATTGATTTGGCATATAGATGATATCTTTTAAGCCTATCAACAGTCCATTTTTTTGCTCATTGCCACCATCGTTCCTTGTACATCATTCTCAAAGTCACTATGACTTCCTTGGAATCCAGCCATTGACTAAAACCATAAAGCATTGTGTGAGTAACAGTAGTCATAAAATCATTTAGAGATTAAAATGTCACCATATTCTCAATTTGAAACACATTAGGATTAACCAAGGTCATTTACACTCATCTTATATATATAATACTTCAAATCGGTTTGTAATCAAAATGTAAATTATCTTAAGCATATCCCATGGGAGTGTCATAACCATGAGTGCAGCAAGGCCCATTGTCGTGCACCAGTTATCGTTCGAGTCTAGCTCAAAGCGGTGTTTTCGAGTTTTACCCCTAGGTACATCTATGCCAGAGCCGCCTCTACCTGCTCGTATCCAGACAGGGATGTATTGCTCGGAATACTCAAAAAATCTCTACAATACCAAAATTATAGGAAGTTCTTCTATACAAGTTCTCCAAGTTCATCTTAGTTATACGTTCTCTAATCAAATTTTATCTAAATCTGGATTCTAAGGTTTGTACTAAACCTGTTCTGATACCAACTGTAACGCCTCAACCCCAGTTACCCAGAGTCAGTGAATTATTACATAACGTTGGCATGATAAAAAAATATCAAGTCTCGAAAGACCGATTAGTTTAGTAGCCTTGGAAACACTAGATATATTCATAAGTCTTACATTAAATCATAAGGTAAAAAAACTACAAAAACATCTTGTTTTCATATACCCTCATACTATCCCTGCAGGTGATTCATAAATTATTTGTTCACACCCTGGAAAAAATAAAACATTGAAAGTGGTGAGCTCATATGCTCATGAAGGATAACAATATATCAGAATCTTTCATAGATAAGCATAAACACTTAAGGCAATGTATGACTAAAACAAAAGCCTTTTAGACTTGAAATTCCGAATAATATGGCAATGATAAAATAAATTAATTGCATTTACTTACTCACATGGATATTCTACTAGTCGAATAATCACATGAAATATCATTAACCACTTTCATAAAGATGGAATGCATAATGCCAGACTATCATAACCACATAGCCAAGGCCTCGTTCCAAGACTACAGTTACGATTTTGTCAATGCCTCGTGCCAAAACTCTAGTTTGTCTCATGAGACCTACTGATTAATCGAGGAGATATAATGGGATCCACCTATAACTTACTAAGTATAATGCATTCCACATATGAACAGGTTTAAACATAACATAAACATTTGTATTAAAACTATCATATGAAATGTCAATACGTTAACCATAAACCATGAATGGTATAAAAATAACACATCCACAGCCAAACATAATTCATTCGATACAATATGGAAGATTGTATTGTATCATAATAACCTCAATCGAGAATGATGAAGGATACTGACATAGTTGAAAATAATCATCAAAACAATTAGAGTGAAATATCCCCCTTTTTCTTGAAATCATTTAATAGTCACACTATTTGTCAAGAAGCCATTTAAAAATATATTTTTTAATTAAAGTGTCCCATTCCACTTTGAAACATTTAAAAGGAGTTTTAATTTTAAATCTTTAATGTCCATATAAATAAATCCTTAAAACAATTTTTAAAACATGGACATTAATGAGAAAGATTTAGATGAATGAGTCTTTAAAACATTAAAAAATGGTATTTTAGTTAGAGTTTCTAACCAAAAGAGAGACACTTGAATACAAATAATTGAGGTAATCAAAAAAATGTAATATCATGAGAATAAAGGGATTCATTGTATATTTTTTCAATGTACATTATATACACCATAAAAAAGTGATTTGGTGTATAACAATAAAGGAGTCTCAATGGAATGTAAATTGAGGTGAAATCTCTCATAAAGGCTGTATCCTTAGGTTAAGGATAAATCAATGATATAATTATGAGTGAAAAATATAAATACAATCAATATGATTGGATATTCAGTGTAAAAAAATAAATGGACATTAACACATATTCGTGTAAAAACAACACCGATGAATTGGATGTTTAACTTAACAAATCGAGATTGAGTAAAAATAACTCTTATCGAGTTCATACCGATGGCCTGATAATTTATCAATGGATTGATTATGTGTATCAAAAGTATATCCATAGAAAGGGGAGAGGAATTTATGACATAATCAAATGAAAAAATTTTCCACTCATAATCTTGGAGTAAAATAATCAATGAATTATGCGTAAAGCTGAATGAGTGGAAATTGAAATTTGTAATTCCCTTAACAATTTGGTAACATACGAAACATATAGTCCTGAAAGAAGGATCATAGAATGATGATATAAATATACATTAATTAATGTATATTACATAGTGAATACAAACATGGGCAATACTTACACCACATGCAATAAATAAGTGGTGAATAATGGAAATCTCACAGATTTAAAAGTGAGATAAGAAACCCCTTACTTTGTACTTTTTCCATGGTTGACGGTAGGATAAACTCCTGTATAATTGTGAAATAATTGTTATTGAATTATAAATGAATCATTTATATAAATATGAAATCATATATGATCTTTTAACATTGATTTGTTAATAATATCTTAGTATTATCGTTGTTTCGGGTGTTAACTTACTTGATTTAATTTATATGTTTTGTTATGTAAGCTAGGTTTTTCATAGATAGGTTTTATCTTAATCATATCTAGAATGATATAAATTCCTTAAATATTATTTTTAAATCATCAAATTATAATTATACTTGAATGGATACGATGGAGAATGAATCTCATCGCGTTCGTGGAGATGGTAGTCCGTACGTACGCATGAGCGACAATATCATTATTTTGATGTTAAAATAATATATAATTGTATGGTATATCATATAGACCGAATAATTATCATGTTATATTTATTATATACATGAATTACACATCATTATTATACCCATAAAAATAATAATTTATTTAATGACAATTACACCACGACGTGGGGACGGTAAGCCGTAAGTACGCACGTATGGTGACATGTCATTCAAAGGATGTATTGAATACTGAATATGGTTGTACCATATTTATAATAATATTACTGTTTATATTAGATACTTGATTCATTAATTTATAATTGGAATAACAATGAAAGAAGAATTTGAAGAAGAGAAGAATTTGAAAAAGGGCGGTAAAAACGTTACCTCTTCTTCGGGTTAATCCTTTTGATTTGATCAAAAGGGCTCTATTGATTGGATTTATGATCAAACTAAGTCCTCTAGAATTTAGAGAGGTAAGTTGAGAGAGTATTTGGGTAGGTTTTGGCCGAACCAAAAGGCTTTGAAGGTGTGAATTAATGAGAAGGAGGAGTTCCCTTTTATAAGAGGGGTGAGGGGCACCTTTGGAAAAACTAGAAATATTATTTTATAATAAATTCATATTCGGTTTATAATGGCTCAAAAGTGTATTATTTAAAGTGTAAGGTGGGTATGGGTCGAAAACCACTCAACCAATAGAATTTAGATGGTTTGGGTTACTATATTAACCTTATCTTTTAGTATTAACTCTTAGTTAATTAGTTTCACTTTTACAGTGTCTCTTTGTATTTTTATATTATATGGTTAATAAACATAATATATACATCTAAGAGACCCCCAAGTGGTCCATTAATGATACACATATCCTGATATAAGTCTCTTGGATGAAGCGTAGATTTTTAAGAATTTAATATCGATTAATAATATAATATTTGTTTTAAAAACTATTTTTTGTCAATTTTGACACTATTCAAAAATTGATTTTTGTAAAAATCAGTACAGAAGGATTACATATAAAAAATTTAATTACATCAATACTAACAAGTCATATTAACCTATAAAATTAAATTAATTCATAAGAAGTCTCAAATTATATTTATTTGGGTATTTATAATATCAATTATTATAATTTTTCACTATTATGGTAATTACTGCATCATCATTGTGTCATTAATAAATTAAATTATTTATTGTCTAAAAATTATAAATAAAATATCATTATGTATGAAATCGTTTTATTTTTCTAATTAATATTTACAATCTAAAATATCTTATGTATAAACCTATATTAAAAATGTTTTAGTAAATAAACTTGGATTTTAACTCTTTTAACTCTTCTTTGAATTAAATAATAATAAATGTCCTGATCTAATCCAAGTGAGCCTAAATGAATATATTTTACTAATAATGTTGTTTTTGGTCGAGATACACTTGTCCAATATAATTAGGACATGTGTTATGGTAATATTAATACAATTTTTACCCTTAATTACCCTATTTACTTTTAACCGTGGTAAATAAAAGTACAAGGTTACTATTCATCAAAAATTATTTTCATATAATTGAACCACATTTTACTCCTTGATATTAACAGTGTCTCTCGGATTTTTGAAATTCCACTCACAGAAGCGGTAAAATAATATTTTATGAAAAATTCAGTTTTATAACTACCACTTAGTGGTTTCACTATTCATCAAATAATGAAAGTTTCCAGAAAAATACCAAAAATTAGGCCTAAGCTATATTTTATATAATGAATTCAAAAATTATTTCTATTTTACCAAATTCAAAACATATCTTTTTCATTAATTATTTTAAAAATTAATTCATGTCGTCAAAACAAATACAGTGTTTTTAAGAGATAATAACTATCAAAAGGTTGACACTTGTTTATTTCTAGTTTAAATGATAAATTACATCCAATGACTAACATTATATTAAATGGTAAAAATATATTCTAAATATACTTTGAAACCACTCAAATTAATAATTTAAAACTATTAATTATTTTGATTAAAAAAGTTGTTTTTAATTAAAAATTATTAATTTTCATTATTCATCAAAATATGTAAGTTATCTGAAAAGTACCAAAATTTCACCCTAAGATAATTTTGATATTAAAAATCCAAAAATGAATTCCATTTAGAAAGACAAAATTTATAAAATTTCTAAAAATAGGTATTACTATTCATAACAGCTAGTTTGATTGGTTGTGGTGTGTTAAAATCTCGAAGTTGCATACAATGCAGGCCATCGCATTATTCAAATGTAAACATACCGTGGAAGCTTGGGGTGATACATGTAGCGTACAACACAAGACATAAATGAAATTAAAAAGAATAATTCTCATAAAATCTCAGGTTGTTACATACCAACTATAAGGACCCAACATTAAAAAATTAAAAAATTTTGAAATAAATGAATAATTAACATTGAGGATATTTTCAGGTTTAGAGTTTTCATGAATTAGGCCATAACTATTACATTAAATCTCCAAAATTACAGAGTAGACACTTCTACTCAGTTTCCAATTTTTTCATAAAATATTAAATATTAAAAAAAGTCATTTCTACTTCCATGTTTTATACATCGTGACTTTTCATTGATCCCATCCTTGACCCTATTCATCTTTATGTCTGGTGAATTTTTTTTCAAAACATAGTCTGGGCATAAAAAGCTCAGTAAGGGTTATAAAATAAATAACGAAAACATTAGTCTATAAAAACATAAGCCTTTTAACATACCTCATGAAATCATAATATTTATGAAATAAAACATAGAGAACCAAAATCATTATGGTAACTTCTGGCATCCATAGTATATTTACATTGTAACTGTCATAGCTACATAGTGAGTTACATTTGGAATACCTATCATAGTATATTCCCTAAATCTCATAGGAGAAACATCACTTTTACCACCGTCATGTTACCCAATGAATTTAAGAGCTATCTCTGGCTCACCCACCCGAGTTTTATCACTGAACCACCTGTATATGTAATCCATGCCAAAGAAACATAATATTTTCATAACACAAAAAACAAGCATGAAAGAAAGATAAAATTTCCACATTTAAATAATAATATATCATTTAAATATATTCAATAATAAATTATTTATCAAAACCATTTTCAATACCAAAATACATAAAAAAGCGTATTTGGAATTTATTTTCCATTACAATAACACTACGGCTTGTTAAGGAAGCCAAAGACAAGTAGTACTCGTGATGGTGGAAACGGTCGTTGACACCGCATACATTAAAAAGCAACATTAACTATTATTTTTTAGTCAAGAATTATTCATTTGAAAATATTCTCTTTGAATTAAATGAATATTAAAAGTGGTTTACACACGGTGTAAAAGAATGTTTAGTATAAATCAAAATATGCCTCAATGAAAGGAGATTGAGAAGAAGTCCCTTACTTCATGTAAGATTTTACCCATTCGTTAGTTAATCTACTGAATAATAAAATAATTTTAATTTGAACTTTATTAAGAACCTTTTTCATTATTTTTATTCTTTTTATATCACTTATTACCATGTCAAAAACATTATATAATCATTTAAGTTATTAATGGTCGATTTGTCGATATTTGTAACATTAGTCAAAAATGTACTTCTTATAGTTTCAAGTTGTTCATGTGGTCAAAATTCCACTATATGGAAAATTATATTCATAATTTAGATATCATATATATCATATATATTGATTATATATATGTATTTATAATAGTATAAAACATTTGGAGGTAAGAAAAGAAATGCACCGTTCATAGAGACGATAAGCCATACGTATGCATTAACACTACTTTCATTTATATTTCGTATTTTAATGGAATGAAAAATTAATTATAAATAGTTATATTATAATTATAGTGTAATATCATATAAAATTTCAGTAACTCTATCCTTTATACATTCCACGTATGGCCTTAACGAGTCATATCACTTTGAGGGGACGGTAGTCCACGCTTTCTCAAATGAAATTTTCGTATTTACCCATTAGGGAAAACATAAATGTATGCTATAAATAAAAAATAAAAAAATCATAGAAACAATTTAAATATAACATATATCACATATAAATACATTTCCATCTTAATATCTACTATAAGAGGCAGTATGAGACAATTGAACAATCATCGTTTCGTGAGGCAGTAGTTCACCATCCACAGAAACAGTATGTTGTTTTACCATTAGATAGATGTGTGTGTAAGTGTATAAAGAATACATATAATAACAACAACCTATTATGTTTAGGAGACTGATTTTGTTATAAAATAAAGTAATAAATGGAGTTTAGGGGGTTGGAGAAGTAAAATAAAAGGAATGAACTTATGAGAAGACATTACCTTTAAATCTGGTAACTCCGTTTGGTTTGAACGAAAATGATTTTTGAAGTGCCTTATGCCTACGGAAAGGCTTCTAGGAGGAAGAGAGGGATGTATGTAGCTTAATTGGTCTGTGGTTGGACGATCCAAGGGGCTTGAGAGGTGTGATTAATGGGTTAGAAGTTGTGTCCTTTGATAAGAGGGAGGAGGGGCTCTTTAGGAATGTTTGAAAATATTTATTTTTTATAAACTAATTTTTGTTTTGAAATGTCCAAAACTTATTAAATTATAATATAAGATGACTATTATTCGAAATACTCTCAACCAATAGGTTTTTGACAATTTTTGGTTTCAAATTTAACCTTGTCATTTAGAATTAACCCTTAATTAACTAATTTTACTCATACCATGTCTTCTTTTGTATTCACTCTATAAGGTTAATATAGATACTATAAAATTCAAATAGAACCAAAAGTGGTTCATTAATGAAATTTAAAGCATTATATAAGTCATTTTTGAGAATCTTAGATTTTTTTATTATATCATTTAAAAAAATATTAATATTTTTAAAAACTCATTTATTTCATGTTATAAACTATTCATATCATTACATCTAAACTAATCCATACAAACTTTATTCATTCAAAAAAAATTCATTAATTCAAAAATATCAACTCATCCCCATCTCTAAAATTCGTGGATGGAATAAATAGTTTAAAAGTAAATTTATTTTACCATTTATAATCTCATTTATTTAAAACATTCAGTAATGAGGTAATCATGACATCGTCATTGTGTTATAAATAAATGTATTTATCTGATGTCTATAAATTATAAATAAAATTCCATGATGTAGAAAATATGTTTAGATTTATAATTAATATTTATAGTCCAATATATCAATTATAAAACACCCCAATAAAATCATTTAAACAAAATAATACATGTTTATGATATTTTTATTTTTACTTTAAATTAAAAGTTATTAATGTCATTAACTTACCCAATTGGCTCTCAAAGGCCAAATATCTCTTCCAAGGATTGTATTGGTCGGCCATGACTCATAAAATAATGTTAGGACAAGTGTTAAGTTAATTTTACATTATTATAATATTATTTTTACCTTGAATAACCCTATTTGCCTTTAACCACTTTAAATAAATGTCAAAAGTTACTATTCACCAAAAATTATTTTCATCTTATTGAACCACATTTTACTAACTAATAACAACCATGTATGTCGGATTTTTGAAATTCAATTCACAAAATCAACAAAATATCATTTAGATAAAAAATATGGTGTTTTAATTACTACTCAGTGTTTTCACTATTCGTCAAAAATTGATGGTTTTCAAAAAATACCAAAAAATCAGCCTAAGATATATTTGATATTCCAAATTCAAAAATTATGTCTATTTTACCAAATTCAAAACATATAATTTTCATTAATTAATTTATAAATTATTCCCACTGTCAAAATAAAAAGCGTGTTCTTAGGAAATAATAACTATCAAAAGATTGACACTTGTTTATGTCCAATTTCAAAGTGAAATTAATTCCAATGACAAAAATTGGACGAAATGGTAAAAATATAATCTAAGTAAAAATTAAAACCAATTAAAAGAATAATCTAACGACACAAATAAATTCGATGAAAATGAAGTTTTAATTAAAATGTCATAGTTTCCACTATTAATGAGAATTTTAATTTTATCTGAAAAATAACAAAAAATTACCCAATGTAAATTTTGATGTCCCGATTTTAAAGAAGAATTTTATATTATCATATAATACATTTAAAAGTTAAAAACAGTCGATTAAAGAATTGTTCTCCATCGAAAGGTGGTAAAATTACCTTTTAAATAATATTACAGTATTTATACTTAAAATTGGATTCATTATCATTTTAAGTCTCTAACATTTATTGGACAAATGTAAAGACATTTAAAAAACATGTATAATCTAGTGTAGTAAGTTTTTCTCCTTCCTTCCATTACAACAACTAGGCGTTAACTACCCTTCAAAATAATAATATTATTATATGTTTTTTGGTATAACTCAAATTTGATTGCAACATATGATTTCGGAGAAATCCATTTTTGAGCTTTGAGTACGCTATCAGACATAGAATCCCCATATAATTAAAAATTAATATTTAATTCACAAATATTAATAAATATGGAAATTTTAAATTCTTTATTTACCTGGGATGTTACAATGACTCCAAGGATGTCCCCACCTTTACCATATACATATCATTTAATGTATCCCCATTCCTACTAACTATAATGATATGTGTCTATACCAGCTTAATTTACTACCATACATCGAGGATTTGATCAGTTTTTCTTTTCTTGTTCCAATATAGTTCTTGTAGATTACCAAAAGATTTCATTGGAACAGAAACATCCTTTAGAGGATATTGGCCAAGGATAGCATGGGGATCAATCTGAGCCTATTGAGCACCTTGGGTAATTTTTTTATTATAATTGTGTCAAATTAAATAAATTTTATTTTTTCCTATTCTACCATGACTTAATAATTCATTTATCATATTATCTTATTTAGTGGGATCTTCTAGTAGGAAACTTGGGTGGACCCATATATAGGATTTTTGGAATCTCCTAACATAAAAATTGGTTACTTATAATGGAGAAAATAAGATGATAGGTAAAAATTACAGGCAATGTAAAAGTTTCATTGCCACTTTAGCTAGGTACCATGATATAATTCTAGTAGAACCGTAGTCATAGAGGCATCTTGGTAATGGCATGAAGGAAAAATCATGGGAGAAGATATGGGTATGATAATTTTATAAATTTATATCTATATTATTATTTTATTTATATTAATTAACATGTTCATTGGAGATTATGTTTAACCTTTCCAATAGTGAAGCTACTAAGGTTGTGAGGCTGATGGATCATGGGGAGTTACAGTAATCATATATTAATGAGTTATATGTTATTTTTAGTATTATATTTTCTTCCAATTTAGAGGGTGTACCCATATTCCATGACTATGAAAAAACCAAATATCAAAATATGGTTGCATATAGGAAGAATGATGAGTTTATGGAATTATCAATATTTACTGGTTTTCCTATAAAATTTATATCTTATTACATATATTAATTTTTTGTTTTTAGGATGTTTTAGGAAAATAATAATAATATTTGATGATGTATCTTAAGAAATTGGGGCACAATATATTGCATGAGCAAGAGAACTTCTAGGTACATTAATTTGAATGGAAATAATATCTAGATTTATAATTTTACATAGTTATCAATGTATATTTTAATGTTTTTATTTTTTATTCATCGTGAATTTTTTATATTGGAAATCACCAACATATGTCATATTATGATATTAAATAATTATGGTATACAATAAAACATTAATTTTCATAATGATATATTGTATCATTGCATCAAGAAATAAACAATATGATAAATTTTTTTCAAAACATGATATATAATGATATTTTAACATGAAACAATCCCCTTGTAAATGTGATATAGTTTCTATATCATATATGACTTAGGAGACACCTTCCTTAATCTAATTAAATTTTTAACATTATTTATTTAACATTTCTCAACATCATTTGTTTTTATATTGTTATTAAACTCTTTGAGTTACATGTTGGGATATAGTGTCCACTTCTTAGATATCTACATTTCCTCTATTTTATAGTTCTGATATGAAATGAAAATATCATTAATCATAATATACTATTTCTCTTATATGAGTTATTACTGATAAGCTATCAAGTTATATGATTCATTGTATTTTTTTTCATATTTATCTATCTATAAATATATTATTAAATGATTTAACATGCAATTGATGGACTAGACATGGATAAAATGTAGTCATCATTTTCAACTAGATTCACTAATTTAGGATGATGATTTGTATTTGGGGAGTCCATCATTATTTTTAAATATTATTTATAATTGTAGAAAACAAGCGACCATAACCATCCTCAACATGTATTGTAATGGACCAGACCACTCTAGTCCTATACTTTTTGAAAATGCGGGGTTAGAGGCGTTCCGAGATGTCAAGGTAACTTATCCCCAATGCTTAGCCAAAATCATCCTTTTTGATAAACCGTTTCAAATGTAGAAAGTTGTGAACGATAATTTCACATTACGTTTACAGGTACTTTTGATTTTCCTAACTACCTTTGGTTTGGAATAGTGACTTGGGGGGTGCGTTTGGGTGAATCATTAAGGAAAACTAAAGGGCAGTAGCTTTCGCACGGGTTGCACACAGTTTGTCTAAACCTTTCGGCCAGACCATGCATAGTTAATCTCGGAGCCAGTGGCTGACGCATAGTTAGAGAATTGTTTTTCTAACCATGTGGCCAAATCATGGGATATGGGTGGCCAAGGTAGTAGCTAAATCATGGTTAGCACAAGTTTTGTTAAACCATGTGAACTAACCGTGCAACCACTTAAATAAGATCCTAAAATTGTGGATCTCAACCGCTTTGGCTCTATTTTGCTTGTTTAAGCTTCTAAGCAGTCATAACTCAAGATTACCCTCCCTTGAATGTAGGAGAACCTCTCCCAAGTGTTTTGGAGGTGATCTGAAGGGTTGTCTTGGCGAATCAAAGCTGGTTTCTTGAGAAATGTAGATGATCTTCTTAATTCTGGTACTGCTTCTTAGATCTACTTAGATCTACTTCTACTATTCTATCAGTTTCATATATCTATGCCATTTATGGGTAGATATAAGTGTTTGGTTGCCAAATATGATGAGATTTGGTCTTGGTTGTGTTAGGATAAGAGATCTATAGAGGGTTCTTGGAGAATAAACACGATATCCTTGTGCATTCTTCGTTTGTTGGGGTTTCCATAAAAAACCATTGAGGTAGGGGATTAGTTCCTTCTCTTTCTTTTACATGCAACTATATTGTTAGCATGTTTATTCACATTGGATGTTAATATAATTAAAATAATAAATATTTTGAACTAGATAAAGAAATTGATATCGATCGTATGTTATTGCCTCATGTTTTGCTCGATAGTGTGATATCTATGCTTTCTTGGATTAGATGTTCGATCTTGATGAAAATCGGTAAAAGTAGTAAACCGATATTAATTGATATTTGTTTGGATAACGATAAAGAGGAATGTGAACGAATCTAGTTCTTCATGTAATGTGATGTTAATCAAATTGGTGCATTAAGCATGTTTATTTATTTGTGTTTGCTTAATGATTATGATTCCTAAAATTAGAACCTATGAGTTAAATCTGTTAATTCAAGATGGATTAAAGAATTGATTGTTTGAAAATTAATTGACGGTTTCTGAATTACCCTCTTGATTGTTAAAGGGATATAACCCAATTGATCTGATTTTTGTTTTTCTTGCCTCTTGTGTTGAGATATGACCCTGGAGGGTTGTAGTGATATGCGGGGGCATAGAGGCCTTTTAGTTGTGGCAGCGGATGATGCCTAGAGAGGCTAGATGCATCATTTTATGCATGTGGGTGTCGGGGAGGACACCAAGGATAATGGAGTGGGATGGATGTGATTGTTGGATGCTTGCTAATGTTTAATTGATTGTTTATCTGCTTTACTTTTCCCCATTGCTCAAGGCAGCTAGTCTTGCTTACCCTTCTTCTGAAAGGGGAGAATACACGGAGGGTATGCTAGGTGCTTTCCATGTTTAGCTTCTTAAGGAAGGATGGGTATATGCTCTTGCTATAGGCAGCAATAACTTGACAGGTAGTACATATACTCACCATGTTAATCCCCCTTGTGTTAGTAGCATAGAATGTTTTTCTATAATTCCTAGGAATATGGGAAAGTAATTATATAATAAATAATTGAATAAATGGTGTTAACCCATGGAGTTGGAGCTGCTGGAACATAATGATGAGGTTGTAATTTTACAGTTTACATTGGGTGTGATTTTAATGAATCTTAATGGGGAACTGCTCATGGTTGATTAATGTTTAAAGAGTTAATTAACGTAAAGAGGAACTAATAAGAAGGTAATGAAGTAATCTAATAAAGATCATGAAATTTTTGTATGCTTATAGGAAACCAAGTCTTAGAAATGGAATCCTGGAATCCGAGAGACATTAGGTGCAGTTGAGTATAATACTATGTTATGCCCATAGTGTGGTTTTGAGATATAATATATTCTGTAATTTTTGTGTTTCTATATGCTACTCCACCCTGTCAATAAGTTCAACGGACACCCTAGGGATTTTGAGGCCTGGGGGGTGTTTTCCCCAACATTCTGGTGGGGGGAAGAATGGATAACTACCCCCTTTGGCCCCACCCTCTTCTCTTGGTATATACTTGTGCTGGAAGGCACATTGGTTAGTTTTCCCCATATATGTGTGTATAGGTCTGTAATGGCTTGTGGTTATTCACGCACATATACTCTAGATATAGTACTATATGGAATACTATAGGTGTAACGTGTATAGGCTATGGTGGCTTGAGGATCATTACTCATAGTATGGGCTGTAATGGATTGAGGTATAATACCCGACGTATGATACACGTTACGCGAGCTGTGGTGGCTCCTGGAACATACCTAGTTACTTTTGATTGTGAGGATGGTATGGTGCTTCGCCCAAGTGTCTGTGGGCATGCCTTTGTGTTGCATGAGGTGCATATTGTGGTGCTTCACCCAGTTGACTTCGGGCATGACTTTTTGGAGAGAGATGCTTAGGACATACGACGTTGTGGAAAAGCGGCAAATTAGTAGGTAATTAGTAGTGGGGTACCCTTTATATTCCTTATTATATAATGTATTCTGGTATGCGTTATTGGTGAGAGTATCCATGGTGATGTTGGGAACTTATTATACATGTTTAGGTGATGAGTTAGTTCAACTTGTTTTTCATTGTGCTTTAGAATGCTTTCTTTACATTGCATGAGAGGATTCAGGGAGGATCCTACTGAGTATAATGTTATACTCACCCTACGTATATATAATCTATTTTTCAGGTCACTTGGGGTAGGTTGGAGATCAAGCTGGTTTCTACTAGCCTGGGGTTATTGGAGCTGTTCTGGCTCGTGGTTGCTGCTATTTTTACTTTCTTTTGGGTACTTGAACTTTTTTCCTTCCAGTTGTAGTACTTGTTCATGAAATTACAAATGTGCACTTGGGTTTTCTTTTATACATTAGTTCTGAGTTGGAGTTGGCTGGTGTCTATCTTATCTCTCTCTGCCACATGTGTTCTCTTAGAGGGTAATGTCTCCCATTTGTGTGTTTAATATACCCTCGGTATGTGTCGCCAACCCGGGGCCTACTGGAGGCGGGACTCGGGGGGTCATTATCTCCATTCTCACATTGCCTACCCAGGAGGGTATCATTTTGGGGGAATGGGGTCATGATAGAGTGGTATCATAGGTCAGGATGAGCGATAGGATGTAATTTGGAGTTAGGCACAGGTGAGGTTGCATGGGTTAGTATGGAAATTGTGCCATTTATATTTAGAAAGTGAGGTAAGCATTGGAGATCGACTAAGAAATAGGCTTTTAGGGCCCCCTATGATCTGATGTATAGACATTTATGTTTACAAAGGCTACTAAACATGATGATACTAGTTGCAGGGTAGAGACCAAGGAAAGGATCATGCATCATTCTTCTTTGTTGCTGTATTTGAATGGGTAGACCTTGGGATTGGATAACCTAAAATGAATAAAAGAATAAAATTAATTAATTAATGCTGAGTCTTCTATATTCCAGGTTTATGGGATTTAACGGTTGTTTTTTTAATGGTATGGCTCTAGGTCGATGTCCTTATCAGGATTGCCCAGAAAATTTCCAGTAGGTTGTTCCAGCAGATCGTCACAGGGTAGAGGTTGACGACGATGACACTATGAGGAAGGCACTCCGAGAGTTTCAGCGCCAGAGTCTGTAGAAGTACAAGGGATCTGTTTCAGATGTAGTCATGGAAAACTGGTTAGAGGAGGTTGAGATAGTCTTCAGTTCAGTTCATGCTCGTAAGGAGCAATGGGTGTCCTTAGTTGTGACGATGATACATGGAGCAGCATGGCAGTGGTGGTTCTTGTTCCTAGGGGATTATGAGGAGTCAGCGATATCATGTGTGGAGTTCCAAGACATGTCTAGCGCTGATTTTCATTCTTCGACTGCGAAGGAGTCAATTCACTAGGAGATTCGTACCCTTCGAGAGGGGAGCTTTATTGTTCGAGTGTTTGGAATCTATTTTCGTAACCTTTTAGGTTATGCCTCATACCTCTTACCAGATAAGGAGGCCAGGGTGAGGCATTTGGAAGAGGCTTTTCATCCATAGATCCAACATCAGGTCACCCCATTTATGTTAAAGACTTATCTTGAGGTGCTAGTGAGGGAATAGGTTCTTGAGAGGACTTTGGAAAAGACCAGATCATCACGGGAGGGGAATCATCATGATTCATCACGAAGCAGAGTTGTGGTCCAGGTTTCTCGGTTTTTAGGGAAGAAGAGTTTCAGTTCAGCTGGGGGAAGGTTCTAGCCCTTCACATCTCATTTCTCTAGAAGCAGCCACTCTCATGCCTATTCCAAGGGATCAAGTGCTTGTTTTTCTTATGGTGGTCGTGGCCTTCAGATGCGGGAGTGCCCGACCTTTAAGAGCGGTAATATTGCACCGGGCGCTACGCTCCAGGTTCCTCCGTTGAGGCAGTTCTAGCTGAGGTAGAAGTAGCCCATTGCACTAGCTTTATAATAGAAGAGGGTATATGGGTAAGGAGTGGACAGCCCCATGAACCTCCCCATCCTCAGAAAGCAGAGTGCAGCCACGGTGGTGGTCGTCATCAGGGTCAGAGTAGTCGTGGAGGAGGTCGTGGTAAGCTTCATTCTCTAGCATTTCCTGCTCCATGAGAGCCATATGTTGTTCGAGGTACCTTTTTTTTGTTTTCTACCTTGGTTTATGCCTTTTTTGATTCAGGATCCACACACTCCTTCATATCACCTACCATGGTCCATGCTTTGGGACATAAGGTAGAGAGGCTTCTAGTGCCCTTGGAGTTGACTACGCCAGTTGGAGGTCGAGCTTACTTGTTTGAAGTATGTAGAGACTATGATCTAGTGTTGGGGAAACACCTCCCTTGGGGATATTTCCTATTTTTACCAATAAAACCATATGATTTCATCCTCGGCATGGATTGGTTGGATTCGGTGCAGGCTATCGTGGATTGTTTCAGGAAATAAGACGTCTTCATCAGGGTGGATGGAGAGAAAGTGGTGTTTTTTGGTGAGAGAGATCATCGGGTAGGTCATAAGCTCTTTCCATCCTTATCATCCATGATGGATAAGATGATGTTGAGCTCTTCAGAGGTTCAACAGTTTGCGTTTCTTACGGTCAAAGAGGAGTAGCCGTATGTCTTTCCAGAAGAGGTTGTATCGTTACCCCCTCGATGAGAGATTGAGTTTCAGATCGAGCTATAGATAGGAGCGTCTCTTATCTCTATGTCTCCATATAGGAAGTCCCCTTCTAAGTTATGAGAGCTATGTATATAGATTTATATTCCGTTTCAGTGTGGTTTTGTTCGGCCATGTGTGTCACCATGGGGTGAACCCGTTTTTTTCATGAAGAATGCCGATGGTAGTTTGCAGCTATGCGTCGATTGTCATCGCTTAAACAAAGTTACAATAAAGAATCAATATCCTCATCCACGGATTGATGACTTATTCGAAAAACTCATGGGTTTAAATTGTTTCTCAAAGATCGAATTGCGGTCAGGATATCATTAGATGCATGTGATGGATGAGTATATCCCAAAGACTGCTTTCTGTCGTCGTCCAAGGCATTATGAGTTTGTTGTATTGCCATTTGGTGTGACAAATGCTCTAGTTGTATTCATGGGATTAATGAATGTTGTGTTCCTTGAGTTACTGTACAAGTTCGTGGTAGTCTTCATAGACAACATCCTTGTGTACTCCACATCTGAAGAGGAGAATGCATAGCATCTACCAGACATTTCGGGAGTTCTTTGCCAACATCAGTTGTTTGGGATGTTCTCGAAGTGTGAGTTTTGTGCTCAATAATTATGTTTCTTGGGTCATGTTGTGTCCCAACATGGAGTATCTGTGGCTCCATCAATGATATAAGCAGTTCTGTCATTGGAGACCCCAAGACAGTGTCTGAGGTGTGAAGTTTCCTGGGTCTCGCAGGCTACTATAGGAGGTTCGTAGCCAATTTTTAATGCATTGTGACTCCACTAAAAATATTGACTGAGAAGGATCAGGCATTCATATGTATTGATTAGTGTCAAAGAAGCATTCAAGTATCTAAAAGAGAATTTAGTAAGTTCTCCAGTCCTTTGTCTTCCAACTGAGGGAGTCCAGTTTGATGTTTTCTACGATGCTTCACATTTGGGGTATGGTTGTGTTCTCATGCAGTAGAGGTCAGTTGTTTCTTATGGGTCTCGGTAGTTGCATCCCCAAGAACACAACTATGCCACCCATGATCTTGAGTTGGAAGCCTTGGTGTTTTCTCTGATGTTATGGAGACATTACCTCATTGGTGAGCACTTTGTGGTTTTCACTAATCATAAGAGTTTGAGGAAATTTTCTCCCAATGTGACTAAAACTTATGACATCATTAGTGGATGGAGTTATTACAGGAACACGACTTCGAAATATCATATACACCTGGAAAATGGAATGTTATAGCTGATGTACTAAGCCGAAAGTTAGGTAGTGATGTTGTGAATGAATCTGGTGATTCCTAGAGAGTAATGGAAGAGCTTTCAACATTTCATCTTGATATGGGAGAAGATGGGGGTAGAGAGTTTTTTTTTCAGATGATGGTACAGTCATCCCTGATGCAGAAGGTGGATGAGTCCTAGTTGGGGGATCTTGAGGTGGAGGTCTGGAGATACCAAGTTGTTTGTGGTGAGGCCCCTAATGGTTGGTCAGAGGATGAACAACCTCGAGAGTTGTATAATAGAAGGCTTTCTGTTCCCTTGACGATGCGTGATACGGTTCTCAGAGAGTTCCATAGTTCTCTCTTAGGGGTACATCCAAGCATGAAAAAGATGTACCGATCCTTGAGGAGTCAGTTTTGGTGGCCTGGGCTGAAGCATGCGGTTGCGGGGTTTGTGTCTCGATGTTTAGTCTTCCAGAAGGTGAAGGCTGGACACTGTGTTCCTGGTGTTCTTCTCCAGCCATTAGAAATTCCTCAGTGGAAGTGGGAGGAAATATCAATGGACAATGTTACAGGTTTACCTTGAGCTCCGGGAGGACATGATGCTACTTGTGTGGTAGTGGATCATTTAACGAAATTGGCCTACTTCATAGCGATCAAGAAGTCAATCTCAGTGGATGTTTTGTCTAGGAAGTATCTAGAGGAGATGGTGAGAATTCATGGAGTCCCTATGACGATCATTTCTAATAGAGATCCTCATTTTACCTCCTGGGTGTGGAGAGGACTCCAGTATGCTTTTCGTTCTCAACTATGCCTTAACACTTCTTTTCACCCTCAAACGGATGGTCAGACAGAGCTAACCATCCAGACTCTTGAATACATGATTTGCCCTTGTGTTCTTGATTTTGGTGGTTCATGGATGAGGCACTTACCCTTGGTGGAGTTCGCTAACAATAATATTTTTCACTCCACCATGAGTATGGCTCCGTTTGAATCCTTGTATGGTTGGCCATGATGTTCTCTGTTGTGTTGGACTGGGGTTAGAGAGTCAACAATTCTCGGGCTGGAACTAGTGAAGAATACAACATAGATGGTTCAGGTGATTCTTGAGAGGATGAAGATAGTGAAAGATTTTCAAAAATCACATACTGATCAAAGAATGAGGTCCTTAGAGTTTAATGTTCAGGATAATGTGTTTCTAAAGGTGACTCCCCATCGTGGGCCGTGAAGGTTTGGTCATGGAAGTAAGCTTTCTCCCCAGTTTGTTGGGCCTTTTGACGTATTAGCTTGTGTTGGAGCTGTGGTGTTTCAAATAGCTCTTCCCCCACAGATGAGTTGGATACATGATGTTTTCCTTGTATAACAGCTCCGCTGTTATCTTCATGATGAGTCTCACATCATCAATTGGGGATAGATCTATGATGATGATGATTCATCCTTTGAGGAGTGACCTGTGGAGATCCAAGACCACAAGTAGAAGGTGTTGCACGAGAGTTCTATTCCTTTAGTTCTTGTCTTGTGGTGACACGGTGACTTGGAGGAGTGTACTAGGGAATGTGAGTCACAGATACATGCTTAGTGCCTAGAGTTTTTTTATGTTTAACACTTTTCATGTATCGATGTAACTTATGTGGTTATGAAACTTTCATGTTTATGAGATGGCCCCCATTGTTGTTTTTTTGGATTTCTCTCTTTTGAGAGGTATCTCGATGGGTGGTTTTTCAGACCTTGTTTCATTTTCACATTATGTAGGTTATAGATTATCGAGGATGAGAATGTTTTGAGAGGTATCTGATGTAATGCCTTGGACCTCTCTAGTCCCTTACTTTGTGAAAATGCGGTGTTAGAGGCATTCTGGGAGGCCAAGGCAACATATCCCCAATGCTTATCCAAAATCATCCTTTTCAATGAACCGTTTCAACGGTAAATAGTTGAGAACAGTAACGTCACATTACGTTTACATGTACTTTTGATGTTTCGGACTACCTTTGGTTTGTAATAGTGACTTGGGGGTGTGTTTGGGTGAATCCTTAAGGAAAAGTAAAGGGAAGTAGATTTCGCAGAGGCTGTGCACGGTTTTTCTAAAACGTATGGCCAGACCATGCGTAGTTAATCTTGGAGGTAGTGGCTAATGAATAGTTAGAACAAGGTTTTTCTGACCATGAGGGAAAACCATGTGAGAAGGGTGGACAAGGAAGTAACTAACACATGGTTAGTGCATGGTTTGTTAAACCATTCGATCTAACTGTGCTGCCACTTAAATGAGATCCTAAAATTGTAGATCTCAACCGTTTTGCCACTATTTTTCTTGTTTATTCTCTTAAGCAGACATAACTCGGGATTACCCTCCCTTGAAGGTAGGAGAACCTCTCCAAAGAATTTTGGAGGCAATCCAAAGTCTTTTCTTTGTGAATTGAAGTTGGTTTCTTGAGGTATGTAGACAATCTTCTTCGTTCTTGTTCAATTTCTTAGATCTACCTAGATCTACTTCTCCTCTTCTATTAGTTTCTTAGATCTACACCCGTTATGGGTAGATCTAAGTGTTTGGATTCCAAATATGATGAGATTTGGTCTTGGTTGTGTTATATGAAGAGATATAAGGAGGGTTCTTGGAGAATCAACCCAGCTTCCTTGTGCATTCTTCGTTTGTTGGGGTTTCCGTCAAAAACTTTTGAGGCAGGGGATTCATTGCTTCTCTTTATTTTACATGCAACTGTATTGTCAACATGTTTAATCCCACTATATGACAATCGAATTGATATAATAAATATTTTGAACTGGATAAAAATTTGATATCGATCATATGTTATTGCCTCATGTTTTTCTAGATAGTGTGATATATATGATGAAAATTGGTAAAGAACGTAAATGGGGAATAATTTATATTTTTTTAGCTAAAGATAAAGAGTCATGTGAATTAATCTGTTTCTTGTTGTAATTTTATTTTAATCAAATTTCTGAAGTAAGCATGTTTATTTATTTGGGTTAACTTACTAATTAGGTTTCCTAAAATTGTAACCTACGAGTTAAATCTGTTAATTTAAGACGGATTAAAGATTGATTGTTTGATAATTCATTGAAGGGTTCTGAGTTACCCTCTTGATTATTATAGTTCAATAGACCAATTGATGTGATGGTTGTTTTCCCTATATATTGTGTTGATATGTGACCCTAGAGAGGTGTTGTGATATGTAGGGGCAGAGTGGCCTTTTAGTTGTGGCAGCAGATGATGCCTAGAGTGGTGGGATGCATCAGTTTAAGCATGTGGGTTTCAGGGAGGACACCGGGGATGACGGAGATGGATGGATGTGATTGTTGGATGTTTGATAATGATTGATTGGTTGTTTATCTACATTACTTTTCCCCACTGCTCAAGGAAGCTGTTCTTAAATACCCTTCTACTAAAAGAGGCGAAGACACGCGGGGTATGCCTCGTGATTTCTGTGTTTAGATTCTCAAGGAAGGATGGGTATATGCACTTACTATAGCCGAAAAAGACTCGATGGGTTGTACATCTACTCACCGTGTTGATCCCCCATGTGTTAGTAGCATAGAATGTTTTTATTGAATGCCTAGGAATATGGGAATGTAATTATGTAATGAATAATTGAATAAATGGTGTAAACCCATGGGGTTGGAGTTGCTGGAACATAATGATGAGGTTGTAATTTTACAATTGACATTGGGTGTGATGCTAATGAAACATTATGTGGAAATTTTCATGGTTTTTTAATGTTTAAAGAGTTAATTAACATAAAGAGGAACAGATTAAAAGAGAATTAAGTAATCTAATAATGATCCTGAAATGTTTTTATGCTTATAGGACACCTAGTCTTAAAATGGAAGCTCGAATTCTGAGAGGCATTAGATGCAGTTGAGTCTAATACAAGGTTATTCCCATAGTGTGGTTGTGAGATTTAACATATTCCGTACTTTTTGTGTTTCTATATGCTACTCCAACCTATAAATAAGGACAACTAACACCCTGGGGATTCTGAGCCGTGGGGGGTGTTTTCACCGACATTCCAGTGGGTGGAAGAATGGCAAACTACCACCTTTATCCCTGCTCTCTTCTACTGGTTGATACTTGTGCTGGAAGGGACATTGGTTAGTTTTCCCTATATATGTGTGTAGAGGGATGTAATGGCTTGTGGTTATTCACGCATATATACTATGTATATACTATTCTATGGACTACTATAGGTGTAACAATTATAGGCTATGATGGTTTGAGGATCCTTACTCGGAGTATGGGATGTAATGGCTTGAGTTATAATACTTGACGTATGGTACACGTTATGTGAGCTATGGTGGCTCCCAGAATAGACCTGGTTACTTTTGGTTGTGAGGATGGTGTGGTGCTTCATCCAGGTGACTGGGGGCAAGCCTTTGTGTTTCACGAGGTTCATATTGTGGTGCTTCGCCCAGGTGTCTATAGGCAAGCCTTTTTGAAGGGTGATGTTTAGGACGTACGACGTTGGGGGAAAGTTCCAAACCAGTGGAGAAGTAGTAACTGGGTACCCTTGATATTCATTGTTATATAATTTATTCTTGTATGCGTTACATGGTGACAGTTGCCATGGTGAGGTTGGGAACTTTGTATGCCTATTTAGGTGATGAGTTAGTTTCACTTGTTGATCATTGTGCTTTTGTAATCTTTCTTTACTTTTCATGAGAGGATTTATGGAGGATCCTACTGATTATACTGTTATACTCAACCTACATATATATAAACTATTTTTCAGGTCACTTGGTGTAGGTTGGGGATCAAGCTGGTTTCTACTAGCTTGGTGTTGCAGGAGCTATTCGGGCTTATGGTTTCTACTGTTTTTACATTATTTTGTGTAGTTGTACTTTTTCCTTCCAAATGTAGTACTTTTCCATGACATTACATATGTGCACTTGGGTTTTCTTTTATACTTGAGTTAGGAGTTGGAGTTGGTTGGTGTCAATCTTATCTCTCTCTTCTGCATTTGTTCTCTTATAGGGTAATGCCTTCCATTTGTGTGTTTACTATACCCTGGGTGTTAGTTGCCAACCCAGGTCCTACTAGAGGTGGGAATCAGGTGTCATTATCTCCCTTCACACATTGCCGACCCAGGAGGGGTACTCTTTGGGGGGAGGGGGTCGTGACATGTGTTACTATGGTACAATTAATTTTTAATAAATGTTGGGAGTGTTAATTTGGATTTTATTTCAATTTTAAGTAAAAAATAGGATTGATATTTACAAAATGTTCATATTGATAATCTAAAATTATACATTGTTTATTATAAGGATTTATTTTTCAAATTTTCATAAGTTTTTATCACTTGTTTAAATTAATGATGTTTTCATTCTTTTATAAGTTATTCCCTTTCATTATTTTTCAATATTATGAAATTTTTATTTTTTGAATATGTGTATACTAATCAATTTCATTTATAGAAAGAAATATTGGGAATCAAATGTTGTGTTCCCTGAGAAAAAATATTTTGCTCAAGTTAGAAGATAAAGGATGGAAGTACAGTATATTCTCAAACACAAGATAATATAGTAATTATTTTATTATATTTAAAATAATATTATGAAATTCATAATTAAATATCTTTTTTATATATTCAAGAGTCTTCCATAGAGGACCTCGATGATAAAGAATATGAAAACATCTGCCAAAATGATAATTTGATTCATGTATTAAGTGACGAACACTGGGGAGAGAATGATTTCATTGAGGGAAAAAATAATCCCCTCTTTGTATTGGTCCTCATAGGGATCTTCCCAAACCTCTCAGTCACATGAGCTACAAAACTCTCAGACAGAAGCAGCTGGAGGAAAAAATATCTTTACATGGGCCTGAAATAAGTTAGCTAACAACCAAACACTTATTGAACGATATATATTTTATAATTAAATCACTTCCATCATATATTTCTACTACTTTTGATTCATATATTGAATCAATTTTCGGTTTATAAGATACCCATTGTGATACCAATGAGGGTCCTAGTGGCGGTCTATCTAATGATGGGGATGGTGTTGGCAATGATGATGATATTGTTTTTGATGTTGTTGTTACTCCCGGTGATTCTATTTGTGATGAGGATTTTAGTGATGGTGATGATTATTTTTGTGATGGTGATGAGGATCTAGATTTTAGTTTTGGGGGATATATTAATCCCCTTATATTTTGACTTTTCTATAATAATACATGTGGAAATTGTTTAATGACATGAATTGATTTGTTGTATGGATGTGTATGCATGTTTTTTTATTATAAATGGTTTGAAAATTATTAAATTTAGACTTTTGAAAGATTAATATACAATGTTTTTACTTCATTGAATGTTTATTTTTTATTTTATTTGATTTACAAGTTATGGAGTAGGTGGAAGAGGTGTTGGAGCTGTTGTTACCAATTACTGATATTAGCTATACCCATGGTTTTGATATTTTGGTTTTGATAGAATATCTATGGCCTATACCAATAGTTTTTATTAAAACAATGGGTAAATATCTATATTTACACCTCCATCAACCATGGTACTGATAACCATTGGCATAACATATACCATCATTTTAGGAGTTGTACAAAAAGTTTGATACTATATTTGTATTTATTTCTATTAATGATTATATTATCTTCTACCTAACTATCAATTTGGTATGGTTTTAATCCCCAGACCATTATATTATTAAATGTTCACTCCCAAGACTGTAATATCATAAAATGTATTTTACTGAACTATGTTTAGTACTGATTGAAATCCTTTACATCTCATGAAAATTGAATCGTTAACCAATGTATCGAAATGAGATATAAGTCCCACCCTTCATAAAAGGGAAAAAATTTATATGTGTTCCATAATAAAAGAAATAATTAATCATATTAGAACCCATGAAAGGATAGCGTTTTATAAACATGGAACATGATAAATATAGGTTTCATACAAATCAATGCATCATACAAATTATCCAAATAAACAATGATTAAGGATGATATCCATGTAAAATATAAATTATAAATCATAATTACATCAAAATATAATATCTTATATTTAAAATTATTCTCCAAGAACCCTTAAAATAATAATTAAGAAAATATCCTTTCTGTTTTTAAATCATTTCATATTTTTATATCCTTACAATTATAAAGGAAAATATTTTATTTTCAAATAAACTTCCATACATATAAATAAAGATTCAAAGAATTAATGTGGACTAATAGTGGGAATATCCACTCAATACATATAATTTAAAAAAATCCCTTTATTATTCTTCTTTGAAAATTCAATATGAATCTCATTTACAAAATATCAAAAATATTCTTTTGAAACCATTTTGTAAAAATTCATTCTTGGTAAAAAAAATTATTTAAAACAATTTTAAGTGAATAAAAAATTCCATTCTGAAAAAAATTACATAAAACACGGACATATAAGGGAAGCATTCCCCAGTGATGTCTTAAACAGAAACAATCCGAATAGTGATTAGGATCTAAAATAAACCCTTGTCTCTTTGTTAACTTTTGAATCTCCACACCATGAAGGAATCAAATAAAGGATACGTAAATACCCATAAATTTCAGAATATTAAACAAAAAAATAAATAATATAATGTTTACACACCACACAAAGGATATAATATTGAATATGGCATGTATCCCACATAAATATAATCATGTCAAAAATCCCTAACCTTAAGTCCAACTTCCTTCGTACCTATACGAACCTCATTTATAATAATTATATTTTTATTATAAATATATTCCTCAAACATTTTCATATATATCCTACAATATATTATTTATATATTAATATTCATCTCTTATTTATTAATAAAATCATTACTAAATTACTATTTTTTGTAACATCTACTTCATTATTCAATTTTTTTGATTTAGAAGTCTCAGTACCTGTAATTTATTGAGTTCTCCATCATATCTATAATTTTAATCATTATATTAATTTCATATATATTCGTTAAATATATATATTTAAATTATTCCATAAATGTTAGAGACTTGAAAATGAATAAAAACGTTTATGGGGATTGTAGGATGTAGGTACACATTAATGCTTTTTCTATTTTTCAATTAATGGATAAAGAAATGTGAATTTTTAATAACCTATCCAGAATCATTTTTTATTTCATAATATATAATATATAATAATTATTTCAAAGTTTATAACCTACCATCCAATGTCGTGAAGAAAAGATTAGTACAGTACTATGTGGAAATGGTAAGTCATGTGTACTCAGGAGGATTGTTTTTTATTTTCATAGGATGGGAAGAGATGGAAAATGGTTTTTGCGAGGAAATAATACATCTCATTCTTTTTATGATTATGTTTTTATTTATTTATAATTTTTAAAATAAATTTATATTAATTATAATAATATATAAAATCGAAAGTGTACGTAAAGACAATTAACTTCTCTTCAAGATTACTCCCACATATCTCTTAATAAGGAAACATGGACTGGCCTTTATGGAAGACTGGGACCTCCAAAACCTTCCAACAAATTTAATGAAAATAAATAAACTAATAATGGTCGATATAGATGGCTCAATAAGGTATAAATAAGTGAGGGATGATGTTCCCTTTTATAATTTAGGTGATGTAAAATTTTTAATATTTCAAAAGATTCAATAATATTAAATTAATTTATCATTAAAAATGAATCCTAATGAAATGGGAGCAAATTTAAATATGTTATAGGGTTATAATAAAATAGTCTAATAGAACATTTACTATTTTTAGTTTTAGTTTAAATAGTATAATATTGAATAACCCCTTGGTTAGATATTTTTGAACATAACCATAGAATGACTATATTAATCCTAATTAGGTAATAATTTTCTATAATTAGAAACAATTACTCATAAATGTGAATTTAATGATTTTTAAACTATATTCTAGTCATATATTTCTAAAAAATATTTTTATGAATTTTAAATAATGTAATTCTATATTATTTTGATAAATTATTATTAATTTAAATGTTCACACAATATATTTACAATGAATTCTAATACAATAATAAAAGGTTTTAATTAGGATATATTTCGTTAAAACCTATATATTTTTTTCATTTTGATCTATAAATTTATTTTTAGACATTACTTCATTGATATAATGTCAATGTTAATATTTTTATAATAATTTAATTTATTTTATTATTAATTTTATAAATATTGTATTAGTACAGAACAATAATTTAAGGTGATAATATAATTTCAAATACTTTTTTATAAAAATACCATAAATAAAATAAATTCATTTATATAAAAAATATATTTATTTTCCCTCATACCATTATTTTCTCACAATGTGTGCAGATAAATGTTATTAAATATAAATATATTAACATAATTTAAATATCAATTATTTTTATAATATATAAGTCATTTTCATGAAAAAAGATACATTATACAACTGAAATTCAATCATAACTTGGTACAATTTGAACAAGCTTCAAAGATTAATTTTTGGACAAGTTCGGGTCATGATTATTGTAAACACACTACCCCTAGTAGCCTAGATCGAAAGACTTAATTTATTACACATTCATAGATACAAGAAACTAATCCCATTGGATTGATCAGTTTAGTATTTTTGGAAACCATATTACCTACATGAACATTAAATTACAATGTCAAAAGAAATACACCATATCCATTTCACTGAAAACACACATAAACCCCTATATTATTCCTACATGTTATTCATAATATACATCTTCACATACTGGGGAAAAATAAAACATAATTAAGGGTTGGTCTCAAATTCTTAGTAAGGGTATTTTGTAACGACACGAATGTTTTAAAAATTTATGTTTCCTATTTTTGGGTGTTATTTTATTTTATACTTAAGGAAATTATTTCATTTAATGGAATGAGTATAATTAAAATGAGACTGTTGGGTTTCAACTGTTATATGACCATTGGTCAATATGATCTTTGGAAACAAAACTCTTATTGTTGAGGTTTGTCTATAAAAACATGGGATCTAGGTTAATTAATATAGAAAGAAGATTTGATGGCCTCTTCCAGTAGTCTTGGGTCGATCAAAGCCCCTCAGACGGAACTTGAGAAGGAGGTAGAACTACTGGTCTTTACTCTGGATCAAACCCATGCCGAACTACATCGTGTGAAGCTGGAATAGAATCTCCTTCAGGAGAAGTTCATCTGATAGAAATCACTACTCGGGAAATGTTGGTCAAACCTCCCCTAGATTATATCACCTTAGCACACCTTACACTTAGGTCCTATGCTGGTGTTATAAGGGGATATGTAACGAGACCATAGCTGATTTTTGTAATCCTTTGAGATAAATAAAATTGTGATTTCTTCTTATGGTGAAGTTTGTGAATTTTCTAATGTTCAGATAAATATAGGATGTATATTATTGATGAATTTTTGAAAAAAGCATATTTTAAAATATTAATGTAAACCTTAAATAATTAATGATATGTTCTGATTTTCAAAATATGGTCTTCTACAGTTGTGTTCAGAAAGAAATTTAGAGTCTATTAAGATCAACATAATTTATCGTAAATTGTAAATTGTGACTAGTAATATTACACTTATGAATAGTAATGTTCCCAATTGGATTATTATCCTCACTTAAGAAAGTATTAATATAATTTAGGCACCTTGATTAGGTAATGTGATTCAATAAAATTAGTAAATAATCGTTTCAAAATTTTTTAGTTAAGTATTAGCCTTTTTTGGGTGAATAGTGTTTTTATTTAAATGATAAAATAAAAATATTTTGAAAATTATTTTCATAAAATGGAATTCATTTTTGAATTTAGTGCATCGATATTACGTTAAGTTAAATTTTTTGGATTTTTCTGAAATAGTTGAATTTTTAGTGAATAGTGAAATTACAGTTTTGAGTTTTTGGGTGTTTAATGATATTTTTAATGATATAATAATTAGGTAATCATTCTGGTCGATTTATGAATAGATATATATTCTATTAGGTGTACCAATTGGCCAATACCATGGGCAAATACCATGGGAAAGACCATGGTTTAGCCAATACCACCGATGAGGTGTCCCTTGGAAATTAATAATTTATTCCCTCACTTCTCCTATAAATACAAACCCATTCCCTCATCATTATTATTCCAAAATCCTCCTCAACTGTGTTCTGGTCCCTTTAACTACCAAGGAGTCCACCCAAGGTTCCCTCAAGCCTCCCAAGGTCCCGAACGTTAAGCTTTTGATGTTACTCTTCAAGGTAAGGGATCCTTTCACCCTCCTCTTTTAAGTCATGGCTTCGTTTATGTTATGTCTTATAGTTACATTTTATTATGTGGGGTATTGTTCTTATATGTCATTTATTCTGTCCCTTTCATGTAAATAATATGAGAAAACCCTTTCCACTCTCTTCAATTGATTTTTGGAATTTTTATGTGATGCCGTTAGGCTGCCGAATTTTTCGTAAAAGAACCCGTATCTATTATTTTCTTTCATGATTCCTTTTCATGTGGTATGACATTAAAATATCAACACCATATCTATATCTCCATATCATTCTATATTTATAATATATTATGAGTTATTTATTATTGGGTTACCCTGGTACCCTATCATTTTAATGGTTTCTAAAATGATGTTATGTAGCCGTTATGCTGCAGAATTTTCGGCTCAAAATATCTCTCTTTCTCTAAAGAACTTAACTTTTCTATTATATGTGAATACCCAGCCCTATTTAGTTTCTATGGGTGTTCATAAATATAAAAAAATTATATATTTGATTCTGGAATTGGCATACATATAACCCCCACTCCCTTTCCATGGGTTATAAATGACATAATGATCTTATTTTTAAGCACTTTTTAAAACACTATGATTTGGAAATGACACCTATATATTTTATTCTATATGGGTTATTTATGAAATGTTTGATTATGATCTATGTGTATCACATGAAAGAAATACATATTAAGTTTGTTCCATGATAGCGCTCCAATGCATTGGGTAAAGAAATAATCTCTAGAGATAACAAGTTTCATGATACCTTGGTGAATAACCTTGGCAATTTTTATGACACCAAGCGGATGGACCTTGGTGATATGTTCATGAATTTATAAATGAAATGTTGAATCCAAATATTCAAGTATGTTTCATGTTATTTTCATTATCAAATGACTATACATCCATTGCTCTTGTCTTTATGTTTTTATTCAAATTCTTATTGATATCACAAGTAAACTGATTCCTTGTTTAACCTTATTGGGCCTTCTTCTCACCCTTTACATTGATGTATGTCTCCAAGATATGATACGAAGTAATTGTACATAGGATGAACATATGATGAAGCATTAAAAGTATATTAGAAGAATGTTTTATGTTGTTTTCATGTTTTATGTCCCTAAGTTCCTAGACACTACACTTAAAAGATCCTCTGTTTGTAAAATGTAATGAAAATTTATGTGATAAAAAAAAGGGATTCCAAAGTTGGTATCAAAGGGAGGTTTAGTTATTTATGTAAATTAGGATATGAAAACTATAGGATGAACCATATAGAAATGTTTAAATATAGGAAATCCACATGGTATTTTGGTGAGTATTGAGTAAGTGATTTATCAAACAAATACATCCATGTCTGGATACGAGCTGGTAGAGGCGGCTCTGGAACAGATGTACATAGGGATAAAACCCTAAAACACCGCTTTGATCTAGACTCAAATGAGAACTGGTGCACGACATTGGGCCTTGCTGCACTCTTGGTTACAACATTCCCAGGGGATATGTTTGGTTAATCATATTCTTTTTATGAATCATTATGAAGAATTATAGAGAAATGTAATTGTATAAGCATGAAGTTTTAGTAGATAAAATACATTATAGTTAATAGATTCAAAAATAAAATAAGTTTATCACTAAGGATTTATTCTTTTAGAAAATGGAGGGAAATTGGAGAAACCGTGAAAATGGTGACCGCAATGGACCGTGCCCTGACAACCCTCTGATTGATGCTGGAATGGAAATATTCCTACGAATGATGAACCAAATGGCTCAAGTTATGGGAAATATCTTGAATCAAGCTGAGATACCAATCTCACCATGAAGGGAACAACATTCTGTTGAGTCCTTTATGCATCAACGACCACTAAATTTCAATGGATCGACCGACCCATTGATTTCTGAGCAGTGAATCAGCTCCATCGAGAAGATCATTTCTGTGTTCTGCTGTTCAGAGCAAGAGAAGTCACCCTGGCTGTCTATCTCTTAGAAGGGGAAGCAGATCCGTTGTGGTAAATGATCAAAAACACGAGGCAAAGAGTGTATGTTGAAGCTATGCAGTGGGATGAGTTCAGAGGGATCTTTTCCAGTAATTATTTCCCTCGTTTGATGAGAAAAAGAATTGAGAAGGAGTTTCTCAAGATAAAGCAGATGGAGAAAAAATCTTTCAAAAGCTATGATATGAACATCACCTGATCTTCACAATATACCTATAGATTTGTCATGGTTCCATATGGTAAGGTTGATAGATTCTTTGGTGGACTGAGACCTCATATACGGAAGAATCTAGCCAACCGAGACTATGATAGCTATGAGGAGATCATACAGAGTGTGATGAATCTTGATCTAGAGTTTGGTGAGACGCAGTGGTATCAGAAATATAATGTGAAAAAGAGATCGATGGAGCCCAGATTAGAGAATGATTTAGATCAAAGAAGAAGAGGAAATCAAGTGAAACATCACATGTGTAATAAATGTGGGAAGAGTAATTCGGGGAACTACCTTCTCAGGAGTGGTAAGTGATACAAGTGTGGAAGAGATGGCCACATTGTGAGAAATTTTCATAGTGAGGTGAAACCTCAACTTCCAGACACTAACGACATGGGGAAGATTGTGCAGGGCCAACCTGATGTCAGGTGATTCAAGTGTGGAAAATGTGAGAACTTTTCCAATCACTATCCAAATATGAGGGCAGTGGAGGGGAACCACCATCATCCTCAGCAAAGTCCAAGGGATCAGGTTAGTGCTTTTGCTATCATGACAGCTGAAGTCGATTCTTAGAATGATGTGGTGGTAGGTACTCTTGTTGTCCTCTCAAAGGTAGCAAGTACTTTGTTTGATTCTAGTTCTACGCATTCCTTTATTTCCTCCATGTTTGCGATGAATTTAGATTCAACCCATGATTTTCTAAATGTAGATTTATCATTTAAGACTCCTGGTAGGACTATCCAAGAATCATCAGTGTTTAGAAACTCTAGTATTTACATTAGTGAGCATAATCTTATCGCAAATATAGTAGTCATTCCCATGCTGTAATTTGACATTGTATAGGGGATGGACTGGAACTCAAAGTATAATGATGAGATCAACTACTGAAGTAAAGAAATATCAGTAGTCATGAATGGAAAAAATATAGTTATCTTCCATGTAGAGATATCTCAACATGATCTTTGTCTATAATAACCTCCTATATCCGTCTTTATGGATTTGATCAGTGATGAAGAAGAAGGAGATTAGAGTTTAAGGATAGAAAATTTCCCCATCGTCTTGGAATATGTGGACGTATTTCCTGAGGGGTTACTCAAACCTCCGTCGGAAAGAGAGGTAGAGTTCTCCATTGAACTCATACCTTGATCTCATCTGATATCAATGACCCCATATAAGATGGAAATATGGAGCTGGAGAAAATAAAGAAACAACTCCAAGTTCTTTTGGAGAAGGGGTTTATCCGACCGAGTGTGTCTCCTTGGGGTGCACCAGTTCTCTTTGTGAAGAAGAAGGATAGGTGAATTCAACTATGCATTGATTATAGAGAACTTAATGTGATCACAGTGACGAAAAAATACCCTCTCCAAAGAATTGATCACTTACTTGACCAACTTCATGGGGCTCAATTCTTCTCTATGATTGATCTTTGATTTGGTTATCATCAATTGAGGGTGAATAAAGAAGATATTCCAAAACTGCCTTCCGATCAAGGTATGGGCATTATGATTTTGTTTTTATTCCCTTTGGACTGGCTAATGCACCTGCTATTTTTATGGATTTGGTGAATAGAGTCTTTAAGGACAACCTTGATAACATTGTGGTGGTTTTTATTGATGATATTCTGATATATTCCAAAAGTTTTGAGGAGAATGAGGATTATATCAGGGCTATTTTAAAAACACTACAGAGGGAGGGGCTTTTTGGGAAGTTTAGTAAATGTTAATTTTGGTTTCAACAAGCTACTTTCTTGGGACACATTATAACCAATGAAGGAATCATAGTTGAAACTGCAAAGACAAAAGTTGTATAGGAGTGGCCTCAAACAACAACAATAACTGAGATTCATAGTTTTCTTGGATTACCAGGATACTATATGTGGTTTTTTAAAAACATTTCATGACTTTCAAATCCATTATCAAAGTTACCTAAAAAAGGGGTTAAGTTCATCTGGATTAAGGAGTGTGAGGAATATTTCCAAGAGCAGAATAAGAGATTGGTTACAGCACCCGTGTTATCTCTTCCCTCAATTGGAAAAGGATTCCTTATTTTTAGTGATCCATCTCTGAAAGGGATTGGGTGTATCCTCATGAAAAATGACAAGGTTAGTGATTATGAATCTCGATAGTTGAAGAATCATGAGAAAAATTATCCTACGCATGATCTGGATCTGTTCACAGTTATTTTTGTTCTGAAGATATGGAGGCACTATCTTTATGGGGATAAATGTGATATATACACAGACCATCAATGTTTTAAGTATATTTTCACACAAAGTGAATTGAACATGGGACAAAGGAGATGGTTGGAACTTCTTAAAGACTATGATTGTTCAATACATTATCACCCTGTAAGAGAAAAAAAGTTGTTGATGCATTAAGTACGAAAGACTGATTTTTTCTTTCCGTGATGATGATTCAAAAACATCCTTTGATCAATGAACTAGTAGAGATGGATATGGGAATTATAAGGGAAGCGACATCATCAACCCCAAACCAAATGATTTCTCAACCTTTATTACTAGGGAAGATCAAGAACGCTCAGAAAGAAGATCCTTTGTTACAGAAGAAGTTTGATGCTATGTAGGGTAGGAAGTTTCCTGAGTTTAATAGTGATCAAGAAGGTTTACTGAAATTTCGTACAAGTATATGTGTTCTATATATTCTTGAAATAAAGAAGGAGATGATGGATGAAGCTCATAGCTCTAATTTCTCTATACATCCTGAAAGCACAAAAATGTATAGGGACCTTTGTGATCATTATTGGTGGGATATTATGAAAAGGGAGATTGCTAACTACACTTCAAGGTTCTTAGTATGTCAGCAATTGAAGGCAGAGAAAAACCTTCTTAATGGGGAATTGCAACCACTACGAATACAAGCATTGAAGTGGTACAATATCACATTGGAATTCATAACTTGTCTTCCAAAAACTTCCAAAACAAACAATGCGATATGGGTTATTGTGGACCGTCTCACCAAGACTGCCCATTTTATCTCCATTCGAGAAGACTTCACTCTTGAAAAACTTTCCATGATTTACAGGAAGAAAGTGGTAAGGCTGCATGGAGTTCCAATTTTTATCATATCTGATCGTGGTACAGGGTTCACATCAAAATTCTGGAGAATTCTTCAACATCCTCTGATCACGGAATTGAATTTCAGTGCAGCTGATCACCACCAAACTGATGGATAATCTAAAATGACTATTCAAACACCCGAGGAAATGCTGAGATCATGCTCAATGGAATTTAATGGTGGATGGGAACAAAATCTCCCATTAGTTGAGTTCTCATACAACAACAGATTCCCCTCAAGCATTCAAATGGCACCCTATGAGGCTCTATATGGGATTTCATGTAGAACACTTTCTTATTGGGATCGAGCTAGTGAGAGAAAGCTTCTTGGGCTTGATCATGTCCAAGAGATGACTGAAAAAGTCCATGCCATCCAATAACACATTAAGGCTGCTTAGAGTCGGAAAAATATCTATGACGACAACCATAGAAGGTACGTGGTGTTGGATGTTGGTGACATGGCCTTTCTTCGAATATCACCTTGGAAGAGATTCATGTGGTTTTGGAAGAATGGGAAGCTCAACCCTAGGTACATTGGCCCCATTGAAATCCTTGATCGCGTGGGAGAAGTGGCTAATCCGCTTACACTTCCTCCAAATCTATCACATTTTCAGGATGTATTCCACATATCCCTCTTGAGGAAGTACATACCTGACCCTTCACATTTACTAAACCCAGAGGTGGTACAACTGGAACATGACCTCTCTTATGAGGAGCTGCCAGTGGAGATCTTAGATCATAGAGACAAGGTTATATGCAACAAGACTACCAACCTTGTCAAGGTGTTGTGGAGGAACCACAAATATGAAGAAGACACGTGGGAACCAGTGGGTTCTATGAGGTAGAAGTACCCACACCTTTTCTCTTCTAAGGGAAGGAGTTAAAAATTTTGTGGACAAAATTTTTTAACGGGGGAAGAATGTAACGACTCGAACTTTTTAATAATTTATTTTTCCTATTTATTTTTATTTTATTATTTAATCAACTAAACTATTTCATTTAATGAAATGAGTATAATTAAAATGATAACATTGGGTTTCGACTCTTATATGATCGTTGGTCAACATGACCGTTGGAAACTAAACTCTTAATGTTGCCATTTTTCTATAAAAACAAGATATCTGGGTTAACAAAAATATACTAATGATTTGATGTCCTCTTAAAGTAGTTTGGGCCTGATCAAAGCCCATCTGACGAAACATGGGAAGGAGGTAGCACCAGTGGGATTTGCTCTAGACCAAAACGAAGATTAACATCATCATGGGAAGATGGAACATAATCGAATTTGGGATAATTTCGAGTTAATAGATATCACTACATAGGCAATGTTGGTCGAGCCGCCCCCAGATTCTATCACCCTAGCAAACCGTACCCTTAGGTTCTATGTGGGTGTTATAAGGGGATATATAACGAGACCGTAGTTTCTTTGTGTAATCCTTTGAGATAAATAAAATTTTGATTTCTTCTAATGGTGAGGTTTGTAAATTTTCAAATGTCTGGATAAATATAGGATGCATATTATTGATGAAATTTGGAAAAATGATATTTTAAAATATTTATTTAAACCTTAAATAATTAATTATGTGTAATTATTTTAAAAAAATGGTCGTCTACAGTTGTGTTTAGTAATAAATTTAGAGTCTAATAAAACCAACTTAACTTTTGGTGAATGGTAAATTGTGAATAGTAATTTTACACTTATGAATAATAATGTGACCTAATGGATTAGTAAAATCACATAAGAATGTATTAATATAATTTAGGCACCATGATTAGGTAATTTGATTCCATAAAATATGTAAATAATAATTTTAGAAATTTTTAGTTATGAATTAACCTTTTTCTGAGTGAATACTGTTTGTTTAAAAATTTTAATTGAAAATATTTATAAAATTATTTTCATAAAATGGAATTCATTTTTGAATTCCGAGAATCAATATTACATTAATGTAAGTTATAGGGATTTTTATGAAACCGTTGAATTTTCGGTGAATAGTGAAATTACAGTTTTTAGTTTTCCGGTGTTTAATGACATCATTAAGGATGTTATTATTAGGTAATAATTCTGGTTGACTTATGAATAGTAATATATGCTATGAGGTGTCTCAAGTGGCCAATAACATGGGAAAATAGCATGGAAAAGACCATGGTATAGCCAATAACACTAATGAGGTGTCCTTTGGAAATTAATAATTTATTCCATCCCTTATCCTATAAATACCAAGCCATTCCCTCAAAATTTTCATTCAAAAATCATCCTCAACGATGTTCTGGCCTCTTTACCTCCCAAGGAGTCCTCCCAAGGTGTCCTCAAGCCTCTCAATGTCCAGAACGTCATGCTTTCTAGGATACTCTTCAAGGTAAGGGACCCTTTAACCCTCCTCTTTTGAGTCATGACTTCATTAATGTTATGTCATATAGTTACATTTTATTATGTGGGGTATTGTTCATATATATCTTTGATACTGTCCATTTCATTTCCAAATTATTAGAGGACCCTTTCCCCTCTCATCATCTGATATTCGGAATTTTTATGTGAAGCTGTTAGGCTGCCAAATTTTTTGTGAAAGAAATCATATCTTCTCTTTTCTTTAATATTTCTTTTCCATGTGGTATAACATTCAAATATCCTTATAATGTTCTTATCTCTATATCATTATGTCTTTATTATTTATTATTTGTTTACCCTGATACCTTATCTTTTTAATGGTTTCTAAAACGATGTTATATAGTTGTTATGCTGCTGAATTTTCAGCTCAACATATATCTCTTTCTCTCAAGAAATTGCATTGTTTATTTTATGTGAATATCCAGACCAATTTTGTTTCTATGGGTGTTCATAAATATACAAAAATTATATATTATGTTCTGGAATTGACATACATATAACCCTCACTCTCTTTCCATTATTATAAATGACATAATCATCTTATTTTTATGTAATTTCAAACGTCGGGATTTAGAAATGAAACCCTTTTCTTTTATTCTTTGTGGGTTATTTATGAAATGTATGATTATGATCTATGTGGCTCCAAATAATATAAGAAATATTAAGGATGCGCACTGATTTAACTCTAATTCATTGGGTAAAGAATTAATCTCTAGAGATGACATGTTTCACGATACCTTGGTGAATAACCTTGGGAATTATTATGACACCTTGGGGATGGACCTTGGTGATATGTTCATTAATGTCTATATGAAATTTTTTAGCCACATATTCATGTATGTTTCATTTTATTTTCATTATGATATGCATATGCATCCATTTTTCCTGTCTTTATGTTTTTATTCACGTTCTTGTTGATATCACAATTAAACTGATTCCTTGTTTACCTTTTCTAGGCCTTCTGCTCACCCTTTACTTTGATGTATGTCTCTAGGATATGAGATGTAGTAATTTTAAATAGTATTAACATATGATTAAGCCTTACAAGTGGATTAAAAGAAAGTTTTATTTTGTTTTCTGGTTTTATGTCCCTGATTTCCAAGACACTAGACTTTAAAGATCCTATGTTTGTAAAATGTAATGAAATGTTATGTTATAAAAAGGCGGGATGCCACAATTGAATCATAAGTAATAATGAATCATTAATAACAATAAAATAAATTCCATTAAAACATTATTTTGAGCATAATATGGAAAGAATAAAATTAGAATAAATAATTCCTTAGAAATAATCATATGAAACATAAACATGGATATTATACAATTCAAATATTCACATAATTTATCAAATAAAATTATCATAATGACAGAATTCATAATGCCATATTTATAAAATATATCATGAAGGCCAAATCCAAGACATCGAAAAAAATGGTTAAGGCCAAAAACAAAACCATTTTGGTTTTGTCTCATGAGAAAAACTAATGTATCGAGAGGCTATAGTGGGCCCCAATTATCAATTCCTAATTCCAATTAATTGAACATATGAATTTGGTTAAAAATAAACATCATATTCATGTAAAATATAAAAAACGTTCCACAATATGTAAACATAATCATGAACCATTCTGAGTAGTATGGTGAATGCTATCAAGTTACCATATCGATAGTCAAACTGATCATAAAAATTTTAAAAAAATATTGCAGATGAAAATAATAATAGATCAATATCAATAAAACATATTATTCAACAGATTTTTTGAAATAGCTAAAAATACTCTAATAAAAATCATTAAGGAGTTTATTGAGATAAATAACCCTTTTACTTTGTAAAGAATAGTTCTTTTGGAAAAATCATTTTTAATTTTTATACTTTATTAAATAAAACTAGTAATTAAAAAATATAAATGTTCATGAAAAAATATTTCTTTTATAAAAATAACTGTTTCTAAAAAAATGGATAGTACTTGAAAATTTGTAAGAAATCGATATGTTCCCTATAATAGAGAATGCATATCTGGATGAATTGAGAAGGCAACCTTGAAAACCCTATATTTCATATAAAAAAATATTAAATGATCTAGGAACATGAGTTTGTAATGTATACATATAACCTTGTATAATTATAAAAATTGATTGAAAAATTACATTGATATAAAGGAATAAAACATTACCCAATTGAAAATGGAGGCTCTAGAAGAATGTGTTACCTTATATCCGAAAGTGATCTCATCATGATAATAATTTAGTGGATAATAAAATTAAATCCATTAATTAATTAATTCATAAACATTACTCCACGAATTTGATTCTTTACAGTTTTATTAAGTTCATTTACATCCACTTTTATGAGTTATATTGTTTAATTTCAACTTTTCGAGAGAACTCATTTTCTCAGTTTTGATGATCAGTTCTCTTGTTTATATGTAATGAAGTTCATGTAAAATTGGTATAATTTTCCATAATTAGAATTACATATTATTAATGAATATAAAGAAGTTTAATTTGTCTTATATATACTTTTTCCCCATATATGAGGTTGAATAATTAGATAACATCTTCATTATAATTTTTTAGATTTATTTTAGTGGTTTTAGATCACAACAAACATGTTTTATTTTATCATTTACTATTATGTAAATATGATAATTTTAGAACATAAAACTATTTGTAATATAAATCTTACATTCTGTTTCAACCATTGAAACTATTTCATTAAAATCAATAAATGTGGTGATGGGAAATGAAATTGTCTCATCCTTTATGGCAGTGAAACAACACATCACTAATTACGATTACATTTTTAGAATAAAAGGGACATGATAAGGGGATTTGTGATGAATTAATCCATTAGTGTAATAAAATTATAGTATGTAACATCCCATTTGAATAAAGAATATGAAATTTCCATATTAATTAATATTTTTGAATTAAATATTAATTTTACATAAAAGGGGATGCTATTTCTGATAGCATACTAGACACGCAACAACAGATTTCTCCGAAACCTTTTGTTGCACACAATGTTGAGTTATACCGAAAAATAATATAGTAATATTTTATATTTTAGTAAACACCTAGATGTTGTGTTGGTGGGAATGAACAAAACAAAGTATAATATGATTATAAAATTTTTTATATATCTTTACATTTATCAAATAAATTTTAGAGTCTTAAAATGATAATGTATCCAATTTTACGCATGAAATACTCTAATATTCTTTAAAAGTTTGTTTTACCAACTTTTGATGGTGAACCCTTTTTAAATGTAGTTTTTTTCACTTTTATATGTTCATATTTTAAAAATAAAATTCTTCTTTTTAATTTGGACATTAAAATTTACTTTGGGTAATTTTTTTTTATTTTTTTGATGTAATTTATTTTTTAATGAATAGTGATAAATACTGCATTTTAATTCAACACTATATTTTCAACTAATTTATTTATATTGTGATATTATTATTTTAATTTGTTTTAAAGTGTAATTGGATTATATTTTTACCATTTAATCCAATGTTGGTCATTGGATTTAATTTCACTCTTAAATTGGACATAAACACATGTCAATCTTTTGATGGGTTTTATCTCTTAAAAACACGCTTTCTAGTTTTGACAATGGAAATTAATTTTAAATAAATTAATGAAACTTATATGTTTTGAATTTGGTAAATAAGACAAAATTATTGAATTTGTAATTTCAAAATTATCTTTTTGTGATTTGTTTTATATTTCTAAACATTTTCAATTTTTTATGAATAGCGAAGAACATTGCATATTAGTTAAAGACCTGACTTCTTCATTTAAATGAAATTTTACTTTTATGAATTTAATTTCAAAAATCCAATATATATGGTTTTCACCAGTAAGTAAAATGTCGTATAATATGATGAAAATATTTTTTCATGAATAGTAACATTTGATTATTATTTACAACGGTTATAGTTAATTTGGGTAATTGAAGGTATAATATTTTTATAACAACATAAAATAACCTTAACAATTTTGATAACCTTATTAGACGAGTCATGTGTGACAAATAAAATCCTTGGGTAGAATTCTTGGCCTTTGGAAGTCACTTGGGTATGATAATTACATTAACAATAATTTAGTTAATGTAAAAATAAAAATATCATAAACATTCATTATTTTGCTAAAACAATTTTAGTGTCTAGTTATATATTTAATGATTACTTCATTAATGAATATTTCAATTAAATGAGATTATAAATATTAAAAAAATTATTTTGAAACTTTTTAATCTATCCAATAATTTTATGGATGATTATATCCTATTATATTTTAATTAATTATGTTTTTTTGAATTGATCATCTTGTTATATATTTTTTAAAAGTCACAACCTGAATAGTATAAAAATTGACATAAATGAGTTTTTAAATCAATTAATATTTAATAGAATGATAAAATAGTACTAAATATCTAATATTAGTCCATATTACATATATGTGATTACACATGTCATTAATGATACATGTTGGATCACTTATAACTTTATAATAAATATATTAACCCTATATTTTGAATATAAAAGATGATATGGTAACAGTTAAATAAATTTACAAAGGGTTTACTAAAAAAGATAAAATTAAAAAATATCCAAAAACTATCCAATTATTATTGGTTGATTATATTTCTACATATATTCATCTTATATTCTAATATAATGACTTATGGTCCTTTTGAAACTAAAAAATCTTTTATAATAAAATAATACTTTCCGACTTTTCTAAAGAGCCCCTCCCCCGTTTTATAATAAGACACCAACTAAAACCCATTACTCACACCATTAAAGCCTCTTGTCTTGTCAAGACTCTACTGAAATAAGCTCCCTACAACCCTATTTTCCTCCCAGAAGCCATCCCATTTTCAGAAGGAAATTTAAGAAAACCTTTTGGTTCCAACCAAAGGGAGTTACCCAATGTAAGGGTAACAAAACCTCTCATGTTTTTTCTTTTATTTTACATCTCCACTGTGTATTCTATTCTTATTATTTGATTACATAACAAAACCTATATCCACAGTATACTAGGTTGTTGTTATTAGAATTATTCAAACTAAACTTACACACAACTCCATTTAATTGGTATAGAACATACTGTCTTTTTGGATGGTGAAATACTACCTCACAAAATGGTGATTGTTCAATCTTCTCGTACCACCTTTTATAGAGTCTATTATTATGGAACTGTAAATATGAATATTACATTTGAGATATTAATATTATCTCTATGCTTCTTCAATTCTTTTTTTGAACATAACTTTATTCTTTTCATGTGGTATATATACGATAATTTAATTTGAGGAAGTGCGGACTACCGCCCCCTCAAAGTGATAAGACTCATTCATTATATACATGGAACATATAAAGGATGGAATTAATTACATTATGTAACATATATTACATAGATATGATACCATAATTATAATATATCTCTTTATCATTTATTTTTCATTCCTTTAAATATGAAACATAATTGAATGTAGTTTTCATGCATATGTACGGATTACCGTCTCCATGAACAGTGCATTTTATTTCATATATCCAAATGTTATGGACTATTCTAAATACATATATACTATATTTATACGATATATATGATATCTAAATCATGAATATCATTTTGGAGAGAATGTAATTTTTACCACGTGGACAATTTTTTATTATAACAAGTTAGTTTTTCCTTAAGTTACGAACATCAAAATAATGTCTGATATGAACTCCAAAAATTAACTAAATTTTATTGCAAGTTAATAAGTTATATAAAGGGAATAATACACATTAAAAAGGGTTTTAATCAATTTTAAATTAACTTTTGTCTAATATTTAGGAAATTAAGGAATGAACAAGTCAAGTAGGGCACAAGGTAAGGGACTTTGTCTCAATCTTCTTTAATTGAGGTGTTTTTGGATAATATACAACTCCTTCTTTATACAGTGTATATTAACCACTTTTACATTTATTTTTATTCCAAGAGATTATTTATTCATTGAATAATTTTACTAAATGAAAAAAGGAATTTGTTTTTAATGTATGCAGAGACAATGACCTATCCAGTACCGTAATCATTATTTAGATTCCTCTATAAAACATAATGTTTTTTAAAATGAAAAGGAAACCCCATATTTTTTTGGGTGTTTTGGTATTAAAAATGGATTCTTAAATGGATTGAGTATGTGAATTTCTTGAAATGTTATCTTATGACTGAAAATTAAATCTTGTTACTAAAATGTAGATTTTTGTAATATTTTATGTCTTTGGATTATGTAATTGTACATGGAAATTTGACGGGTGGTTACATGATAATCCAAATGATAGGTGGTTCCATGATAAACCAAGGATGGGTGGTTACGTTATAAACTCCAACACATTGGGTATGGATGTCGGTCGTTCAACTATTCCATTTAGTTATATGTGTGGAAGTCGACCGTATTGTTATTCTATTTATGTATGTTTGTGTCCCAAGTTATATTTATATGTTATGTGTGATTTTTCTAGGGATTAGATTAAAATATTTCTTAACAAAGGGTATTCAATTGGAATTTATTGTGCGAAGATTATTTACTAATTTATCATGGTTAAAAGTATTACTTATGATAATGTATTCATGGTTTACTTGTTTTCTTTGAAAAACTAACAGTTTAACTTCCTGTTGTATTCCATGCATAGATTTTTATGGTCATCCCATGTTTCATAAATGTTTTCCAAAAGAAATAAAGTGGAATAGGGTCAAGGATATGATCAAGGGAAATTTATGATGATTGAAACTTGGAACTAAAAATGGTTCTTTTCTTTAAGGGAGCTTTTATGAAAAAAATGGATACTAAGTAGAAGTGTCTACATGCAATATTCAAACTGTTGTGAATTTATTATGACCTAATTATCTAAATATCTAAACATAAAATGATCCTCAATGTGACTTATTATCATAAATCAATATTATGTAATTTTTACTACTGGGTCCTTATAGACGGTATCAGTGGTCAGCTTAGACAACATTCGAAGTTAGGATATTGTTAAATTAATATTAGTATATTATTTTTACTTTATGGTAATAGTAATATGAATAGAATTTTAAGGATACCATGTTTCATTGCCTATAAAATTTTATAGTTAGAAATTTGTTTTCATAGAAGAACCAGGTTAGCAGTTCTAGGAAGGAATATAGAGAAGAATAACCTTCCAAATCAGCATCCCAAGATGGTTGGAATTTGAATTGAACAATTTTTTGTAGTAATGGAAATGTTTACATAGGATATAAATGGTGGTGGTATCCATGCACAAGATCAACCAGATCAACCCCAGAAAAATGTTTCTATAGTGGAGAATTTCATGAGGCAATATCCCCCATCATTCAGAGGATCATCTGACCCTGTTCAAACTGATGGGTGGATCAAAGCACTGGAAATGATTTTGGATGTCATCGGTTGTATAAACAATAAAAATGTTAGTCTTGTTGTTTATTTTTTCAAAGGATAATCCTAGCAGTGGTGGTCTATGGGTAAAAATACCTCATAATGTGGGGATATTGATTCTCTATTTTTGGAATAATTCAAAGGTATGTTTCTTGAGAAATATTTTCCTATGGAAGATCATCATAGGATGGGAAAACAATTCTTGGAATTGAGATATGAGGATGGGTCAATGTTTTTTAAGGAGAGATGTTCACTCGACTAAAATGGTATACTCAAAAGTCTATCTGAGATATTAATAGTAAGATAAATAGATTTTAATCGAGAAATAATATGCGATGTTAAAGAGAATTAGACTCTTGTGAATCCAAAATCTATGAGAAATTGGATAGATGTGATGAGAAAGTAGAAATGGAGTTTTCAGATGATCAGTTGTTCTAAGAGAGAAAGAAAAAGAAGCGGTAAAGTTGGAATGAAAAATGAAATAGTTCATCAAATAATCTTAGAGGTAAGAAAATTAAAATTTCATCTTGTGTGAAGTGTGGTAAAAAGCATCACATAGAATGTTTATCAATGTCTGAGAAGTGCTTCTTATGTGGTAAGACTAGTCATATTACTCGTATTTGTAAGGAAGGTGATCATGGAAGCAATGAAAATGCAGTGGTAAGATTATTTAGTTACAATTATTTTATTCATTATCCTAATGTGTGTCCAATGTTGATTACACAGTGTGGAAACTAGAAAAATCAAAACCAGAGGGGTGGGATAAAATATTTTTCTACTACTATAGTTGATGTAGGTCCATCAAATGAAGTGGTATCAAGTATATTGTTTGTTTTTTCAGATTATGCAAATGTGTTTTTTGATTTAGGGACTACACATTATTTCATTTATGAGAAATGTTATTTTAAATTGGGAGTTCCATCTCAAGATATGAATCCTGAACTTGTGGTAAAAAAATCTCGTGAAAATGTTGAGGAAAAAAATTATAAGAATAATACAATCCTTTTTTTTGGAAAACGTTTACCTACAAACCATGTTGTTTTTACTCTTGTAGAGTTTGATGTTATTTTGGGAATGGATTGGCTTTCAGTATACCATGCTATGATTGATTATAGAGCTAAAGAGGTTTCTTATTAGAAAAACTTTCATTTTTTGTACAATAATGAACCCTTATCTCTGATAAGATCCGAGGAAGTTGAGAAACTAGTGAAAGGTGGAAATGAATGTCACCTTGCACATATTACTAAAAACCAAGGAACTATTTAGATTATTGATGTTCGAGTAGTAAATGAGTATCTTTATTTTTTTCCTATATATTTTCCTGGTATTATGCCTAATCAGGATGTTGAATTTACTGTTGACTTAGTTCATAATTCTAAGACAATTTTAAAACACCCTTATCAAATATCTCAAATTGAACATTTCGAGTTAACAAAACAATAACATGACTTGTTAGATAAATGTTTCATTCAACCAAGCACATCACTATGGAGTGATCCAGTCTTGTTTGTTAAAAATAAATATGCTTCAATGTGACTTTTCATTAACTATAGAGCCTTGAATAATATCATTATTAATAACAAGTATCCTTTGCCTCATATCGATAATTTTTTTGATCGGCTCTATAGCTCATTATTTTTCAAATATTGACATGAGGTCAGGGTACCATCTGTTAAAAGTAAATGAAGTAGACGTTTCGATGACCACATTTCGTAATAGATATGGCCATTATGAATATGTAGTTATTCATTTTGGGACAGCCAATTCACCATATGTATTCAAGGATCTAATGAATAGAATTTTATGTGAGTTCTTGGATAAGTTTGTTATTTTTTTATTGACGATAATTTTGATAATTAAAAAAGTAAATATGAGAATGAAATTCATTTAAGGGTGGTCTTTCGAACCTTAAATTTAATGAAATTGTATGGTAAATTCAAAGAAAATGATTATTGGTTACAAAAAAATTCATTCTATTTTCACATTGTTTCAAAAAAATTTCTTAATTGTTGATCATGCTAAAACATAATTTGTTGAAGAATGGACACGATCTAAAAATATAACTGAGATTCATAGTTTTTTGGGTTTGGAAGGCTATTACAGATGATTTCTTGAGAATATTTCATTGTTATCTAGCCTACTGACTAAAATAACTTGAAAAGGTATTAAATTTATCTAGACAAAATAATGTGATGATTGTTTTCAGGAATTTAAAAAAAGAATGGTGAATTCTCCATTATTGAAATTACCTTATAGAAATGGTGAGTTTTTTGTCAATAGTGATGCTTAGTTGAAAGGACATAGTTTTCTCCTCATAAAGACTGATCAGGTAATTTCTTGTGCTTCACTTCAGTTGAAAACTCATGAGTTAAATGACCCTACACATGATTTGAAATTAGCTATTGTTGTGATTGCTTTAAAAATTTGGAGGCATCATTTGTATGGCGTAAAGTGTGAAATATATTCTGATAAAAAAATATTGATGTATATATATGCAATCAGAAATATTTGAACCTGATACAATGGATATGTCTAGAATTAATCGAGGATTTTGATTGCACGATCCATTACCATCCACAAAAATGAAATAAAGTGGTTGATGCCTTGAGTCAAAAACTTAGTAATACATTAACAATTTTACATTTTGAAAAATATAATTTGATTAATGATTTGATTCAATTTGGTATAGAATTTTTTGGTGCAGAAAATTCCTCTGTTTTGTTTCTGGTGTCAGTGAAATAATCTATCTTAGATAGAATTAAGAAAGCGCAGAATGAAGATAGTGAGTTATAGAAAAAGGTATTGTTGGTTTAGAAGTGTGAGTTTCTTGAATTTAACATTGATAATGATTTTATTTTGATATTTGGGATGATCTTATGTGTGCATTGTGATTCACATTTGAGGAAAGAGTTGTTTTTTGAAGCTCATAGTACTCTGTATTTAGTTCATCCTGGTAGTACTAAGATGTAGAGAGATCTTCAGAAGTATTACTTATGGGGTGGATTGAAAAGAGATATTTCTGACTTTACTGTGAAGTGTTTAACATGTCAATAGGTTAAAGAAAAGGGTTAGTTACCTAAAACACTTCTTAAGGTAAAAATGAAATCTGTGTTATTGTTTATTGATTCACTAAATTTTCCCATTTTATTCCAATTCGGGATAATTTGTCTCTAGATCAACTTTCTTGATTTTATGTTAAACAGATAGTCAGGATACAAGGAGATCCCCTCTACATTGTATCTGATCATGATCTAAGGTTCACTTCTATCTTTTATAAAGGACTTAAAAATTCATTAGGTACTGAATTAAATTTTAGTACATCTTTTCATCCACAATCAGATGGCCAGTTTGAATGAACAATTCAGACCTTGGAGGATGTGTTATGTCCTTGATCAATGGATTACTAGAGAAGTTGGGACCAACACCTTTCTTTGGTAGAGTTTTATTATAATAATAGTTTTCATTCCAGTATAATGATGGCTCCATTTGAGTAATTATATGGGTAGGAGTGTCGAACTCTATCTTTTGTGGATGAAGTGGGTGAATAAAAAATGATTGGACTGGAATTTGTAGAAGAGATGGCATAGAAAGTTAAGTTGTTATAGAAATTCATTAGGACAACTTAGAGAAGGAAGAAAATTTATGTAGATAACCCAAGGAATTATCTTTCTTTTGATGAATGTGATCATTTATTTCTCAAATTTTCTCTATGGAAAAGTGTGATTCATTTTGGTAATAATAGAAATATGATTCTGAGGTTCATTGGACCCTATAAAACTTATAAAAAGATGGATCAATTTTCTATATAGTTAATTTCCCCACATTTTTATCCTATCTACACAATTTTCTTCATATATAAATCTCATGAAAGTATATTCTAGATCCATATCATGTTTTTAGTCTATAGGTTGTTCAGTTGGAAAAGAAGCTCTCTTTTGAGAAACAACCAGTCTAGATTCTTGACCGAAGAGAGCAAGTGTTGCAGAATAAGGTAAATTATCTGGTAAAGGCTTTGTGAAAAAACCATATGGTTTAAGAGTAAAGATTAGAATCTTAAAATTTTGTGAGGGATAAATACCCCAATTTATTTGATGGAAACAAATTCTTCTTTAGAATCAGGTTAACCCTTATTAAAATGTCATTTTACCGCATTTTGATGGTGAACCCTTTTTAAATCTAGTTTTTGTCTATTTTATATGTTTTATTTGAAATAATAAAATTCATCTTTATAATTGAGTCCTCAAAATTTACATTGGGTAATGTTTTTGTATTTTTCTGATAAAATACATTTTTTAATGAATAGTGAAAAATACCGCATTTAAAATCAAAACTACTTTTTATATAATTTGTTTATATAGTTATATTGTTATTTTAATTTCTATTAAAGTGTAATTGGATTATATTTTTTCCGTTTAATAAAATTTTGGTCATTTGAAGTAATTTCACTCTTTAATTAGACACAAACTCATGTCAGTCTTTTGATGGTTTTTATTTCGTAAAAACACGATTTCTTGTTTTGACAATGAAAAATAATATAAAATTAATTAATAAAACTTCTATGTTTTGAATATTGTAAAATATGTATAATTATTGAATTTGAAATATAAAAATTAAATTTGGGTGAGTTTTTGGTATTTTTGTGAAAACGTTCAATTTTTTATGAATAGTAAAAAACAATACATAATAGGTAAAAACCGATTTTTTTATTTAAATGAAATGTCACAAATTCTGTGAATTGAATTAAAAAATTACAACATACATGGTTTTCATCAGTGAGTAAAATGTGGTTCAATAGGATGAAAATAATTTTTGGTGAATACTAACTTTGATTTTTATTTACTACGGTTAAAGATAAAAAGGGTAATTCAAGGTAAAAATATATATTAGTAATATAAAATTACCTTAACACTTTTCCTAACCTTATTGGATGACTCATCAATGAACAATAAAATCCTTGTGTAGAACTTTTGGCCTTTGGAAGGCACCTGGGTAAGATAATTAAATTAATAACACTTTATTTAAAGTAAAAAAAATCATAAACAAGTATAGTTTTCTAAAACAATTTTAATGTGGGGTTATATAGTTGAAATATTTTTGACTATAAATATTCATTATAAAGAAAAAAAAGGTTCCTAAATAATGGGATTTTATTTATAATTTTTATACATCAAATAAATAAATTTATGACACAATGATGAATTAATGATTACCTCATTCATGAATGTTTTAAATAAATGATATTATAAATATTAAAATAAAATTATTTTTAAATATTTTATTCCATCCATGAATTTTATGGAATATTATGAATTGTAATATTTGAATTAATGAAGTTTTTTTAAATTCATCAAGTTTATATGGATTTTAAAAAAGCCATGATATGAATAGTATAAAAATGAAATAAATGAGTTTTTAAATCAAATGGTATTTTATTAAATGATAAAATAGTCCTAAAAATCAATTATTTTTCCAAATGAAATATATGATGTTAAAAGTTTCATTAAAGATCTATTTTGGGTCTCTTGGAACATTATAGTAAATATATTTACCATATAGTATGAATACAGTAGAGGACATGGTAAAAGATAAATAAGTTAACAAAGGGTTAAATTAAAAAGATAAGGATTAAAAAAATATTCAAAACCTCACCAATTATTATTTGATGATTTTATTTTGAATTATTTTCATCTTATCTTTGAATTTAATTAGTTATTGATCTTTTTAAACAGAATATACTTTTATAATAAAATAATACTTTCAAAATTTCCTTGAAGTGCCCCTCCTCTCTATTATAAAAGGATGCCACCTCTATCCCATTACTCAAACTTCTAAATCCCCTTGGATAGTCCAAACACGATTTAAATATGCTCCCAAAATACCTCTATTCCTTCTAGAAGCCTTCGTTTTTCCAGAAGGAAATTCAAGAAAACCTTTTCGTTCCAACTAAAGGAACTTACCATATCTAAAGGTAACGTCTCCTCTAAAGTTCTTTTCTTTTATTTTCCCTCTCCACTACCTATTATATTGTTATTATATGATTACATAACAACCCCAATATACACAATATATTATTATTTTTATGCTAATGACTCTAACTACACTTACACACATCTCCATCTAATGGGTATAGAACATACTATTTCTGTGGAAATCAAACTAATACATCACAAAACGATGATTGTTCAATCCCTTCCTACCACCTATTATGGCATCCATTATGTTGGAACTGTAATTATATATTATATTTATAATATTTCATTTTCTCTATGGTTTTGTGATTCTATTTTATAACATACCTTTATGATTTTCATGTTATATATATATGATAATTTTAATTAAGAAAGTGCGGACTACCACCCCCTCAAAGTGATATGACTGGTTCAATCTCTACATAAAACTTATAAAGGATTGACTTAATGAAATTATTTAACTTATATAAAAAATATTTTATAATTTAGTTATTATATACATTTTTATCATTTAGTTTTTATTCCTTTAAATATGAAAAATAGTTGAATGTATCGTTCATCCGTACGTACAGTTTACCGTCTTTGTGAACTATGCATTACATTTATTATATCCAAATGTTATGGAATATTATAAATAAATATATACTGGATATATATGATATATATGATATCTAAATCCTTAATATAATCCTGGATATAATTTAATTTTAACCACATCTACAATTTGTAATTATAACAAGTTCATATTTATTCGAGTTACGAACATCGAAAAAATGTCCGATATGAACTCAAATAATTAACAAATTATTATATAAAAGTAATAAGTGATAAAAATGGAATAAAAAATGAAAAAATATATGAGGAAAGTAAAAATTAACATATGATTATTATTCAGGAAATTAAAGAATGAACGAGTCATGTTGGACATGAGGAAATGGACTTTGTTTCAATCTCCTTTCTTTGAGGAATGTTCTGATAATACACAACTCTTTCTTATATATGGTGTATATAAGACCCTTTTACATTTATATTCATTAAAATGGAAGATTTTTTCTACAATGTGTTTTAATAAACAAAAAAATGAATGTTTTTAACGTATGCGGCGACAATGACCTCTCCACCACCCTAATCGTTATTTGGCTTCCTCTATAAGCCTTAGTGATTTTTAATATGAAAAAGAAACCCTTTATTATATTTTTGGTGTTTTAGTATTGAAAATGGTTTTTTAAATGGATTTATTATTTACATATATTGAAATGATATACTATGATATCAAATTAAATGTTGTTACTGAAATGTTGGAATTTTCAATATTTTATGTCTTATGACTATACAATGGAACATGGACATTTTATGGGTGGTTATGTGAAAAACCAAATGATGAGTGTTTCAATGATAAACCAAGGATGGGTGGTTATGTTATAACCTTCAATGAATTGGTTATGGAAGTCAGTTGTATGGCTCTTCTATTTAGTGATATGTGTGGATGTTGATTGTATGGTTATTCCATTTAAAAATGTTTATATCCCAAGTTACCATTATATGTTATGTGTGATTTCTATGGGTTTAATGGTAATATTTTGGTTCAAAAATGGTAAGAAGTGATATTTTATTCATTGAATATTATTTACTACTTCGTAAAGGTTAAAATTGTTATTTATGATAAATTATTAAATGTTTACTTGTTATTTTGAAAAAATAAAATTGTTTCTTCCTTGTGTATCCCATACTAAGATTTTTATGCTAATACCATGTTTTTTAAATGTTTTCTACAGGAATTAAAGTGGAATAGGTTCAAGGAAGGATCAGGGAAAATTGAGGATGATTAAAACAAGGAACTAGACATGTTTATTTTATTTTAAGAGTTTTTATTTTATGAAATAAATGGATGAAAAGTTTAAGTGTCTACATGTAATATGTAAATTGTTATGAGTATTTTAGGACCTAATTCTTTAATTATCTATACCTCAAAAGATCCTCAATGCGAATTATTAACTTAATTCACGATTAAGAAATGTATCAGGCTGGATCCTAATACATAATATCTAATGTAATGGATCTATCATGCTATTTGGATGAGGGGATTTGAGGAGAATATAATAAAAGAAACTTACATAAAAATTTTAAAATAAAATAAAATTTATTTCCCTCTCGAATTCTCCTCCTTGAGAACCTCCATAGGGAATTATTTATTGTATTTTGATGAGACCAGGAGTTCTTGAAAATGAGGGAGGGACATGGGAAGAGTGTTGAGTAGAAATTTTATATGGTTGAATGCATGAAATGTGAGAGGATAAGGGGTGGCGAGGGTTGATATTTATAGTGAAGGAGATAAGTTTTTTTTATATTTTAATCATTTGGTTATTATTTTGGCTCAAGACAATGAATAGTTTGATAATAGTCACTAAATATATTAAAATAATTAATTGTAGTTATATATTATGGTTCATACTTTGTCCATGACTCAAGGAATAGTTTATTTAACATATAATGTATTTGTACCATAATTTTATGTATTTTACTATTCACCAAAAATTCGTGTATTTTGGAAAAATCCCAAAAATTTACACAATCCATTTTTCTACAAGTAGAATTTAAAAAAAACTCCATTTTATGAAAATAAATTTCTTAATATTTAAAATTAATTTTTTTTTAAAACTCATTAGGTACTCAAAAAATACAGATTTTAAAACTATAACTATTTTTACAAAAGTCAAAAAAATTAAGTAATTTATCAATAAATTATATTAAAATCATAAGACAATAAATTATTGATTTTTAATACATTTTATGAAAATTAATTTTTCAATTAAAATTCTTTATTAATTATAAATTTTTAATTAAGTATTCATGACTCAAAAAATACTAAAACTTAATTAATAAATTTTAAAATATATATTTACTTATACTAGGATATAATTATATTATACATTGATTTTTGAGATGGATATATAATATTTATACATTAATTGGTGGAGTTACTATTCAGTTGCTAGTTTACTATTTTTATGGGTCACATTACTATGCCTAAGGTAAAGATATTATTTCATTAGTATAGGTTCCTTACCTTCGAGAAATGGATCTTATTTCATTCATTCATTACTAATAATCTTTTCATTATGTCATCTAGTATATTTTATGTGATTTATACTATATGAAATTATTATAAGTAGGGAATTTTATTTTATAGAATTCTGGGTCATTGCATTCTCCCCACCTATAAAAATTTCATCATCAAAATTTTAAGAAAGTCACCTCATAAAAATATTTGGGTAGTCCTTCATCATATGTTCCCCATTATCCCACTTCGCCTCCTCAATTTTATGATTTTCCAAAGGAAAATTACTATCCAAGTTTTCCAATTCATCAACACATTTTATTTGGTGTCAATAATCTGGATAGGTTCATCACAGTAAGATAATTCAGTTCCAAATATATTTCCTCAGAATTTAGGACATGTGTTGGATTTGGAATATAATTCCTTAACAAAGCAATGTGGAACACATGGTGTACTTTACATAGGCTTGACAACATTACAAAATGATAACACACATCTCTAATTCTATACAGAATTTAAGAAGGACCAATGTACTTGGGGATCAGTTTCCCTTTCTTCTATAATCTTATAACACCCCTCTTTGGAGATACATTCAAAAAATATGATCTTACACCTGAAATTAGAAATCCTTCCATTGATTATTGGCATTTTTCTTTTTCCTACTTTGAGATTAAGTGATATTTTTTGAATATTATTTACCATTTATAGTGTTACTTATACTAGATCTATAACTAGAATCTTACTTTCACAAACATCATCCCAACAAGTTGGTGTAAAATATCTCTTTCATTATAATAGTTCCTATTGATCCATTTGAATACATGAATGGAAACTATTATTGTAGGAAAAATACAAAAAAATTTAATACTGCTCCTTCATAACTTGAAATTCAAGTGAGCATGATCTGAAAAATTATTCTAATATTTGAATAGTCCTTTATAACATTTTATCAGTTTGAGGGTGATAAGAAATTCTCAAATGATGATCAGTATCAAAATATTTCTGAAGACCATTCAAGAATTTTGATGTAAATCATGGATCAAAATCAAAAACAATTGAGATACATTCTCCATGAAATCTTAAAACATCATTAATACAGAGTCGTGAAAGGTTCCCTAGTGGAAAATCCTCCCTTACAGAGAGGAAATGCTCATATTGGTTACATCAATCAACATTCTCCCATATTGTATCATTCATTAATAGTGTTTTTGGTAATCCACTAAAAAATATATATTGATGTCATACCATTTCCATATAGGAATAGCCATAGGATGCATGAATCCTATATATTATTGTCTTTCATCCTTCACTTGTTGACAGACTGGACAACATTAATAATAATAAGAAATTTCCCACATCATATTATCCCATAGGAAATGTTCCTTAAAATATCTATATATATTATTTTTACCAGAGTATATAGAGAAATATGAGCTATGCCCATCATCTAATAACTCCATTTTTAGCTCGGGTATAGAGGGAATATAGAGTCTCCTCCAATTTTTTTGATTTCCAACCTCACACCTAGTCTTTAGAAACTTCCCATCATTCACAACTAAAATTTTCATCTAATTATTTTCATCATCAGACTAAAACATTTAATTATTTCTATCAAAAATGGTTGTGAAAACAATTTAAAAAGTAATTATTTTTTACCTTCTATAATAATTCCAATATTTATCCTTACTAGATCCCTGAACATATGATCCCTTTCAGTCCAAATTTTTTAGAAATCCTTGATCCTTTCTTCTCAATGCATCAACTAATTTAATTTCCTTTCATGGGTGATAGATTATTAAACAATCATAATCCTTGAGTACGTCGATTCACTGACTTTGCCTAATGTTGAGTTATTTATATAAGAAGATATATTTCATGCTTTTTAATCTATATATATAACACATATTTAACAATAGAGATAGCGTATCCATATTATCAGCACCAATATTATAGCAGCTAACTCATATAATGAGTTTTATAGTTATGTTCGTGATTTTTTAACTACATTGATACATAGACAATTACTCTATCAGTATGCATATAATAATAACCAATATTTTCTTTTATTCATCACTATAAATAACAAACCAACCATTTCCTGAGGGTAGAGTCACATTCCTTTGTCCAAATAAACATATCCCCTTTATGATTAAACTTGGTAAATAGGATTCCTAATCAAGAAATGTTCTTAATTAAATATCGATAATAACCTCATAACCCAATAAAACTATATGCCTCTATTATGTTTGTGGATATAGTATATTCATGGGAAGCCTTTTTCTTCACTGGATCAACTGATATTCCATACCTTGAGACTATATGGCCAATAAAAGAAACTATTTGATGCCATTATTCACACATTATAAACATACCATATTACTATTTTCTTCTAAGAGTCTCCTAAACAACCATTAAATGGTTCTCATGGTCCTCTTATATTTTATATTATATCAAGATATTATAAATAAATTCCACAAAAAATGATTCAATATATTCCTCAAACACTCTATTCATCAGATCTATAAAAATAGAGTGTCAATTATTCAATACAAATAGAATTAATATAAACTCATAATGTCCATACCTTGTATGAAGTGTTTTCTTTGGAATAAATTCCTTTCTTACATACAACTGATGATATCCATATCTATGTCCCATACATAAAAATTATTAATATCCATGGTGATGATCAAATAAATCATCAATGTGTGGCAGGGGACACTTGTTCTTAATCATAATAATATTTATTTCCTCGTAGTCAATGTACATCCTCATGGATCTTTATTTTTTCATCATGAAAATAATACGGGATCTAAATGAAGAAACACTATAAAGAATAAATCATTTTTGACTTATTTCATCAATTTTTTCTTCATATATAATAAATTACAGTGGCCATTCTAGGAGGAGTCTTTGATATAGGACTTACAGTAGGAATTAAATCAATAGATAACTCAATTTTCCACATTAGAGTATGTACATGTAAATCCTATATAAATACATCAATATATTCATGAAAAAATGTACATATTCAATTTGAATATTCATAGATGATGTTTTCTTATCCATCCAAAAAAATTATTTTAGGAGATCTACTGAAGGTGGATCTATATAAGTAGTAAATGATGATTTTTCTTCTCTAATGATAATATATTCTACATTTTCCTGTAAAATTATGACTTCATTTTTCATTCAACAAAATTTGTCATTATTTTTTTAAATCTAGTCCATACAGAGGGTTATATCAAGTTAAATCATATACATGATGATAAGGTAAGCAACTAAATAAAGTTTATATGTTATAAAGGGGACTGAATGACACATAATTATTACAATGATACATCCCTTAATAGTTTTAAATTAAATATAATAAATTAAAAAAAGGGAAATTCATAATTTTCAATGAAAACCTGGAGGATATAAAATATTTTGATGAAGCATAATCAAATAAAACATTGGATAAGTTTGAGAAAATGATTAAAGTATCTCCACCATATCATTAGGAAATTCAACCTCAACAGTTGTGATTCCATAATCATAACCCTGATCCCTTTTCCATTTATGGAAATGATTACTTGATTCTTGCGAAAATAATTTGAATAATGTACCAGATCCTCATATGTATAGAATTTAACCTTGGTATCTTTTTTTCATTACCATTAAATAATGGGCATTGTGGCCTTTTTCTCTATACTTATAACAAAATTCCATTCCTTTCAGAAAAGCACTAGGATGTTTCATCCCCCAATTATCACATGATGGAAAACTCCATTTTTTTTCTTCCCATTATACATTAATTCCACTGCCACCCAATTGATTTCTTATTTTCCCTCAAAGTCATAAGACATAGATAATTCCTTCTCTGCATTGATAGAATAAGAGTCTATTTCTTCGTATGATGAGATGTTTTCGGAGAAAATTACTCTTCAGTGGAATGGATTTAAACAATCAAAGAATATATCAATAATTCTATTTGTATTACATATATAGTTTTTAGAATGCATTAATAACCATGTGATTTTTTATTCATACTTCATAATGTTTTCATCCTCTTCTTGTTTCAGGCTCATGAATTACCACTCCATATCTACTCCTTGTTCACGAGTAAAATATTTTTTTAGAAAAATTTCTTTAAAATATTTTTATTCCTCATTTTAAATTTATCTATTATACTTTGGGTTTTGAATCAATTACTACCATTGATCAAAACTCCCTAGCAGGTGAAAAACTAACATTATGACCTCTTCCCTTTCATTACTTCCCAATGTAAAAAATATCTTCCCTAAGGAACTTATCCACTGTTCCACTAAATTTGGGTTTTAAGTGTCATTAAACAATTAAGGATGTTATGTAATATAGTGGATTATAATTTAAACTACACATTATATATTAGGATACTCCATATGGGTAAGGCTTTTATTCTTAACCTGATTCAAATGTCCCAGTATAGTTATGAGTTGCTCAGAACCAGTCACACCTCCAGTACCAATTTCATTATCTTTCATAGGGGTAAATCCCTACATTGAATATATTTGTTTATACAATTTCCATTCCATCCATTAGGTTCTATTTCTAAATAATGGCTTCCATTAAATTAGGTTATGAATCATAATTCATAATCTTGAACTACAAAGTCACATAACATAAACTGAAATTTTATGCATACCAAATATCATAATAAAGAACATGGTTTCTTTGGGGGGACATATTTACTTTTAAACCCTTCATAATGGTTGGAAAAGAATATGTGAATTATCCTAATAATAATAACATGGAGTGGCGAACTAGGTGTGCAGTAAAGCCTTTTTCAAGTACCAGGTTACCCCATGTAGAGACTGTGACACCTTTTCATAGTTATTACCCTTAGGTACATCTATTCCAGAACCAAGTCTACTTGTAGTATCCAGATAAGGATTTATTTCTAGAATTTTCCTCTTAATTACTACCTTATAAAAATTATAGAATGTTCTTCTCTGCTTATCCGCAATGACTATCTTCAGGTTATGTTCCATAATAAATGTTTTCAATGTCTTTAAGAACAATACTAATCATTCTATGATAACAACTATAAAGACCCCAACCCTAGTAGCCCAAAGCCAGCACCATACTTTATTACATTGACATAGATAAAAGACACTAATATCAGGGGATCAATTATTTTATTAGTTTTAGAAACAATATTAAATACAAAATCATTACATTACAACTTCAAATGAAATAAAATATAAAAATTCCTTTAGAAGCACCAATAAACTCCTAGATTACATTTACAGGTCATTCAGAATATATATCTTCTCATCCTAGGAAACAATAAATCATAAGAAAGGTGTGAAATAAAATGATCAGTAATGGTATGTAATATAATGGAATAATAAATAATAAAGGAATGTAAATAATTAATCTATTACATTCCATTAAAACATAATCTTGAGAATAATATGGAAGGAATAAAATCGGAATAAATAATTCTATATAAATAATCACATGAATCATAACCATAAAAATTATAATAGTCAAATATTCTCCTGTCTTGTAAAATAATATTACCATAACAAGGGAATTCATAATTTTGGACATCTAAAACATACCATCAAGCCCTAATCTAAGACATCTAAAAATAAATGGTTAAGGACTTAGAGAAATATCTATTTCTGTTTTGTCCCATGAGAGATACTAATTCATCAAGGGGATATAGTGGGCCCCACCTATCACATTCTATGTCCAGTTCATTCCTATTTTGAATATGGTTAAACATAAAATTTATATTCAAGTAAAATTTAAATAACATTCCCTAATATATAAACATAATCACAAACCATTCTGAGTAGTATAGTGAAAGGTATCAAGATAGCATATCCCTATTTTATTTGATCATAAACCATTTAATAAAAAATGGAAGAAGATAATCATAATATATCAATATTACTAAAATAAAAAACTCAATATAGGTATTGAAATAGATGAAAAAATTCAAATAAAATTCATTAAACCATATCTTGGGAGAAATACACCTTTTACGTTGAAAAGTAGAGTTCTTTTGGAAAAAATAATTTCTAATTTTCATAGTTGTTTGTATAAAACTAGTAATGAAAAAATATAATTTTGATGAATGAATTAGATATTTGTTGAAAATATTTGTGTCTTATAATAGATTATGGATTGTTCTTTAAAATTCATAAGAAATCAAAACATTCCCTTTAATTGGGATTACATACCGGGACGACTTGAGACGGGGAACCCTGAAAAATATTTATTTCATTTAAATGAAAGATTAAATGATTTAGAAACAATTTTTTGGAATTTATAATTATAATTTATAATAACTATATAAACTTAATGAATAATTAAATTGTTTTATATAGGAAGAAAACATAACCAGAATGAAAATGGAGGTTTGGGAAAAACCCTTACATTAAGTCCGAAAGTGTACTTCATTGCATCTTAATGTCATAGATAATAAAATTAAATCAAATTAATAATAAATTCACAGCCTTTTATACATGAATTTCATTGATTATACATTTCTTATATTCATTTATGTCATTTTTTAAGAGTTATAGAGTTTAATTTCACCCTTTCAAGGGAATTTGTTTTTTCATTTTTCATGATCGGTTCCCTTGTTTATATGTAGTGATGTTCATGTAACATTGGAATATTTATAAAGAATTTAAACTAAATGTTATTAATGAACATACAGAACATTCATTTGTCTTATATATTGTTTTTTCCTAGATACGAGGATGAATTATTAGATAACATGTTAATGATAATAGTTTAGATTAATTATTGTGGTTTTAGATCACATCCAACACGTTGTGATTGGTAATTTAGTGTTATGAAAATATGGTAATTAAAAAACGTAAAAAGGGTATTAATATAAATTTGAAAATCAATTTCACCTATGAAAATTTTTACATGAATATCCTTGAATATGGTGAAGAAAAATAAAAATATTTCGTCTTTGAAGGCGATCAAAAAACACCTCACAGAGGACGTTCCTATATTGAGAATAAAAGGTGGAGAAGAGGGGGCTTGATGATAAAATTTTTCATTGTAAAAATAAAATTATATTATTTAAAATGTATTGAAATTATCATTATATATGGATTATGGGTGGAAGAGATAGAATAATAATTGAAAATAACTTGAAAAAAAATTAAAATGAAAATGAATTAGATTTTACCTCATCAATTATCATTCATGAGAACCTCCTTTGGGAAAAGGTTTTCATATTTTGAGGAGACAAAGAGATACTATACATTTGGTATGTAATTGGGAAGATTATTGGGCAGAAAGTTGACATAGCTCAATTCTTGTATGGTGTGAGGAGATGGGGTGGTATTTATAGTGGATGGGAGGGGTCATTTTTGAGTAATTTATTCATTTATTTATAATTTTTTCACTAGACTATGAATATTTTTAGAATTGTAAAAACATATATTAAACTAATGAAGTTTAGTTCAATATTATGGTGCATAAATCATCAATATCTCATGGAATAGTGTCTTTACCATATAATGTATTTCTATCCTGAATTACAAGATTTTACTATTCACCTAAAATTTGAGTATTTAGAAAAATCCCAAAAATTGACCATAAATATTTTTCAGCATTTATAATAAAAAACTACATTATATGAAAATAGTTATCTAAATATAAGAAATATAAATTTAAATAAAAATCATCAGTTTCGAGAAAAATGAATTTTTTTACATTTTAACTGATTTTTTAAAACATTGAAAAATTAAATATGTTCTCCTTATATTAACCTAAAATCACAAGTCAGCAAAATATTAATTTATGAATACATTTAATGAATTTTGTTTCTTTAAAATAATTTTATTAATTATAAACTTGTATTTAAATATTTATGACACACCAAAATACCAAAACATAAGTAGTAATTTTTATAATATTCTATTACATATACAATGGTGTAATTATATCATACATCCATTTACGAGATACCTAAATATTATTTAAATATACATGGGTGATTATACTATTCATTTGGCTTGTGTATAATTCATAAGAGTCATATTACTATTGCTAAGGTCATGTTACTATTTCATCAGTATATATTCATTAACATTTTGAAATAACTCTTATTTCAATCATTATTTATCTATAATGTTTTTATTGTGATATCTAAGTGATTTTATGTGACTTATAATATATGACATAATTATATGGAGGCAAATTTAATTGAAATAATTCTAGGTCATTATAGTTATACCGTTACATTTATTAACAACTTGTGCACTCTTTTGACAATTACTGAAGTTTTATAATTTTATACTATATAATGGTAAATAATAAGACAATAAAATTACAAAAAAAACACATAAATTTATTATGGTTGATTTAATTTACTATACAACTATCATTCTTTTAAATATAACATTTTTTGGATTTTTCAATCATTTAATATTCAATTTTTAAATAAAAAATATTATTATTGTAAAATTTATAGAACAATTCATTACATTGACATTAGTAATATCAATATAACACATATAATATAAAAACATTATCCTATTATATCAAAATAATAGCAAGGTAATTCATAAAAATAGTTGGTATCAGTAATTACATAAAATTTAATTTATTTTAAAAAAATATATCATTTATATGAATTATCTAGTAATTTCATGATTCGTACATCTACGTTGAGTAATAGTTTAATGTATTTATTTATTCACTAGAAATTATATATCAATTTCCATGAATAATATATATATTTTATATTTACGAATAATATTTATAGTCAAATATATCTTGGTTATAACCACATTAAAAAATGTTATAGATATTAAAAACATGAATTTGGAATCATTAACTTACCATTAATAAATACTATAAATATCATAACAAAATATATATTCCAAAAAGGGACTTATATTCTAACTATAAATAATTATGTATTATAATTAATTATTCAATAAAATTGTTACAATTGTTATGGTCATTTTATTATCTTTACCATATTATATTTACCCAAAAATTAAATGATTTTCCATTTACCATGAAAAAAAGTTTGAAAGGTAACAATTCATATTGACCTAAAATAAAATTGGTATATTTTATATATTTTTAATTCATTATTCAATGTATTGAAATCATTTTTCAAAATTCATTGAAAAAAGTATAAAATTTTAATTTTGAATATAACCGAAAAAATGAACTGATAAAGGGGTTCTCAGAAAAAAAAATCCTTTCAATTATAAACTATTTGTATGCAACATTTATATGTAAAATTAATTTTAAGGACCAAAATATTATATTAAGTATGTAATTTAATTTCAAAACTACTCTAAAATTTCATTTGACTTTGTAAATTCTTTAATAAAATATACAATTTTCAGTTAAATTCAATATTCTTCAACATTCATTAATGATTCAAAATATTCATAAAATTTTAATACATTAAATAAAAAATAATTTAGATAATATTAATCCAAAAATGAAATTTATTTTCTCAAATTTAAATCTCCTAAAAATTTAGAAAATTAATTTTTGATGAAAAAACAGTTTTTAAAGAATAAAATGACATTAATAAAAAACAGTTTATTATTTAAAAAAACATAATTAATTCATTTTCAATGTTTACGTCATATTTATATATTTCATAATTTGGTTAATACAATTTATACATTCAAATTCTTTAGTTATATTATAACGGTAATATTTAAATTATAATAATATATTGGATTCTATTAAATCACGATGTTGCTTGATTTATATGATATTGAATAAATTTTTATTTTGAAATTTTTAAGTCTTATATTCTCCCTTTCTTCAATAAATTGAGTACTTGAAATTTTAACATGTTATGGGTGATAATGTCTTTGACAATTGAAAATAAAATTGTATAAATCCAACAACATTAAAATGGTTATTAAAAAATCATATTAAGAAGATGGAAAGGTAAATGATTAGGTCACACCATAACTATGATTCGGAATAGGATAACACTAGTGGGTAGTAAAGATACAGAAATGGAAGAAAAGTAATTTATAATGATCATTGATTGAATGATCAAATGTGATCTTGATAAAGTTATAAATAATAAAATTATAGATCCCATATGTGGAAAAGACTATTAATTTATCTGAATTGAAGGTTATCCGATTAATGTTTTTTCCCAAGAATGTTTTTCGTATCATTCCACCCCAGATACAACTCACTAAGGTTCCAAGATGGTTGGTAGCATGACCTCAAGAGGGAATCCCTGAACTTTAGATGCTACTGACTAGTATAAAGGGCCTAGGGTGTGTCCTTGGGGAGACTATTCCCTCAGAGATCATAATGAAACAAAATAGTATATATATAATAGTTACAACAGAATCATATAGATCCAATACATAATAGTAGAAACAGAATAAGAAATTATTCTAGAGAGAAAAAAATTAAGTGGAATCTGAATAACTAAAATATGAAATATAATGATCGTGTTATGGTAATCTAAATCTATAAAATACTATGTTGGGTAAGGGGATACATCCATATGCAACATTTTGTTAAAACCAAAAAAAGGAAAAAAAACTGCTACGACTAGCATCTCGAGCATATGATTAGTCCTCTTCCAAAAATATTCATCCTAAAACTAGAACTAAAATATTGGAAGTAGTCTATTTACCCTTACCAATACATGTAACCATAAACACTACCTAGGTAGCATCATTCACAAGCATGGATTGAGATATAATCTCATTATGATAGCATAAATGTTGTCTTAGTGAATTCATTTCCTGAAATATAATATATACTACACTGCCATTGTAATTTAATGAAATAAATAAGTAAATAACATACACATTGGATTGGGTTCCACTTGGAGACCCTCCAAACTACCTTCTTCTGCCCATGTCAGTATTTCATATCCTAGAGATCCTAAATTAGTAATGTAGTGGGTTCAATGAGATAGGGAATGGACTATTCCTAAGATTTTTCATGTTCCTAGGGAACATTTCCTAACATATCTAAAACCAAAGGACCATTTCCATTTTTAAAACATTCATTAGTTTTTACTTAATTAAATTTCAAACCCATTTTATAAAACACAATGACACACCCTGATCCTATCTATAAAAATTCTAAATGACTTTCCATGTATTACTCAATGGGAACCTCATACGATCAATGTCATAGAGTCCTTATGTGGTGACATTTGGATGGATTCCAATGTTTCATTAAAAGAACAGTGATAAAAAGGGAAGTACAAGCCTATGATTTTCTACCAATTATCACATGTAGGGTCATGAGTCTCTATCGAGACATGGTTCATCCAACTGTGCCTCTATGTCTATACAAATTATATCCCCATGGTAAACAATTTCACTCATCATGGGGTAAAAATAGATTGATATTGGTGAAACCATCTCATGCATAGCTGATACTACCCCGAACATGTTTACAATGCAATAAAAATTCAAACAAATGGAACAAGAGTCTATTCAAGGGGTCATAATGTCTAAACCACTTATTTAATCCTCACAACTAAAGTGAAAGGTGTAAAAAGTGATATGTATTTATATAACATATTTAGAAATATACCATTACATTTGTTCTAGAATTTAAGTGACCATTCACAGGTCGTTCAATGCATGTCATTAGGCATAACCATTTAAGTAATAAAGCACAAGGAATAAACACTTGGCCGACACAATTATAATATGATTCCACTATGTTTCCATGATATTTAATTAAGTAACTTGTTAAAAAATAAGATTTTGATCCTAATTCATGGATCAACGCTCAATTTAATTAACCAAAAAAATTAAAGCATCAAATTATCAAGAAACACCCCCACCCCCAACCAAGTGATGTTAGACACATCTAAGACAATGAAAATTATGGCTTCACGGTTGATCACTCCCAATTTGGTGTCATAAAACTAGGAGATCAACCGACAGGGATGATTCTCCACTAACTCCAATCACCAATGACAGGGTAAGGCATCCACGTTAAGATAATTTAAAAAAAAATTGGTGATGTTGGAAATGTATGGATAGAGGTAAAATGATACAATTTATGGAATTCAATGAAATGAAGGGAAAATCCTAGACCACCTACCTTAGACTCATAGAGAATCTGACAACCAGTCGTAACCATTGATTCAAGGTTGTTTAGAATAAATTGAAAAAAAATCAATTCCCTATTGATTGGGAAAATGAGATATCACCGAGATAACAGAAGATATGTGATGAAGAACATAAAATATATGTGAGAGGATATATGAGTTTATTGATATTTTTTGATGGATACAACATATAAAAAAAGATATCCGATGAAGGGGTTATCACAAAACCTTCATTATAGGTGGGTTATGCCTCTCCCATGTAACCCCTACTATATGAGGGAAAGAAGGGATCCCTTGTTAGAGAAAAAAGCGAGTTGTGAACATTTTTTAAAAACTGTGTTAGGAATTTCCATGATGTGTAAATTAATTACATATCGTGTAATACTTGGGATCTTTCCCTGGTAATAATAAATTAGATGGTGTGTAATTTCAATACAAGTCCTGTAATGTTCAGTTTCATTACACATCGTGTACTCAATAAATGTCATGTATTTGGTCAACAGTGAAGCTTCATCCCACCTACACCAAATTCCTAAAAACAGTCGATCAGTCCATTGGTGTGGTTTCAAGGTTAAACCAAAAAATATATATATACCTCGCTAAAAATCCAAGAAGTTACAGACTACCCTCATTAAGACAACTCATCCCTGATTTTCCCTTCTGAGGGAACTAGTATGTCATCTTTAGAAGATATCTGGCCACTTCACATGTGCATCGGCATCCCTCTCATAGGTCTCATCCTATACGCGTCAGTGAGTACATAGAACGTAGTCTAGTGGAGTGGACCTACCTCAGAGAGACATTTTGATATGATCAGTAATACGTACAAGTATACCCTCGAAGGTAGAATCTACCACCTTCTAAATATCCTTGTGTTAAAATGATGTATATTTGTTTTTATGACACTATTAAAGATAATATACATGGAAGACATCATGAATGGAAGGGTACCTCATAGGTAATGACAATCGATAGTATACCATCCCAACAATCTCCGCTATCTTGAAAGTACAGACATATCGAGGTGATAATTGTCCCTTTATCCAGATTCATCTATGCACCAATCTAGGTGATACATGGAGACACACCCAATGTCCCACCTCAAACACCATAGGTCTACATATATGATCAGTATAGCACTTCTTCTTGGATTGAGATATAGTCATATGATTCTAAAACATCAGTAATAATGCTATTGTATTCTAAATGAGATGAGGGCCTAGTAGAGCTACCTCACCCGCCTCTATATACTACATAGTAGGATTAAAATGTATACTGTAGAGGGCCTCATATGAATCCATATGAATTAATTTTTGGATGGTGTTGTTGTAGTAAAACTAAACTAGATGAATGTTCATCTACAAAGAACCTCCAAAATCATGGATACAGGCTTGGAGCATATCATATAACTCCAGAATTTGTTTCCTGGATTGCCAATCACTTTGAGGGTGATATGATGTGCCCAATAGAACTTATTGAACCAAATATTTTTCCACCGTTTCTATAAATGTTATGTAAATGATATATATCAGTTCAAGATGATAGAATTAGGTACACCATGATGCAATAGTATCTCCTAGATATAAAGGTATTCCTAGCTCATCAATAAATAAATACTCCCAAATTAGATGAATGTTAGAGAATTTGGTCAACCTATTGACAATCACACATTCATTATTGCTACCTCTAGGGGATCTTAAAAATCTTATCATAAAATACATGGTGATGTCATTCCATTTCCACTATGGAATAGAGAGAGGACATTATAGTCCAACAGGTAACTGGGGCTCTACCTTCACCTACTAATAGGTGGAGCACCAAGTGATAAAGATTGCAATCTTTCACTTTGTACCAAGACAACAATATAGATTATACATATCTCTGTACATCTTGGTAAGGCTAGAGTAAACTTCCCATAAAAAGGAATGAAATTCTCACATCATCTGTTCTCATATATCTGGAGGTACCCATACACGCCCATGGAAGATTTAGATCTCCTACCATCAACAATCCAACCAAAAGATCTTTTTCATTCTATTACTATCTTTATTAAAGCATGGCCCTTCGAATTTGATAACTGCCTCATCTAGACATGATCCAGAAGAATGAATGTCACTACTGGGGTATTAGAACATCTTTTATGTGTTGTTCCTAAATATCTAGATTCATCTGGGAGGAAAAATATTTTTAAACACCACTATATTTTTATGAAATAATTTTTTTAAACCATTTGATTTCTTTTTTGTATTGTGTTACACACAACACAGACTTAGCTTGCATTACATTCAACATTGTGTTTCTATGAAACATTGTTTAATTATTATTTTAATAAGATATTAACCTATTTGTGAAAATAGATGTAATGAATTGTATTAATTTTTTTTAAATATAGTGATTAACAGATGAATTTAGAATTTACCAGTTACATAGAAATAAAAATACATATTAATTTAATATGTTGTAAATATTTCTATTTTTATGATCTCAAAGTCGTTTTATCTTAATAAAATATATAGATTATAATTATTGAATGATATTAATATAATATATATTTTGTATACTCTATAAACTAATTTTTATATTAATCCAATTTATTTTAGAGGAATATTAAAAAAGAAGACAAAATTTACACTTAAAACCCCATATGATTCAAATGGGAAATTTTATGACCATTTAATAGAAACCCCAATTTAAATATTATTTTTGAAAATTTTATAAATATTACATAAAAAAATAAACTTTTTCATTGAAATAGGGACACAAAAATTTATTTTGGTGTATTTTTTTGTATTTGTCTTAAAATGTTAATGTTTTGATATATGGTAAAAATATACTAAATATTAATTGAAAACACATTTTTTCATGAAAAGTAATTATAGTGTTACAATATATATTTGAATTTATTTATTGTATAATGAGATCAAATTTTTATTATTTAATATAATTTAAGCCGTTAGAATTACTTATACTTTAAATTTAGATATAAAAATGTTTCAATCTTTTGCATGTTTTACCGTTATTAACTTGTCTTCTCACACTACCAACGAGATTAATTATAAATTAATTACTACAAATGTTGTGTTTTAAATTTTTAAAAATGGATTCCATATTTGAAATCAGTGGATCAAAATTATTTAAATATTTTTCTATTATTTAAGGGCATTATGAATAGAAACATTAGTAATTTTTTATTAAAATGGTAAAAGGTGAATTGTTTAATTATGTTACATAATAGTATTACAAGAATTACAATATTACGTTAAAACTTGTACTATTTTCATTTTTTGTGTGGTTTCTGACCAAAATCATCATTAGACTGAAATTATACCATCTTGAAGCCACTTTGATTGGATTATGAAATTTATTATATTTTATTTGAAGAAAAGATAAATATTTCATACTTATATTATAATAATTAAGTAATTATTAATATGTAGTTATACATAAGACAAATCCAACAATAAATAGTCATTAAACAGCTAAATTATTTTTCTTTATCAGATTTTTTTTTATTTTAGGAAATAAATAATTACCTTCACGTCTTATATGATGCTAATGTAATACTTTTAAAAGTATAAGAAAAATATATAATATGATTTCAATTAAAATTATAAGAACTATTAAATGACCAAAAACATGGATAAATATTTTTGGATGTTTATATCTCATTAATGGTTGTACAAGGGGTGAATAAATGGCCATTTAGAGCCACATGAATATGAATAAGACCGTTATTATATTTTATTTAAAAGGATGTCATGTTGGTCACAAAATAGGTTTTTAGTTAATATTCAGTTTTAATATAAGGTTTTCAAGAAGTTTTTTTCTAACATATGTAGTCATTTGAAATATAATGAATTTATCTTCTTTATGAATATTTATTTATAATTTATAGGGAAAAAATAATTACCTAAATGGTTTTAACAACAATGATGTTGTAATTATTTAATTAATGAATAAATCAAATTATTGATATTTTAAATATTAAAATAAATATAATTTGTGTTAATTAATTTATCCAATGATTTGTATATATTTACTTGACCCCTTATGGATATAATAAAATATTTTTATTGATGATAACCTGTTAAATTTAAATTTCTTAATAATCCTGGAAATGAATAGTGTGAAAATTGATACTATATATATTTAATCAACATAATGCTATATTAAATTATTTAAAAATAATATTTTTTTAAAATACTAAATTGTTATAATGTAGTCTAAAATGATTTAAATTTTTTATTTATGGACTAATTAAAATCAAATATATAAAACTTAAACCATATTAATATTGAATAATTTATTAACATAGTTAAAATTAAAATTTTTTTTCTAAGGAATAATCAAAATTATATGGTTTAAAATTACAGAAAAACCAATATATTATTTATTGGATAATGTGATTAAACCTTGCATTGACTTTTATTTGAATAAATATCATTTTTAGGTATTTGTATTGAGTTTGGATTTGGTATAAATTAATATTTTTAAGATAATAAAAAAGTTGCCCTCACCTTAATTATAAAGGGGATCCTTGTCCATCAATTCTTCTGTAGCATCCCGCACATCCTCATTGGCTTGAGTCAGGGCGAAATTGTTACTTGGACTTAAGATACATCCCCAAAGAATTAAAGGCTTTCAATAATTGATAAGGGGATCAAGAACAAGTGGGGGATGATTTCCCCTATGAAATAAAAACAACAATCCAAACATGTCATAACTAACAAAAACTACATGATGCATGCCAACAGTGTTTTACGATACAAAAATACCAAAGTACCAATGTTCCCAAACCAAAATAATCAAGAATCAGTGTATCAAGAGGAATTCTAAACAACCAAGATCAATGAAACCACTACATAGCTCCAAACCTCAACACCAAGCTCCATGATTAAACACTAGAAGACATCCCATGCAACATGATGAACGACTAAAAAAATGTGATTAATTACCTTTATATATGTCATGGAGTACAAAATCAGAAAATAATGGCCAAGATAAAAGTAGGGGTGAGTAATAATACTCAATAGGTTATTCCCTAAATGACTTCCCTACACATGCCACTAGTATGGAAACTATTAGAATATTTATATAAAACCATTGTATAAATCCAATTAACAATAGAACAGTTTTTAGCAAGACAAACATAAACCTTACCGACCATTCTCCAAAAATATATTGTCACAACCCTATGCCCTTGCATTCCTGCATGCATATTATAATCATTTTCAGAAGTTTAATACACCCAAACTTGGTGTACGCTTGGGGGTGGATATTTGCATCGAATCCAATCCACCCCATTTTTCTTTTATAGTGGTACTTCAAGCCAACTTATTATTGATGGTTTTCCATCATTCCCACTATCCATCACCAATTTATAGTGGTCCTTTCTCCCAACTATCCCTCAATTCCAACACATGATTACCTAGAAAGACAACAAACATACTAAAAATATTTACCAAAATCAAAACAACATGAAGATAAACAATTTCCAAGATCATATCAAGAGGCACATTCCCAATAATATTACACAAAATTTTTTTAGACCCAACAAATATTTATGGCAATCAACAATTCCAACAACATGTAACTACCACTTCAATAAATCACCAATTTATTAAAAACACCCAAAATAAATTATAGGTTCCAAACCACAGATCAATAAAAGATCGCTTTAATTATGAAAAAATTTTCATAAACCATTTTCAAAAAATCTACCATGAAACTGGTTTTAAAATCATCATTTTGAAATCCAACGACAAAACTAATTTCACAAAAATTACCCATTTTCCACAAAATCCATAAGTAAGCACAAAATGGGTTTCCACCAAGAATATAACATAACATTCACAATCAATTTCATGAAAAAATGATTAATTTCAATTAATCCTTCTAGATCTATCCCATTTGAGTAAAGAGTGTAGCCAACTAACTTTAGGTTTTTTTTAAATTGACCCACTCCACCACCACACACCCAAACCTGGTGAAACTTCAAAAAATTAACCATAGATACATTCCCCTAAAATCAACATGGACAAATCTCACCATTATTGGAAAAAACCCTAGATCTACCAGAAATGGAAGTATATCTAAGAAACAAGTGGATAGAGGATAGAAAATATAATAAGGACCATGGAACTACCAAGAGAAGTGACTTTCCAAGGAAACACTAACATCAAACCACCAGGAAAATACATTTAATATCTTTTAGAAAGGTTGGGAGAAGATTCATAACCTTGGAGAGAAAAAAATCCCATGTGAAGGTTGAAATACGGCTCTAATAGGGGTTTTTGAGTTGAAATAGTATGATGTAAATTTTTTAGAACCCTCCTCTTAACACACACACTGTTTTAAAAATGATGCACTAACTATGTTCTTACTTCAATCCCAAAGGGTACCCCACATGGTTGGCCCATATGGTTAGAAAAACTATGCGCTGATGGCGTGAAATCCCACTATCCATATATGCACTGTTTACATTGTTGGCTACATGGCATGGAAAACTATTTTACTTAATCATTCATAAACCCATATCCCATTTCCTCCTTGTTAATGGATTCTTGGAGTTGCTGCTCAGGTTCCACAAACTGTTCTCAAACTTTGCACCATTAGAAAAGTCCCAAAACTCCTAAAAAACTCTTCCAAAACTCCCAAAAAGTACCCAACAACTTTATACAAATAAAATGGCATAAAAAGGTTATATACCTCAAAAAGGGTTTCAAATTCTCCCCACCATTGGTCATTCCATCATTGGAACATAAAAATACGTCATTATCCTAAAATATATCGTGCCATTTCTCAACTATTTTTTTATCACATTATGATGACTCCTCTTGAATCTTACCATGTTTCCATAAAACCTACAAAAAAAATGATTTTTTCCCTTTCAATACTTTTTCTTTCATGTCCATAATCTACACTCGTACATGTTCCAATGAAACATCCCGCTCTAGATCAACCTATTTTGATCATATCACATGGTCAGGAAACAAAAAATATAATCTTATATTCTACCACTCCAATCCCTTCATGTATCTAAAATTTCCCAATGTATCTTAGTGATAAAATTCCCTACATTAAAAAATGATGATGTCCGAACCTCAAATATTTTCTCAGAAACACATACACCCATCAAATGAATATGACAACCAATTTTGGTTAGCATATAATTTCTGATGAATCTATGCTTTCTACACTTTCTTCCTAATCAACTTAATCTTCTTTATTGAATCTTGTACAAGGCATAGTCCATCCATCATTGCCTCACCAATTTCTACCCAATAAAGTGGAGAATAACACAACCACCCATACAATGCTCCAAATAGAGAAATATGTATTAAGGCCTAACAAATATTATTATATGATAAATAAACCAAAAGAATGTGCTCCTCCTAATAGGCACCCAACTCTATTAGACAATCCTGAAACATGTCTTCCAATATTTATATTGTCCTTTTGGTTAATCTGTCAGCTAGAGGATGATACGTCGTACTCATCATCAATTGAGTACCAAGGTCATGTTAAATGGATTTCCTAAAATAAGAGGTGAACTTAAAATCTCCATTTGATACAATCGAAATTGGTATTCCAAGCCTCTTTACCACCTCATGGATCTAGATTTTTGATAGGTCCTCCACCGTATAGATTCACAAATAGAGATAAAATTGGCCAACTTTGTGAGCCAATCCACTATAACCCATATGGAATCAAGCCTCCAAAACAATCTTGGGAGAATTTTTATAAAATACATATCAATATACCTTATTTACACATAGGGATAGGTAAATACGACATCATACTTGCTGGTTTCTAATTCTATGCCTTGACTTTTTGATAAGTCAAGCATCTCAATACAAACTCATCCACTTTATTTTTCAAACCATACCACCATTTTAAACTTTCAACACATTATCATACTATTATGCAGTTGATATTCTTGACGTAAAATATTCATTAAAAATATAAAAATATTTCCTACATCATGGTATTTTATTTATAATTTTTAGATAGAAAATAAAGAAATATATGACACAATAATGATGTAATTATTACCTCATTAATTAATTTTTTAAATAAATGATATTATAAATATTAAAATAAATTTATTTTTAAACTTTTTATGCCATCAAAGAATTTTATGGATTATTATGACTTTTTATATTTAAATTAATGAATTTTATCAAATTGAACAAGTTGTTATGAATTTTTAAAAATCCATGATATGAATTCTATAAAAATTGACCTAACTATGTTTTTAAATCAATTAATATTTTATAAAATGATAAAATAGTCCTAAAAAAATTAAATTCCTGAAAATGAAATATATGATGTTAAAATTTTCATTAATGATCTATTTTCGGTCGCTTTTAATTTTATGGTAAATATATTTACAATATATTATGAATATAAAAGAAGACATGGTAAAATTTAAAAAAGTTAACAAAGATTTAAATAAAAATTATAAGGATTAAAAAATATCCAAAACCATTCAAATTATTGTTGGATGATTTTAGTTTGACTTATATTCATCTTATATTAGAATTTAATGAGTTATGGACCTTTTGAAATATAAAATCCTTTTATAATAAAATAATACTTTCAAACATTCATGAAGAGCCCCTCCTACCTCTTCTAAAAGGACACCAACTCTAACCCTTTACTCACACCATTAAAGACCCTTTTATCATCCAACATCTTCCCAAATAAGCTCCCAACATCCCTCACATACTTTTAAAAGCATTCCCTTAAGATGAAGGAAATTCATGAAAACCTTTTGGTTCAAACTAAAGAGTGTTACCAAATATTAAGGTAACATATCCTCTGAAATTATATTCATTTATTTTATTCTCCACTACCTATTCTGTTATTATTCAATTATTAATTGAGAAAACCAATATCCTCAATATACTTGGTTTTTTTATCCTAACTATTCTAACTAAACATACACACACCTCCAACTAATTGGTATAGAACATATTGTTTCTGTGGGAATCAAACTATTGCCTCACGAAACGATGATTGATCAATCCTCTCCTACCACCTCTTATGGTGGCCATTATTATGGAACTGTAACTATATATGATATTTATGATATTTATCTTATCTCTATTATTGATTATTTATCGTTTAGAACATATCTTTATGTGTTTCATGTTGTATATATACGATAATTTCATATGTGGAAGTGTAGACTACCGCCCCGTCAATGTGATATGAATCGTTCATGCTATACATGGAACGTATAAAGGATTGAATTAATGAACATATTTAAAATATATAACATAGATATAATACATTAATTATAATATATATATGTATCATTTAGTTTTCATTCCATTAAATATGAAAAATAATTGAAAGTAGTGTTCGTACTAACATACGGTTTACGGTCTCCATGAACAGTGCATTTCATTTCAAATATCCGAATGTTATGGACTATTATAAATACATATATAATAGAAACATATGATATCTAAATCTTGAAAATAATTCTGGAGATAATATAATTTTTAACACATGTAAAATTTTTAATTATAATAAATTCATTTTTTCTCAAGATCCAAACTCTGACAAAATGACCGATATGAACTCAAATAATTAACAAATAATTATAGCAAGGTAATAGGTGATATAAAAGGAATAATAAACATGAAAATTTTTTTGAATCAAATATAAAATAACGTAAGTTTATTATTAATTAAATTAAATAATTAACGACTCATTTCAAGCATGAGGTAAGGGAATTTGTCTCAATCTCTTCTCATTGAGGTTTGTTTTGATAATATACAACTCCATATTTTATACAGTGTATATAAACCCCTCTGACTTTTATTTTCATTAAAAGGGATTCATTTTTCTATGAAATGTTTTTTTAAATGAAAAAAGAACGTTTTTTAATATATGTGGTGACAATGACCTCTCTGCCGCAATAATCATTATTGTGATTCTTCTCTAAGACTTAATGTTTTTAAAACAAATGAAAAAAAATCCCTTATTCTATTTTGGGTGCATTGGTATTGAAAATTGTGATTGAAATTGATTTAATATTTTAATATAATGGAATGATATCAAATGATTCAAAATTAAATTTTATTACTGAAATGTTTAAATTTTCAATATTTAATGTATTATGATTATGAAATGGTACTTGAACATTTGACAGGTGGTTGCGTGATAAACCAAATAATGGGTGGTTCTGTGATAAACCAAGGAAGGTTGCTTATGTTATAACCTCCAATTAATTGGGTATGTAAGTTGGACATATGTATCTTCTATTTAGTGATATGTGTGGAAGTGGACCATATGTTTATTCCATTTTAGTATGTTTATATCCCAAGTTACCTTTATATGTTATTTGTGCTTTCTATGGGTATAATGGTAATATTTTGTTTACAAATGTTTAAGAAATGGGATTTTATTCAATGAAGTGAATTTAATACTTCATAAAAGTGAAAATTATTAATTATGATATAGTATTCATGGTTTACATGTTGTTTAAAAAAATAACAGTTTTCCTTCCTAGTGTATCCCTTACTGAGATTATTATGCGCATCAAAAGTTTTTGAAATGTTTTTCACAGAACTTAATGTGTAATAGGCTTAATTATTGGATTAGGGAAACGTCATAATGATTAAAAAATAGAACTAAACAAGTTTATTTTCTTTTAAGAGTTTATATTTCATGAGAAAAATGGATTCTAAGTTGATGTGTCTACTTGTAATATTCAAATTATTATGAATATGTTATGACCTAATTATCTAAATCTCTAAACCTGAAAAGATCCCCAATGTGAATTATAAATGTAATTCAATATTATGTAATGTTTAATGATTGTTAATTATAAAGTATATGTAATGTAATGGATTTATCATACTATTTGGATGAGGGTAATTTATGAGAATATAATAAAAGGAAAGTAATTCAAAAGACATTAAAAGCAAAAGCATCATGATTTTCCCTCTTGAATTCTCCTCTTTAAGAACCTCCTTAGGGAAATATTTATTGTATTTTGATGAGACAAAGAGCTCCTGAAACTAAGGGAGGGACTTGGGAAGAGTATTGGGCATAAATTTTAAAGGGATCAAATCATGAAACGTGTGAGGAGAAGGGGTGGTGAGGGTTGGTATTTATAGTGAAGGATAGGGTTGTTCTTTGACTATTTTATTCATTGGTTTATTATTTTAGATTAGGACAAAAAATAGATTGATAATAATCAATAAATATTTTAAAATAATGATGTATAGCTATATATTATGGTTAATACTTTATCTATGATTCAAGGAATAGTGTATTTAACATATAATGTATTTATACCATAAATTTATGTATTTTAATATTCACCAAAAAATTCACGTATTTTAGAAAAAACCCAAAAACTAACCCTAACCATTTTTCAACATATAGAATTGAAAAATGGATTCCATTTTAAGAAAATGAATTTCTAAATATAATATATTTAATTTTTAAATAAAATCCTTAGTTACTTGAAAATACATATTTTAAAGTTATAACTGATTTTACAACACCCATAAAAATTAACTAAGGTCACATTAAATTATATTAGAATCATAAGACAAAAAAATACTGATTTTTTAATACATTTTATTGAAATTAATTTTTCATTTAAATAGTTTTATTAATTATAAAATTTTAATTATGTATTTATCACTCAAAAAAATACCAACACTTAATAATTTTTAATATATTTATTTACTTATACTATGATATAATTATATCATACATTAATTTTTGAGATGGATAATAATATTTATACATTAATTGGAGGAGTTACTATTCATTTGGATAATTTACTATTCATATGCGTTCTATTACTATGCCTAAGGTCAAGTTATTATTTAATCAGTATAGGTTCCTTAACTTCTAGAAATGACTCATATTTCCTTCAATAATTATTAATAAGGATTTTATTATGTTCTCTAATTGATTTTATGTGATTTATACTATATGAAATTATTGTATAAAGGGAAATTTATTTGATAGAATTCTGGGTCGTTACATTCTTCCCTCCTAAAAAAATTCATCCTCTCAATTTTAAGAATGTCACCTCATAAAAATATTTAGGCAGTCCTTCATCATATGTTCCACATGATCCCACTTTGCCTCCAAAATTTTATGATTTTTTCAAAGGAACATTACTAGCTGAGTTTTCTGATTCCTTAACAAATGTTATTTAGTGTACGTAATCTGGATAGGTTTTTCACAGAAAGATAATCTAGATTCCAAATCTATTTCTTCATAAGTGGGTACATGTGTTGGTTCTATAATATAATTCACTAAAAATGCTATGTGGAAGACATGGTGTACATTACATAGGCTCGACACGATTTAAAAACTATAATCCACAACTATAATTCTCTCCAAAATTTCAAAAGGACCAATGTATTTGGTGCTCAGTTTCCCATTCATCCATTATCTCATAACACCCCTCTATGGATATACATTCATGGAAATATGATCTCTATCCTAAAATTATAAACCCTTCATTTGATTATTTTCATTTCCATTTGGTATACATTGAGATTCATTTAAAAATTTTTTGAATAGTATTTACTATTTATATTGTTACTTCCATAAGATGTAGACATAGAAGTTTACATTCACCAACTTCATCCCAACAAATTTGTGTACAATATCTCTTCCAATACAATAGTACATATAGTTCTTTTTAGACACATTAATGGAAACTATTGTTGTAGGAAAACTATACCAAAGGATAATACTAATCTTGTATACCTTTAAGTTCAAGTGAGCATGATCTGAACATGTCTTCTAAAGTTTTAATTGTCCTTTATAACATTCTGTCAGTTTTATAGTGATAATAATTACTCAAATGATGATCATTATCCTTTGATTTCTGAATACATTTCAGTAATTTTGATGTAAATCAAGGATAAAAATTAGAAACACATTAGAGAGATTCTCCAAGAAGCCTTACAACATCATTAATATAGAGTTTTATAATAAGTTGTAGTGGAAAATCCTCACTTATAGAGAGGAAATGTTCATATTTGTTAAGTCGATTAGCAATCACCCATATTGTATCATTCTTTCATATAGTATTTGTTAATCCACTAAAAAATAAATATTGATTTCATCCCATTTACATGTAGGAATAGACATATGATTCTTGAATCCTCTATAATGTTGTCTTTCAACCTTCGGTTTTTGACAGACTGAACATCTTGATATATAATTAGAAATTTCCCACATCATATTATCCCACCATATATGTTCCTTAAAATATCTATATATATTATTTCTATGAGAGTGTATAGAGAAATATGATCTATGGACATCATCCAATAACTCCATTTTAGATTAGGAATACAGGGAATAAATATACTCTTCTAGAATTTCATATTTTCTAACCTCACACTCAGTTTTGGAAACATCCCATCATTCCCAACTGTAATTTTCTTTTGATGATTGTGATCATGAGACTCAGAAATTTTAATTCTTTCCAATAAATATGGTTGGGAAATAAATTTAAAATGTAATTATTTTTTTACCTTCTATGATAATTCCCATATCCATCATTACTATATCCATGAACATAGGATCCCATTCAATCCACATTTTTATAACTCCTTGCCCCTTTCTTCTCAATGCATCAGCTGCTTTATTTTCCTTTCATGGGTGATTTTTTATTACACAATCACAATCCTTGAGTACCTCGATCCATCAAATTTGTATCATGTTGAGTTATTTATGTAAGAATATATATTGCATACCCTTTAATCTAGATATATCATGCATATTTCATTATAGAGATAGTGTATCCATATTTTCAGTGCAAAATTATAGTTGCTAACTCAAGATCAGGAGTTGGATAGTTATGTTCATGATTTTTAAACTTCCTTGATGCATATTCAATAACTCTATAATTATGAATAAGGACCCAACAAATTCCTTTCTTTTATGCATCACTATAAATAAAAAACCCACCATTTCATGATAATAAAGTCACATTACTTTTTCCAAAGAAACACGTCCCCTTTACAAGTAAACTTGGTAAACGAGATTCCTAATCAAGCAATTTTCTTAATGGAATAATGAATATAACCTCCTATAAAAATAAAAAGACATTCCATGGTTATGTTTTTAGGTATAGTCCATTCATGGGATGCCTTTTTCTTCCCGAGATTGACTGAGATTTCATCTTTTGATACTATATGTCCATGAAAAGAAACTACTTGAAGCCATAATTCGCACATGATAAAAATACCATATAACTATTTTCATCTATGTGTCTCCAAAACAACAATTAATATGTTCTCATGGTCCTCATTGATTTTATATTATATGAATATTTTATAAATAAACACAAAAAAGGCTTCAATATATTCCTTGAACACTCATTTCATCAGATCTATAAAAAATAGAGGGTGCATTATTCAGTCTAAATAGAATTATGATAAACTCACAATTTCCATACCTGGTATGAAATATTATCTTTGGAATATCTTCCTTTATCACATGAAACTGATTATATCCATATTGAAGTTCCATCTTCGTAAATTATTATCCACCATAAAGTTGATCGAATAAATCAGCAATGTGAAGTAGGGGATACTTATTCTTAATTTTAATAGAATTTATTTCACTATAATCATTGTAAATCCTCATAGATCATTCGTTTTTCTTTATGAATAGAATATAAGTTCCAAATGGAGAAACACTATTAAGAATAAAACATTTAGCACTTAGTTCATCAATTTTTTTCTTCTTCAGAACTTATTATTTTATAGTGGTCATTCTATTAGGAGTCTTTGATATAGGTCTTGAACTGGGAATTTAATCAATTAATAACTCAATTTTACTCATTGGTGTATGTACATGTAAATAATCAAGAAATACATCAATATATTCTTGAAAACAGGTACATATTAAATTTGAAGATTCATAAATGATTTTTTCTCATCCTAACAATGAATTAAATTTAGGAGAGCTACTGAAGGTGGATCTGTATAAGTACTAAATGATGATTTTTCTTCTCTAATAATAAGTAATTATATATTTTCCTCAAAAATTTTGAATTCATTATTCATTTAATAAAATTTCACATTATATTTTGAAATCTAGTCCATACCAATGGTTATATAAACTTACATAATAGACATGATGATAAGGTAATCAAAAAAAGAATTTTTATCCATTATAATGTGGACTTAATGACACAACATTATTAAAATGATACATCCCTTTGGAGTTTTTAATAAAAAATCCTTCATTTAATCAAAAGTAAAATGTATAATTTTATTGGGAAACCCAGAGTATATACAAGATTGTGATAATATAGAATCAATGAAAGAATTTGATATGTTTTGGGAAACGATTAAAGTGCCTTCCAACATATCATTAGGGACATCAACCTCAGAAGTTGTGATTACATATGATTTACCTTGCTCCCTTGGCCTTTTTTGGGGAATGATTTCTTGATATTTAGGAAAAAAATTTAATAATCTTCCAGATCTCTATAGTTATATCATTGATCATTGGTATCTTTTTTCATTACCTTGTAATAATGGGATTTGTGGCCTTTTTATACACACTTGTAATAAAATCACATTCCCTTTAGAAAAGTACTGGTTTGTTTAATCCCTCAATTAACGCAGGATGGAAGAATTAATTTTTATTCTACCCATTATAAATTGTTTCCTCTTCTACACCATTATTTTATTATTTTCCCTCGTAGTCATAAGGTAACGATAATTCCTTCTCAGCATTGATAAAACATGAGACATTTTCTTCATATGATGACATGTTTTGGGAGACATGTACCCCTCAGTGGAATGGTTTTAAACTTTCAAAGAATCTATCCATAATTCTCCTTGTATTACATATATATGTTTTATAATGCCTTGAAAAACATGTAATGTTTTACTCAGACATTGTAATGTTTTAATCCTCTTTTTGTTTTAGACTCATGAATTTCCTCTCTATATCTACTCCCTGTTTGTGGGGAAAATATTTTTATAGAAAAACATCCATAAAATATTTTAATTCCATATTTTAAATTTCCTCATTCTCTTTTCTGTTATGAATCATCGACTACCATTGATCAGAATCCCTTGGGAGATGAAAAACTAATACGACAACCTCCTCCATTTTATTACTTCCTAAATTGGAAAATATCTTCCCTAAGGAATTTATCAACTATTCCACTACATATGAGTTAAGTTCCATTAAATGACGGAGGTTGTTTTCTAATAATGTGGTTTATAATTTCTCCTAAAAATTTCATACTAGGAAACTCTATATGGTTAAGGCTATTGTTCATAACCTCAGTCAACTATCCCAGTATAGTTATGAGTTTCTCAGAACCAGTCACAACTCTAGTACGAATATGATTGTATTTGATAGGGGTAAATCCTTACATTTAATATGTATGTTTATACAATTTACAATCCATCCTCTAGGTTATATTTCTAAATAATAGAAGAAATTGAATTAGGTTATGAATCATAATTAATTATCTCAAACTATAAAAACTAATAACATAAACTAAAATTTTATGCTTAGCTAATCTCATAATCAAGAAAGTGGTTTCGTGGGAAAATATTTACTTTTAAATCCTTCATAATGGTCAAAAAAGAATATGTTAATTATCCTAATCATATTCCCTAAGAGTGTAAATCTATGTGAGCATTAAGGCCCTTTCTCATGCACCAGGTTACCCCAAGACATACCTGGGACACCTTTTAAGAGTTATTACCCCAAGGTACATCTATTCCAGAACCAAGTCTACTTGTAGTATCCAGATAAGGTTTTATTTATATTAATTTCCCATCAAATTATACCTTATAAAAATTCTAGTATGTTCTTCTATGATTATCTGCAAAGTCTATCTTAGGGATATGTTCCATAATCTATGTTTTCAAAGTCTAGTTTCCATGTATTCTACAAATATTTCTCTAATAACAACTATAATGACCCCAACCCCATAATCTCAAAGACATTACCTTACATTATTACATTGACATAGATAGAAGACACTAATATCAATGGATCAATTATTTTGTTAGTTTTGGAAACCATATTAAACACACAAACACTACATTGAAACTTAAAAGGAAATACAATATAACCATTTCTTTGGAAGCACCAATAAACTCCTAGATTTTTTTTCAAGTCATTCAGAATATATATCTTCACATCCAATGGAAAAATAAAACATAATAAAGTGGTGGACTCAGATTATCAGTTAGTGTATGTAATATAGTGGAATAATATATAATAAATCATTATAAATAACTGAAGGAATACATTCCATTAAAACATAATCTTGACAATAATATGGTAGTAATAAAATTAGAATAAATATTTCTATATAAATAATCATATGAAATATAACAATAAATATTATTATATTCTAATATTCTCATGAATTGTAAAATAATATTTCAATAATGAGGGAATTCTTAATTTTGGACTTCTGAATCATACTATCAAGCCCTCATCCAATACATCTAAAAACAAATGTTTAAGGCCACATAAAAAAATCAATTTCTATTTTTGTCCCATGAGAGCTACTAAATCATCGAGGGGATATAGTAGGCCCCACATATCACTTTCTATGTCTAATTCATTCCTCTTATGAATATGGTTAAACATAAACATTATATTAGTGTCAAATGTATATAAATTTACATAATCCATAATCATAATCACTAACCATTCAGATTAGTATGGTGAATGGTATTAAGATGGAATATCCATAGTCCAGCAAATCGTAAAACATTTAATACAAAATGGTAGAAGATAATGATAAGATATCAATCTCAATAAAAAATAAAACTCAATAGTGGTGGTTAAAAAGATTAAAATACTCTAATAAAATTCATTAACCCATTTCTTGAGAGAAATACACATTTTACTTTGAAAAGTAGAGTTCTTTTGGAGAAATAAATTTACTTTTTCATTTCTGTTTGTATAAAATTTGTAATGAAAAAATATATTTTTTCATGAAATAAGTAGTTATTTTATTTAAATAATTGTGTCTTATAATATATTATGGATTGTAATTTAAATTGCGTAAGAAATCAAGATGTTCCTTATAATTGGGATTGCATACCAAGGTGAATTGAGAATGGGAACATTGAAAAAAAAATTCCTATAAATGAATGATTAAATTATTTAGAATTTTTTTTTTTGATTTTATAAATATTATTTAGAAGATCAATATAAAATTAATGAATAATTACATTTTTTATAGTGGAAGAAAACATAACTCGAATGAAAATGGAGGTTCAAGAAAAGACCTTAACCTTATGTCTGAAAGTGTTCTTCACTTTATCTTAATGTCCTGGATAATCAAATTAAATCCACTAAATAATTAATTCATAACCATTTATATAGTAATTTGTTTAATTACTGAAGTATTAAGTTCATTTATGTCATTTTTAATGATTTCTAGAGATTAATTTAATCATTTTAGTGGCATTATTTTTTTCATTTTTAATGGTTTATTCCCTTTTTTATATGTAATAATATTTAGTTAACATGGGAATAATTATACAGAATTGAAAATAAATGTTATTAATGAAATTTAAAAACTGTAAATTATCTTATATATTGTTTTTTCCTTAGATTTGAGTATGGATCATTAGATAACTTGTTAAGGAAAATGTTTTAGATTAATTATAGTGGTTTTATATCACAACAAACTTGTTGTGATTGATAATATAGTGTTATGAAAATATGTCAATTGAAGAACATAAAAAGGGTAGTAATATAAATTTTGAAATATTTTTGACCTATGAAATTTTTTTCATGAAATATTTTGAATATATCGAATGAAAACAAAAACATTTCATCCTTCAAGGTGATGAAACAACACCTCAGAAAGGATGTTTCAATTTTGATAATAAAAGGGAGAGGAGAGGGGGCTTGATGATAGATTTTCAAATTAGCTTATTAAAATAATATTATATTAAAGTTATTTGAATTATCATTCCATAATGATGATGGGAGGTGAGGATGTAATAATAAAATAAAATAACTTTATTATAATTTAAAAGGAAAATGAAGTGGATTTTACATCGTAAATTCTTCTCCTGGAGAACCTCCTCTAGAAAATGGTTTTCATATTTTGATGAGACCAAGACCTCTTAAACATTGGGTAATTAATTGGGAAGAATATTGGGGAAAAATTTGACAAGTCTCAATGGTTGGATGGTGTAAGGAGAAGGGGTGGTAAGGGGTGGTATTTATAGTGGATGAGAGGGGTGATTTTTGAATAATTTATTCATTTACTTATTATTTTGGATGTAGGCTATGAATAGTTTGAGAATTATAGATAAATATTTAATCTAATGAAGGGTAATTCATGTTTATGGTTCTTAAATCATCAATGACTCAAGGAATACTGTACTTAACATATAATGTATTTATATCCTAAATTACATGATTTTACTATTCACCTAAAATTCGAGTATTCATAAAAATCCCAAAAATTCACCATAAAAATTTTCAACATGTATAACAAAAAATTCCATTACATTAAAATATTTTCTAAATATGATAAATATAAATTTAAATAGAAAACATATGTTACTCTAAAAATACATATTTTAGCATTATAACTAATTTTACAAAACTTTGAAAAATTAACTGAGGTCTAATTTTATTAACTTAAAATCATAAGACAATGAAATATTTTTTTAAGAATACATTTTATGAATTTTTATTCTTTAAAATCATTTTATTAATTATAAATTTGTAGTTAATTATTTATGACACACAAAAATACCAACACATAAATAATAATTTTGAAAATATTCAATTACTTATAATATGATATAATGATATCACACTTCCATTTACTAGATACCTAAATATTATTTAAAAATTAACAGGTGAGGTTACTATTCATTTCGCTGGTTTACTATTCATAAGGGTTGTATTACTATTCCTAAGGTCTTGTTACTATTTCATCTCTATATCATCATTAACATCTACAAATACCAATTCTTTAAATCATTATTTATTTACAAAGATTGTATTTTGGTCTCTAAGTGATTTTATGTTACTTATAATATATGAAATAATTATAAGAAGGTAAATTTAATTGATATAATTCTAGGTCATTACAGTTATACCCATACATTTTTTAATCATATGTTGTACTCTTTTGACAATTTTTGAGATTTTATAATTTTATACTATATAAGGGTAAATAATAATATAATAAAATTGAAAAAACCCGTAAATGAACTATGGTAGATTTAATTAACCATATACCAATCCTTTTTCTATATATAAAATTTTTAGGATTTTTCAACCATTTAATAAACTAGTTTTTAATATAAAATATTCTTATTGTAAGATTTAATGAACTATTCATTACTCTGACATTAATAATATCAACGTAACACATATAATTAAAAACAATATCTTTTTATATCTACAAAATATCTAGGTTAATCATTAAATTTGTGTGTATCATTATTTATATAAAATTTTATTTATTTTATTAATTTTAATAACATTTATATGAATTTTCTAACAATTTCATATTTCCCTCATCTACATTGTGTAAGAGTTTATAGTAATTATTAATTCACAATAAATTATATATAAATTACCATGAATAAGATAAATATTATATATTTAAAAGTAATATTTATAGTCAAACTAGTTCTCTTTATAACCACATTAAAATTGGTTATAGTTATTAAAAACCTGAATCTCACATCATTAACTTCTCATTAACAAATATTATAAATATAATAATAAAATATATATTCCAAAAAGGGACTTTTATTCAATCCATAAATAGTTATTTATTATAACTAATTAATAAATAAAATTGGTATAGTTTTATGGTCATCTTATTGTCCTTACCATATTATTTATACCCTAAAATTACATGATTTACTATTTACCATGCAACAACAATTAGGAAGTATATAATTCATATTGACCATAAATTAAAGTGGAAAATTATATAAATTTTTATTTCATTATTCCTTGTATTGAATCCATTTTTAAAAATTTGTTGAAAAAGGTATAAAATTTTTATTTAAAATTTAACCAATAAAATGATCTCATGATTTATTTTTCAGAAAAAATCATTTCAAGTATAAAATGTTTGTATAGAAAATTTATATTTAAATATAATTTTTAGGACCAAAATTATATATTAAAGATTTATTTTAATTTCAAAAATAGTCTAAAATTCCATTTGACTTCATAAATTCTTTTATACAATACACAATTTTCAATAAAAAACAATATTATTTAACATTCATTAATGATTAAGAATATTCAAAAAAAAATTAATACATTAAATATAAGATAACATAGACATACTTCATCCAAAAATTAAATTTATTTTATCAAATAGAATACTAATAAAAATTAAGAGAAATATTTTTTAAGAAAAAAACAATTTTAAAGAATAAAATTACTTTAATAAAAAACAAGTTCTTATTTACAATGAATTAATTAATTCATTTTTAATGTATATGTCCTATATATATATGATTTCTAATTTGGATAATACAATTTATACTTCCAAAATCATTAGTTATATTATAATGCTAATAATAAAATAAAAATAGTGTATTGGGTTCTATTTAATCTCAATGTTGCGTGATGTATATGATATGGAAAAATAGTTATTTTGGAATCTTTTAGTCTTACCTTCTCCCTTGAATCAATAAATTGATTCCTCGAAATTTTAACATGTAATGGGTGATAGTAGATTTGACATTTGAAAATACCATTATAGAAATCCCACATAATTAAAATTGTTAAAAAATCATCATATTATGTAAATATAACGGTAAATGATAAGGTCACACCAAAACTATGATTCAGAATAGGATAACAGTAGTGGGAAGTAAAAATATAGAAATGGAAGAACTTTAATTTTTAATGATCATTGATTTCATGAAAAAAATTTATATTGATAACGTTATAAATAAGAAAATTCTTGATCTCATATGTGCAAAAGAACATCAATTTATCTAAATTAAAGGTTATCTGATAAATTTTTTCCTTATGAATTCTTTTAGTAGCATCCCACCCATATGCCACTCACTAAGGCTCCAAGATGGTTGGTTTCATGACTGCAAGAGAACATCCTTGAACCCTAGAGGCTATATAAAAGAATCAAGGGCCTAGGGTGTGTTATTAGGTAGACTATTCCCTCATAGATAAGAGTCAAAAACAATATTGGATATATAATAAGAACAAAAGAATCATTTAGATCCAATACAAATTAGTAGAAATAATATAATAAATTATTCTAATGTGAAAAAAATTAAGTGAAATATAAATAATTTAAATATGCAATATAATGATCATGTTATGTTAATTTAACAATACAAAATACTATGATGGGGAAGGGTATACATCCACTTGCAACATGCTATCAAAACCAAAAAAAATGACCAAAAACTGATACGACTAACATCTCAATCATATGATCATTTCCATTTCAAAAAAATTCAACCTAAATCTATATTTCAAACATTGAAAGTAGTCTATTTACCTTTACCAATACTTTTAACCATAAATACTAATCATTTATCATCGTTCTTAAGCATGGAATGAGATATAATCTCAGTAGACTGACATAAATGGTGTCTTGGTGAATTCATTTTGTGAAATACAAACTAAAATACTTTTCCATTGTAATTGAATGAAATAAATAAATAAATAAATAACATATACATTGGGTTGGGTTCCACTTGGAGACCCCCCCAACTACATTCTTTTTCCCATGTCAGAATGTCATAACCTAGAGATACTAAATTAGTAAAGTAATGGGTTCAAGGGGACAAGGGATGGATTATTCCAAAGATTGTTCATGTTCTTGGGGAGCATTTCCCAACATATCTAAATCCAAGGGACTATTTCTCTTTTTAAAACCACTATTATGTTTTCCTTAATTCAATTTGAAATCCATTTTATAAAACAAAATGACACACCCTGATCCCATCCATGAAAATCTTAAATGACTTTCCATGTATTATCCAAGGGTATCCTCATGTAATCAATGCCGCAGATTCCTCAATTGGTGACCCATGGATGGATTCCCATGTGTCACTCTAATCATGGTGATAAAATGAAAGTACTAGCCTCTGATTTTGTACCTATTATCACATGTAGGGTCCCAAGTCACTCTTGAGACATGGTTCAACCAATTGTGCCTTTGAGTCCATACAAAGTGTATCCCCAAGGGAAATGGTGTCACTCTTATGGTGGTAAAAATCGATATATCTTGATGAAACCATTTTAGGAATAGATAATATTACCCCCAACATGTCTACAAGGAAATAAAAATTCAAACAAGTGACATGAGAGTCCATTCAAGGGGTACTGATGTCAGAACACTTTATTTCATCCTCAACACTATAATGAAACACTAGAAAAAGTGGTACGTATTTATATAACTTGTATTGAAATATACCATTTTATTCATTCTAGAATTTAAGATTCCATTCAAAGGTTTTTCAATGAATGTCATTATGTATAACCATTTAAGTCATAAAGAACAAGGAATAAGCACTTGGATGACAAAATTATAATATGATTCCACTATGTGTCCATAGTATTTAATTAAGTAACTAGTTATGCAATATTAGGTGGATTCTAATTCATGGATCACCATTCAATATAACTAACTAAAAAAATTCAAGGATCAAATTATCAAGAATCACCCCCACCCCCACCAAGTGATGTTAAACACATCTATGGAAATGAAAATTATGGCTCCAAGGTTGATCACACCAAATTTGGTGACATAAAACTAGGCGATCAACCCACATGAATGATTCTCCACTAGCAGTGATCATTAATGGCATGGTAAGGAATCCATTTTAAATTAATTTCAAAGAAATCATTCTTGTTTGAAATGTATTTCTAGAGGTACAATGAAACAATTTTTGGAATTCACTAAATTGAATGGTAAAATCCTAGACCACCTACCTTAGACTCCTAGAGCAACCCACATCTAGTCTCAACCATTGATTCGAGGTAAGATAGAATAAATTGAAAAAAAATTAATTCCCTATTGATTGGGAAATGGTATTTCACTGAGATAACACAACATATGTGATGAAGAACCTGAAATATAAGTTATAGGATATAGAGCTTATCGATACATTTTTTATGGATACAATAGAAGAAAAATAGATCAGATGGGGGAGTTATAAAAAAACCTACATATTAGGAGGCTTATGTGTCTCCCCTATGACCTATACTGTATGAGTGATGGAAGGGATCCCTTGTGAGAGGAAAAAGAGGGTTCTGACCATTTTTAAAAAACTATCTCAAGAATTTACCCAATGTGTAACTGAATTACATATTGTGTAGTTCATGGGTCCCTTTCCCTAGGAATAATAAATGACATGGTGTGTAATATCAATACAAGTCTTGTAATGCCCTATTTCATTACACGTTGTGTATTCAATACATGTCTTGTATTTGGTCAGTAGTGAAGCTTCATCACATATACACCTATTTTCCACAAATATTTGATTGGCCCATTGGTTTGGTTTATTGATTTAACCAAAACCAAAAAAAATACCCCGCTAAAAATCCAAGAAGTTACAAAATACCCCAATTAAGAAAACACATCACTAATTTTCACATCTGAGGGTACTAGTATGTCATCTTAGAATATATTTGTCCAATTCACATGTGCATCAGCTTCTCTCTCATAGGTCTCATCTTATTGGCGTTAGTGATTCCATGGAACATAGTCTAGTGGAGTGAACCTATTTCAGAGAGGCATTCAGATCTGATCCATAATAAATACCAAGCGACCCTCAATGGTTGAATTTACCAAAATCGCAATAACATTGTGTTCAAATGAAGGATATTTATTTTGATGATACTATTAAGGATAATACACATGGAAGACATCATGAATTGAATGGTATCTCATAGGTAACAATGATGGATACTATACCAGCCTAACAATCTCCTCTATCTAGAAAGGACTGACATAGCGAGGTGATAACATTCCCTTTATCCTACTTCATCTATGTCCCAATCTAGGTGATACATGGATAAAGTACCAATTTCCCACCTCAAACACCATAGGTCTACAAAAATTATGGGTATAAGACTTATATTCTGACTGAGTTATAGTCATATGCTTCTCAATCATCTAGAATTACTCTATATTATCCTGAATGAGATTAGGACATAGTATATCTTCCTCACCCATCTCTATCCAGTACATAGGTGAATGACACTGTATTCTTCAAAGGGCCTCATACGAAGTGAACTGAATAATTTTCCTTATGGTGTTGTTGTAGGAAAACTAAACAAGATGAATATGCATCTCCCAAGAACCTCCAAAATCATGGATATATGCATCTAGCATATCCTCTAACACCATGATTTTTTATTCGGATTACCGATCATTTTGAGGGTGATATGATGTTCCCAATAGCACTTCTTAACCAAAGTATTTTTTTCCACCCTTTCTAGGATTGTTAAGTAAATCATGTGTATCGGTCTGAGATGATAAAATGAGATACACCATGAAGTCACACTATGTCTTCGATATAAATTTTATGCATATTTAGTGAACTAATTTATAATTTTTTTTGTTTTTATCCTTTTAAAGTATTTTAAGGTTATCCAATTATGGAAAATTTATATTAATATTTGGATGATATTTTTAGATATTCATGAATTGACTATCCATGGGGGGATTTATAAATATTGGACAACTTGTGATACCCTTTTTATTGTTATAATGATATATGGAATGAAATATCATTCTATTTTTTCATATCATGATATGATAATGCTTCAGTAATGAAAAATTAATCCTCATTTCTTACAATAGGAGATGATGTGGAAGTTGATAAAGGGATAAAAAGGGTGAGGTTGTACAGAAATCATGTATGTATATATTCACATGAATACTATTCAACTATATGAAAACCTATATTGAAATAACTTTTTTTCTTGTTATAATCATTTTTGATGATATTAGTGTCCATTTTGAAGCCTCTTTAGGTTATGGATTTTTTATTGTTAACTATATCCAAAATATGTTCTCTATTCATCTCCATGAGAACATGATCATTTTATCTGACATCCGTGTTAATGTTTTCATTCTCCCCCTATGTTCATTGATGAATAAACCTAGTTATGATTTACATTGGGTAACCATTATGTTTCTAACATTATTTTTTAATAAGAAGTTTTATTATTTATTTTTACAATGTGGCATTCTATGAACAAAACATTCTAGTATTAAACTGTTGATAACCCAGAAAAATTTCGAGGGTGAAATTAATTTTATGTGTGTAGATTGAAACACCTCTGTATTTTTATATAATATATTTTCATAAAACCATTTTATTTCATTGATTTCTTACATTACATGCCACTCCAGATTTTGTTTCATTACATGCAACACTGATTTTCAATGAAATATAATTTCTATTATAATTTAAATAAGATATTATCCTAGCTAATAAATTAGTGGTTATCAATATTATAAACTATCATATAAAAATTTATAGTTTATAAGATAAATTTACTATTAACCAATTACTTAGAAATAAAAATACATACCAATTTAATAAAAATGAAATATTTTTTTCTATGATCCCAAAGTCATTTGGTCTCAATTAATTTAATAAATTAAATTTAGTGTATCATTTTAATTAAATATATATTTTATATATTCGATCATATATTTTTAATATTCATCACTTATATTTTTTTATAATAATAAAATAACTAGTCCAATTTTAGCTATAAAAAGAAATATTTTTCAAAAGGTTAATTTTACAACCTTTTAATGGAGAACCCCATTTAAATCTTATTTTTAATATTTTATAAATTCTATTTGACAAAATAAAAATCTTCTTTGAAAGAGGGATATAAAAATTTTATTTGGTTAAATTGTTAGTATTTTTAATAAGTTTCATTTTTTGATAAATATTAAAAAAAATACTAAATTTTAATTGAAAACAAAATTTTTCAGAAATATACATTAAATAATTAAATTATATTTTTGATTTTTGATAATATATTTATATAAAACTTTTATCCATTAATATAATGTTGGTAAACGGAGTCAATTTAACATTGAAATTAAATAAAAAATGTTACAATCTTTTATATGTTTTAACATTAATAACCTATTTTCTCACAATGTCAATGGGATTAATTTTAAATTAATTACTGCAACTTCTATTTTTTAAATTTTTAAAAATGGATTCAATATTTAGAAGTGGGTCAAGATTATTCAAACAGTAATATATTATTTTTTGGAATTATGAATAAGAACTTTAGTACTTTTTTATTGACACGGTAAAAGGTATATATGTAAAATAAAATAAAAAATAATAATATAAATAATTTAAAATTTCCTTAAGAATTGTAGTAATTAAATATGATGAGTTTTTTTGACAAAATTATTTCTTGAAAAAAAATTATACCCTTTTGAATCCACTGGGAATAGATTAAAAAATTTATTGTATTGTATTTAATGAAATGTAAAGATGGAACACTCGTATTTAAATAAAAAACCATTTATAATATATAGTTATACATAATATAAATTTGACTAAAACATTTAATTTTATAGATAATATTATTTTATTTATCAGAATATTTTAATTTTCATTTTTATCCAATAAATAATTACTTTAAAGGCTTATACAATGATGATGCAATTATTGTAAAAGTAGAAGACATATAAAGAAAATGATTTTTTATTAAAATTATAAGAAATATTAAATGACCCAAAAAAATGGATAAATATTTTTGGCTATTTATTTTTTAACCATTTTGTCACACCCCGACTCGAAATTTACAGTTATATTATTTATTCTTGAGTTTCAATTTAACTTTATTAACTTTGTGTTTTGTTTTTTATCAAATCAAATGAATTAAAATTAAAATTGAATTTTTTAAATAAAAAAATGAAACCATAAACTAACCCTTTCCACGTTATCTCGTGGAAAACCCCCCCCCCCCCTATTCCCCCCATAAATCACGATTCCAAGCATCCCCTTCCCCGCCCTCCAGTCACGGTACGCCGACCCCCCTCCTTGGACGTCTGACCGTGCTCCCTCCTATAGGCGGACCTCCCTCTCTGCAGCCTCTCCCTTCAGCAGCCTCTTCCCCTTGGGCGACCTCGCCTACACCACCTTCAACATGTATATCTTTCTTATGTTTTCTCTTGGCCAAACCCTAGATTACGGGTTAAAAAAATTATTGGTTCATTTCATTTTTTAGGGTTTGATTCGGAATGCTTTGGGGAAATTGACGTACGGTTGAGGTTTCACACTAAATTTCCACTTTTTCATCACCCAGGTTAGGTAGCTCCTTCCCTTATCATTAGTACATTATTTTATAGGCATATTTAATTAATTTTTTCTTATTCTAGACTTAAATGGTGTGGCATAAAAGTTTTTTTGAGTGGATTTGAAGAGAAATTGGGTTGAGAATGATTTTCTACATGAAATTGTGAGTGTATTTTAGGTGTAAAATATTCTTTTTATTCTTTAATGGTTTTTCTAAAATTTGTAAATGGATTATTATATTGTTTGAGTGATGTGAAATATATTTTTGAAGGGTTGGACATGATCGTGTATTGGGTTCGTGTTTTGTATCGAAAATTGGTTATGTTTTGCGTGAGTTTCTTGGTGTGGCATTTCATAAGAATGTTTTTAGGGTTGTTTGGTGGGTTCGAACCCTGTATTAAGGGTACTTAAGGTGCGAATGTTTTTGGAATGTTTTTTAAGGAAAATTAATTATTTGGCATGTGAAATTGAATTGTATTTTTCAATGTCAATTTTAAATTGTTTTGAGTGGTAAAATCCATGTTTTTAAAATGATATTGGTTTATTTAAGGTCTTACAAAGGAGATTGGCCCATGGCTTTTGTTGATTGCTTCCACCAATTTTTTTTATTGTTTCAATTTTTTTGAGTTATTGTTTATCCTCGATTCTTGTTTAGGTTAATTAGATTGTTCGGTGTCTTCTCAAACGGTTGTACACACATACATAGGTACGTATACCTATATATATATTTATATATATCCTCATTCCAAATATTCCATCATGTTGTAGGGAATAGGTTTACTGAATTAAGGTGTATATATATAGGGGTGTATGTGTGTGCAATTGTGGGGTGATCCTTTTCAAAGGTGTTGGGTGATGAGTTGTTCGTCTTGGTCCTCTCCTTTTTGAGATAAGTTTCCCTATGAATTTTCCATTAAAATAAATAATTACTTTTTTCTTGAATTTCAAACTTTTACTTAATTTTATTTTGAAATTTATTCTTTTTAGAATAATTTATTTTTGTGACATAATGTGATACCCTCTGTGTATATGCATTTCAAGAAACTGTTTTATTAAATGCGTTTATTATTGTTTCTGGAAATTCCTCTTTGGCCCTTATAAATGTGATTAATATTTAAAGTGGTGAATTGGGTTTCTTAAATGGGTTTCCAAGTGCCTTCTTAGTTTCCAAAATTTGGTGTGTTCTATTCTTTAATAAATGGTTTGGCATGAGAAAAATATAATAATGAGTCATGGTTGGAACTTTTTTAAAGCTATTGATCTCTAAAAAATTCTCCTTGGATATCGTCCCTGCTATTTAGTTGAGTTGTATGTTATGGGGTTCCACTGTTTAGGAATACCATGTGATCAATTGTATAAAGGTGAGGGAACTATTCTTTGGGGTGACCCAGGGTGTTTTCTATTGTGATTTATTATTATATATACTATGATTGGATGCTCGGCTGTCATCGGTCAGCCAACTACCATTTTAAATAAATTAGATTAGGAACCTGGCATACTTTGAGAATATTCTGAAAATGGTTACAACACTAGTAGGTTATGGTACTGCCTAGTAGCCCATAGTAGGTGGATATTTTTTGGTTCATTTCTATGGGATTTTCCCTTGGTCGTCCTGAGAAAGGATGGACAAGAATTTAGAGCATTTTAATTTAATCGTATGTGACATGTCAATGAGGATGAGGTCTCATGTATTGGTGTCTTCCAGATTATTCTTGATCTCCTGGGTTCACCTATTTCTACTTGTTCATAGTGCATGTAGTGTTGAATGTGTCACTGGTATATAATTTTTTTTTCATTTCCCTTTTAGAGAAACTACTGTAGCACTTTCTTGTGTAACGTTTTTTCTGGAAAGTGAAGTTTTTTTAAATTAACTTAGGAATTATTTTCAAAGAATAATGTTTTTATTCATTTTTTTCTAATTGAAAATTTAAACATCACATTACCCTTAAAAAATTCTACTGTCTCACTAAAAGAATACATTCTTTTTTTAGAAATGAATGGGGGAAATGAATTATACCTTAATTGTGAGTAACATATAGAAATCCTTACTTTTATATATTGTAATTTAAACCTAAAATAAGTATTTCTTTATTTAAAGGTAATGGGTTGGGAATATATTACTTGGGAACACCAACTGTGTTTTAATACTCATGCCTATAGATCATTATTTTTCTTAGTCTCAGTTGAAGGTTTCAGCTTGATATCAATCGTCGTGGGTGATGTTGTGACTTATGATCAGAGAGTGCCCTGTGTGGTCAAGTGGAGTTTAGTGGTCGTCAGGTCTGGTTAGTTTTTCTATACAGTTATTTATTAGTTGATTTGTTTAGTTTATTTATTTTTGGGCTTCTTTTATTGCTATTCTGTTGTTTCTGTTAATTTATATTGGGAAAAATTGTTCCCATCATCACTTTGTTGATGACCATGGCACTTGTAGATGGCTTGGGAGGATTGGGAATGCCTCTCGAGACGTGTCGTGGGACAACCCGTGTTGGTTCATGAAAAAATTGTATTAGAGGAGGTTCTTTAGAGGACATAGCTTTAAGAGCATCCATTCTTATTTGGGTTGTCAATATAGATGGAGTAGGACTGTCTGGGATTGGGGTGTTGGTTCGAGGGAGTGTCTAGGAAACACTATCAGAGCTTAACCTTGATTAACCAATGGAAGTTAGGTTTTGTAGGTTTATTGGGTTTTATGGGTTTCTTGGTATTTGGGAAAATTAAACGAGATTCAATCCAATTGTCTTAGTGAGCTCTCATGATCTAGAAAAACATTTGGAGCTTGGGACATCGTCCTGAAAGACTCTCTATGATAGTGGTTTGATTTTCATTTGGCCGCCAACCATATGGTCATGTAACCCATCACCACTAGTTTCCCATGGTGTTTTGTTATGTGTTCTTTTTAGATTTTCATATTTTGGACCCATTGATGGCAGATTTCTTTTTTTTTTGTATTTGAGGTTGGCTTGAGATGGTTTTGTGGTGTTCTTGATTAGATTTTATTGTGATGTTTGGTTAGACAAAATGATTATTTTTTGGTCAAAATTGAGATTTCCAAAACCAAAAAATTGAATATTTTGGATATAAAATGCGCTGTTTTTAAAGTGGGAGTTATTTTGGAAAATTTTTGGAAGGTTTCCCATGGTTTTTAAGGAATATAAAACTGGATAATGAAGCTAGATTTGAAATTTTTTTCTTTGACGATGATGTGTTGTATTAAAATTGGTTGAGGTATTCTATTAAAGTGGTTTTTGAACTGTTAATGTTTCTTTTATCCCACACATTGTATTCCTAAGAGTTCTTAGTTATATAGATACAGATGTATTTATGTGTAAAGTAGATGGTTATTTGTATGTATGGGTGAGTGCCTTAGCTATCACAAGTGTTTATATATGAGAGCCTAAAGGGAATACCAATAATGGGTTACTAGTTCGTAAGGAATGTTATGATTTCTGAAATGTTCTTCAAAATGGGGGTTGTCATTGTTTTAAAATATGTGAGTGTGTGATGTTGACCTTTTGATTGTGGTGTTTTCCTTTTTTGACTTTGGATTTGGTGTGTTAGAGGTATTATTGAAATAATTGTTTGAGTTTGGGTTGTTGATTTGAAAATGAGATGTGAAACTTTGATATATGAGATGTTTGGATTTGGTTTTCTGCTTCCTATTTTCAGGTATTGTACCCACTGAGTTCAAAGGGACTTTGAAAAGAATATGAGGGTAGTTCTTTCACAACATGTCATTCAGTTGATCAAGGTGTTATTTAGAAATTTGGGTTGTCCATTTTGGATTTGAATCCTTATGGTTCTCAATATCAGGAGTTCGTCAAGAGGTTTTGAGAGTCGAACCCTCCTCATTTACATGGGCAGTCAAAACAAGAGAAAGATGAGGAATGGCTATGAAATATTGAGGTAATAATTGATTGTCTTGAATCTACTGAACCTCTCATGTTGTAGCTTTCGACCTTCATGTTGGAAGGCATATGTCGTGAATGGTGGAAATCTATTCTTCAGGCATAACCACAGAGGAATTTCTTGTGTGGATTCTTTAAAGTCTTGTTCAGCCAACAGTACATTCCCGATGATGTGAAGACAAAGATGGGTTCAAGGTTGTACGGTCTCAAGCAGGGCGATTCAATAGTGTTGTAGTATGCTAAGAGCTTCGCAGATCTTGTGTTGTATCTCCAAACCCTTGTCGGGGATGAATTTTAGAAAGCTCAATTCATTGAAAAGGGTCTTTGATCTGAATTACTCCTATCTATTCCTTCATTCCCTGATGATTATGAAAAATTCCTGGGGTGGACTGTTCAATTCAAATTCAATTTACCGACATATGGCTAGTTGCGAAGAGGCACAAAAGGTCATTGTTTTCCACCTCACCATATTCATTCGAAGGGAAGTACTAGTTTTTTTAATATGTACAGTTGGAGCCTATGAAGTTTTCATGCCGTGAAGCGCTTAAGATCTGTGGTACATGGTTACATTAAGATCATTTGCAAAGGTTTTTACAAGGTTGCTCCAGGAAGTGACATTGGACCAAATTCACTCCCATAGATAACATTTTAGCTCAATTGGATGAATTCAGAACCGACGCAAGCTCAATCATAACCGCTTCTTTTATTACAAATTCCCTTTTGTTGTAATTAAATTAATATGAAGTGTTGTGTTATTTTTTGTGTGAATATTGATGTTGCATGTACTTTTGTAACATTATTATAATGAGAATGTATTTGAATTTTATTTAATCTTGTTGATATATAATGGTGGTGTTTATCATCCCATGTTTTTCTTATTTGGATTATTCTAGCTTTTGTTAGGATTCGAGATTTATTCCATCTTGTGAAACAAATGATTTTCTGGAATCCTAATATGGTAGGGTGACCACCATGGGATGAACTCGTGATGAATCCAAATTCCAAGTGTTCTTGACAGAGCACTTTCTTGTTTCCTCTATGCCCGACCCCGATTATTATTGGTCGACATCAATAGTGGGTCATGTAATGGATTCTTTGGGAGATCCCGATCATTTACTTACTAGTTTCTTCAATGGTTTCAGAGTTAGGGTTCGAGGTGTTCTGTGTTGGGTTGTGTTTAAAAAAGATAGCTTCTTCTTTGTCATCTCTTCTTTGTTTTCTGAACTCTATGGTCTTGGGTAATTTATTCTTTGGGTGTGTGCCTCTTTTGAAAAATTTCTCATAGTTTATTTTGGGGAATCGATAGTCCCAAGCTCTGAACAAAAGAGAGTGTTGGTTCTTTGGTCTTCTAGTTTTCAGTTTTTTCCTTGTTTTTAAATCATCCATGCATTGGTTTTGATCAACTAAATCTCTTGGGAAATTTTTAGGGTATAAAGTTTTATGGTGGGGGGAATTGTGACCCCCCGACCTGAAATTCGCATTTATTTTATTTATTCATGAGTTTCAATTTAATTTTATTCATTTTTGAGCTTCTTTTTTTAAATGAATTGAATTAAAATTTAAATAGAATTATTTAAATTAAAAAAAAGGAAACCCTAAAATATCCATTTATCCCCCTTGCGCCATATGGAACCCCCCCTCCATTCCCCGATACATTGCGATATCAAGCTTCCCCCTCCCTATCCTCCTATCGCACTACGCCGACCCCCCTCCCCATTCATCTTCCCACGCTCACACCTCCACGTGGACCTCCCTCTCTGTATCCTCTCCCTCCGGAGGCCTCCTCTCCTTGCAAGACCTCACCAATACCACCCTCGATAGGTATATCTTCCTTTGGTTTTGTCTTTTTTGAACCCCATATTATGGGTTATCCAATTTTTGGGATCTTTCCATTTTTAGGGTGTGATCTTAGATGATTGTGGCACGGTTGAAGTTGCGTTGAGGTTTCACACTGAATTATATATTTTTCTTCACCCAAGGTAGTCAGATCCTTTCCTTATCATTAGTAAATTAATTTATTTTCATATTTAATTAGTTTTTGATTTTTATATACTTAAATGGGGTGGTGTAAATGTTTTTCTGAGTCGATTTGATGAGTAATTGGCTTAAGAATTATTTTATACATGAAATTGTGAGTGTATTTTAGGTGTAAAATCTTTTTGATTTTCTTATTGAAAGGGTTTTCTAAATTGTGTAAATGGATTATTATATTGTTTTAGTGATGTGAAATACATTTTTGAAGGGCTTTACATGATCATGTATTGGGTTGGAGTTTTGTATCAGAAATTGTTTATGTTTTGTGTGAGTGTCATGGTGTGGAATTTCATGAGAATGTTTTTAGAGTTGTTTGGTGGGTGTGAACCTTTTTTTCAGGGAAGATAAGTTGTAGATGATTTTAGAAAGATTTTTTGAGGGAACTGAAATATTTGACAAGTGAACTTGATTTTTATTTCTCAATATCAATTTTAGATGGTTTTGAGTGGTAAAAGTCATGTTTGTAAAATTATCTTGGTTTCTGTAAGGTTTTATAAAGGGATTTGGCCCAGGGGTTTGGTTGATTTGTTCCACCCATTTTTTCTTGTTTCAATTTTATTTTGATCTCTTGGTAATACTTGATTCTCTTTTAGGATAATTAAATTGTTATGTGTCTTCTCTAAGGGTTTTACACACATACATGAGTATGTATACCTATATATATATAATCCCCCTTGCACATATTCCCTCATGGAATTAGGATCTTCTTCAAAGGATTTGGATGACAAGTTGTTCATCTTGGTCCTCTCCCTTTTGAGGTAGGTTTTCCTATGAATTTTCCTTTAAATTAAAAAATTACTTGTTTCATGCATTCCACACATTCATATAATGTTAGATATAAATTTCTGGTTTTTAGAATAACTGTTTATTCTGATATAACGTAATACCCTATATGTATTTGAATTTCAATGAATTTTTTTATTAAATTCACTTATTAGTGATTCTTGAAATGCCCCATTGGCCCTTATAAATGTGATTCAGATTTAAATTGGTTCATTGGGTTTCTTGAATGGGTTTCCAACTGCATTCCTGGTTTCCAAAATGGGGTGCGTGCGATTCTTTAGAAATGGTTTAGCATGAGAAAAAAATCATATCAGGCCCAATTGGTACTTTTTTAAAGATAGTGATCCTTATAAAACTATCCTTGGATATGGTCCCCTCTATTTAGTATATTTGTATATTATGGGGGTCTTCTGTGTAGGAATCCCCTGTGATCAATGGTAGAAAGGAGAGGGACATATTACTTGGGGTGAATCGGGGTGTTGCCTATTGGGCTTTATTATAATATATATTATGATTGGATGCTTGGCTTGAATCAGTCGGCCCACCCCTTATTAAATACATGAGACATAGGAACCTTGAATATTGAGGGAATATTATGAGAATTATTTCCACACTTGTAGGTTATAGTACTTACCAGTGGCCAATAGTAGGCGAATATGTTTGGGTTCATTGCTATGGGATTTTCCCTCTTCCTGCCAGAGAAAGGATGGTCGAGCGTTTGGTGTGATTTTATTTCATCGTGTGTGACATGCCAATGAGGATGAGGTCTCCTGTATTGGTGTCTTATGGAATATTATTGTTCTCATGGGTAAACCTATGTCTACTCTTTTTCATTTCATGCAGTGTTGAATGTGTTACTTGTATATACATATTTCTTTTCATTTCCCTTTTAATGAAAATAATTTACTGCCTTCATGTGTAATGTTTTTACTGGAAATTGATTCTTTGTTTTAATGTATCATATGAACATTTTTTCAAATAAAAGTGTTTTTATTCATTTTTTGAAAATTGAAAATGTAAACATCGCTTTACCATTTAAAAATGATAATGATTCACTAAATGAATGAGTTCATTTTTTGAGAAATGAATGAGGGTAACGACTCATACTTTTCTTTTTAGTAAAATTTAAAAGCATTAATTTTATATATTTTATTTCAAACCTATTATTAATATTTCTTTATTTAATGGAAATGCATTGGAAATAGATTACTTTGGCACACCTACTGATTTTTAATACTCACGCCTATACTTTATTCCTTTTCTTAGTCTTAGGTGCAGGTTTCAGCTTGATCTCGATCGTCATGGGTGATGTTGTGTATTGGGATCAGAGAGTTACTCATGGGGTCACATGGAGTTTAGTGGTCTTCAGGTGTGGTTTGTTATGCTTTTTAATTATTCAATAATTTATTTGATTATATTATTTATTTTTGGGATGATTTATTATTATTCCATTATTTCTGTTAATTTATATTGGGAGAAATTTTTCCAATCATCACTCTATTGATGACATTGGATTTTTTTCCATCCTGATAAGATTGGGAACACCTCTCAAGCCTTTTCGTGAGCGAACTCGAGTGACCAGTTCAGTGCCATCCTTGGTTTTTTCATGAAGCATTTTTTCTAAGGGTTGAATTAATGACCATTTGGAGCCACATGGATATGAATAAGATGTATTATTTATAATGAATTAGTGTATTTATCACAATAAGTTATTAATTAATATAATATTTTCGTATATGGTTTTATATAATTTTGTTTTGAACATAAAAATTAATTTCAAATATAATAAAATTATATTATTTATGAATATTTATGTATAATTTTTTAGACACAAATATTTTCTATAATATATTTACCAATGATGACGTAGTAAATATTTAATCAATGAATATTTAAAACTACTGATATTAAAAATAATAAACTAAATATCATTTTTGTTATTTAATTTAACCAAATAATTTTATATATGAACTTGACCCCTTATATATATAATAAAATATTTTGTTTTAATTTATCTTGATTTTTTTGAACTGCAAGAATTGAATAGTTTCAAACTGATACTATTTATATTTTATCAAAATAATGTCTTATTAAATTATTAAAAAATGGGAAAACATTTTTAAAAATATAAATTAGTTATAATATGGTTGAAAATTTCCCTAATGTTTCATTAATTGTCTAATTGAAATAATATATTTAACTTACACTACATTTATATTGAAATTATTATTACTTGATTTAAAATTTTAATCAGTTAAGTAAGGGATAATCAAAATGAAAAGGATTAAAATTAAATCAAAACCTATCTTCCTTTTATTTAATGATGATATTACAACATTATATCATCTTATATTCAAATAAATTTCATTTCTGAGGGATTTAGATTGAGTTTTAATTTATAATAAATATTTTTTTTATATTCCAAAAGTGTCCCTAAAATTAATTATAAAAGAGAGGCTCATTTTTCAATTATTTACACAACATTGAGCCTTATATCTTGCCTGAAACCTTCAAATTTACCTTCCAAACATTACTAGAAATATTATAATGGATATGGTCTTCCAAAAGGATAATATTTAGAGTCCTTTAAAGGAGATATAAAGGAGCTATTTTGAATAGAATGAAATCTTTATAACTGATCATTCTATTTTTCTACACTTTTATACCTCCTATAAATATATTATATATTTAATAAAATAATAAAATCAGGAACCGAAATAATATAAACTATTATTATGATTATTAAAAAACCATTATACATCCCCTTTCCCAAAAAATGAATGTATCGCTCGTGCGTACACACTGCTTACTATCACCACAAGGCATTATAATTAATTTTCCATCACTATATTTTATGTGAGAGAATTATAATGGGTTTGATATTTATATATGATATTTATGATATAATTATTCTTCTTCAATGTTAATATCATGTCTAACTTTTTTCCCTTGATATATTATTTTTTAGAAAATTATAATGTCACTCATGCGTTAGTATGGCTTACCATATTCACTATGTGATGTGATTAGTTATTCATCAACATTTCATATGGACAATAATAAGGATTATTTTTTATTATATATGTTATATATGACATAAAAAATGATCCTTTCCAATTAGACTGTACCCAAGTGGTAAAGGCTTCTGCTTGGAATCCAAAAGAAATAGGATAAAATATAGTCAAGGACAAATTTGTGGTATTATAGAAACACTGTAGAAGGGGAATTATAGAAGTACTATAGCAGTGGAGGATCTGTAGAAGTGGTGACACTATTTCGAATGAGGCACTATAGGATAAACTGTCACGATATAAGTACTGTAGTAGGTACTGTAGAACCTTGGTTACAGTAGTAGTTGTATTCACCAAAGTTCCCTATGGACCTAAAAATGGCCTTTCAAGACTTGTATTCAGGAAACTTATCCTGGGGCCTTTGGGCTATGTAATTGGTCTCCCTCTACCCAGAAAAAAGAGAGGTCTTTACTTTAATAATAAAATGAGGTTTCATCCCCAACCTTAAAAAAACATAAAATGATTCTATAATGATAATCTGTCATATAATTTCCTTTATTTTTACCCGACAAGAAATCGAAAATAGCGTTTATGTGTACATACGACCAATCGTCTCCAGGAACATTGTATTTTACATTCTATCTATAATTTTTATGAACCACTATAAATACATATAAAAATTATATATATATATATGATAGATAAATCATTATTATCATTCTGGATATGATGAAAGAATGATCTATTTATGAGGACTACTGATGAAAAGTCAAATCCTGAACAAAAATCAAAGCTGCTGTTACCCGAAGCATACCATTAACAAGGAATTATTAATAAATGGGTTATATTAAGTCATAAGTAAATCATATATGAAAATATGTATATATAAATATATATGACTATTATTCTATATTGGATTTATAATAAACAAATATTTATTATAAAGCATGTCCATATATGTATGTAAGAGGTTAGACATATGGAAATTCATTATTTTTTTTTCAATTTTATTTTTGAGGTACATATTCCTTATATACTAATAATTTATTATTTTTGGGGTATATACCTTCCATTAATGTCGTTAGTGAGTGTTATTATGATAATTTTTGGTTCTTTATATATTAATTATACGTTATCTCCTTCATGGAATTTATGACTAAAATGTTACCAAATTAGTAATGTAGTTTTGTCATAATTTTCCTCCATTAAGTCACAGGTTCTACAGGGAACCTATAATATTTTAAGAGGTGTATATAATGCCTATTAACATTTTTTATTAGGATAATCCTTATTTTTATCATATTAAATGTTTCATATAATGTTATTCCATATTTGGTTGGAGATCCGTATTCCATAAAAACATTATTTTCTAAAAAATAAAGGAGTTTCTAATTGATATTTTTAAGCATTTTCAAGGAAAGGGATTTAAAATATGTTTAAAATGGATTTAAAAGGATCTTTAATATATTTTTAACATTATGAAAACATGTTTTTCTATATGTTTTATGATTTATAATTCATTTTATAAAGCATAAATGATATTTTCTTCAATAATTATTTTCATGTGACCTCTAAAATTTATTTCCTATATATAATGAAATTCTTTAATGTTACATATATTTTATTGGGGATATTTTTTTGGGATAATCTCCCTATTATTACTATGGTTGGTTTATTTTTATAATGTAATGATATTTATGAATCCAATAACTTTTACATGCTTTATGTTAGGTTTTAATGATGTTTATGAAAACCATTTCATTCTAATGGTTTTGATCTGATTCCTAATTTAGGTTCTAGTGGCACACATATGTATGTTTTCTATAATGTGATTGGTGGGACCTATGTCTCCCCCCAATAAATAAGCTATGTATTTATATCTAATGGGACAGAAAGGACCGGAACATGATACATAATGGTTTAGTAATGTTGGACTAAAATTGGGGTAACCTGAGTTCATTAATATAGGACCAAAATGAGAGGAATCTTGGTTCAGTAATATCGCATTGGAATGATAAAAATATTGGTTCAGTAGTACAGTAATGGAAAGAGAGTAATCTTAGTTCAGTAATATTGGACTATTATAGGAGTAATCATGGTATAGTAATATAGGACTAGAATGGGGTTTGAACTCTATTCAGAAAAAGACTTCATCCACTATTATAGTATTGGAAATTATCCTTGAATAATATGGAATTTATTTCCCATTATGTTATTTCAATAATTCCTTGTTTTTTAAAGTGATTTAATTTTATTATTTTGGTATTTTTGAATTTCAATTATTTATTCTATGACCCCATATTATGATATTTGATATGTAGTGTATAATTTTAAAATGTTATGTTCATATTATTATACCCTTATGTTTATATTTTGATTCATATCTCATCTTTTTTACTCTTACATACTATTTATGCTCTCCCTTTTCATATGTTTTGTCTCCATGGGTTATTAATAAAGGTTTTAGATAGTAATATTAAAGTGGAACATGTTTAAGGGTCATGTTAAAGAACATTGAATAAATTTGAACAATGTAAACATTGTTTCCGAAGTAGTAAACTAATATGGTCTTTGTGTGTGTCTTTTTGTAATGTAATAAATATTTTTCAAAAATGATGTAATGTCTATGTACATTAACCTTTGGTCATTATATTTGGTATGATAGAGAATTTTTATTTAACATATGGAAAATATTATAACAAAAAATTAGTAATATCCCAAGATATGTTTATAAAGTTATGTCTAGGGATGTCTATAAGAATAAGTTTATGTATAGATTAAAATGCTAGAATTTTGGTAAAAATCATGGATAATCAAAGATTAAACCAAATATGTTATAGATTAAAATCACATTCCATTGATTATGAGGTTTTCTATAGTGATAAATGTTTCTCACAATATGCTTCTATTTTTTAGTAAATGGAAGGAACTATAAGGATCATTGTTACCATTGAATGATACAGAAATGAAAAGTTTGGAAATTATTAAAAATGATTTCCTATTCGGAGTTATCATGTAAAGAATCAGGAAAGTGGTATTAGTATTGGCCATTCAATTGAAGATATATAGACAGTGAATGACATGTGAATGATATTGGATGATTTATCCATATTATTTATTATATTTATAATAATAATTATTAGATTGATATTTAGGAACCATAATTCATGATTCATATTTCATATTCTAGGAATGAATAATTTGACGATTCTTGATTAATGTTTTAATAATAATAATAGATTATGGAAGGGAATATGTTTTTAAATTAAAAGATCATGTAATGAAAATGATGAATTATATAAGTATTCTCATTTAAATATTTTCATTTTGGATTGAAAAGTATACGTTTAATGGTGACAATGAATTAGAAAAGTGATTTAGTAGAATGATAATATTTTTATTAAGGGTATGTGACCCTTAATTTAATCTTGATGTTAAGAGAATTTTGCTTTCATTGGATAAAGAGATGATTGATATGTATAATGTAAATTGGATAGTGCTGAATACTGGGGAAATGGTTTTTGATTTGTTGAAAGTTTTTTCAATGATATCATGGATGATGTTTAATCATATTGGACATAAGGAATATATCCAACAAAATTTGATGTAATGAACCATGAATATTTTGAAAAAGGAAGTATTGTAATTCAGGTGAAAACCAAATTTCAAGAGAATACATGATTAAGGTGTTCACATGTTTGGAATTGGAAAAACAAGAGCTAACATATGATATATGGGTGATACTTTTTAAGCATATTTTTTGAACTTCATTCTAATGTTATCGGTTTTCATCCTTGATAAGGATTGAAAGGTTGTGCATTTATTGAAATGTTAAGATATTCATCAGATGGTATTTTTAGAGATTAATGTATTATCCCTCCATAGGGGGGATTTATATACATGGTATAAATTTTTATGGCCTTTTTTTTATAAAGATAAATGGAATGACCTATAATTCTATTTATTGATATCATGATCTGCTAACACATCAATCCATGGATGTGGTTTGATCATATAACCTGTTTTTTAGTCATAAATCAAAAAAAAGTAGTATTATTGTTCAATATAACCAATTATTCTATCTCAGAGAATAAAATTACATTACATAGAATAAATAACAAGGTACATGAAACAATCATGAAAAATACATGTAATTCACACAAAATGTACATATAGAATTGCATAATGCATGTAATTTTATTCCTATGGTACCTAATATGATTCGTGATTCTAAAACTCCCATGTATTATCAGGATATTAATAAAAACCCATTATATAATATCTATATTAATAAAAACATAAATAGAATGATTCATAGAATGGTGAAATCTTATGAAAATATAACAAACGCGATCATTAATAAGATTTACCCAACCCATGAAATTTGGATTTCACACGTACATATGGGTAGCTACTCCCAGGAATGAGATCTTAAAAAATTCCAATATCCTATTGTTATTTATAAACCCAAATATTATGAAAACTAGAAAAGTTAATTTCATTCCACATTATAGAATCCTTCCCAGGATTCCACTCATCAGTCTTGTGAAACAGTCAGCCAAAAGTCCTCAAACGTGCCCCCCCCAAACTCCAGAGGATCCCCAATAGACGAAAGGGACTAGGGTATGTCCTTGGGTTGTCTATTCCATCATGGATCTGAGTGAAACACATTATTAGATACATAATAAGATCAAATAAATCAAATAAAACACATAAATAGAAAAGGAAATAGAATATGTAATTATGCTAGAGAGACAAACTATAATTGGAAGTTGAATATTGAAAAGATGAAATATAATGACCATTTCATGGTTATGTAAAAACACAAAATACTACACTAGGTAATGAGAAAAAAGTATATAATATATTCTACCAAAATAAAAAAATGGTAAATAAACATCTACGACTCACATCTGGAGTATATGGTCGACCCTCATCCCCCAAAATCCATCCTAAAACTAGAACTCAAAAATTGGATGTCAGTAGATTACCAATATCAATACCCTCATACATATAGTCTACTCAAGTACCATGGTGCCCGAGTAGGTTGTGAGATACAGTCTCAGTTGGCCAACACCCACTGTGTGTAGGAAAATCCATTTCAGGAAATATAAAATATAGTATTATTCCTTAAGAATTGAATGTAAGATGGAAATAAATAACATTTACATTCGACTGGGATCCACATAGAGACCCTCGAAACTACGTACATCATCCTAGAAGGAATTAATAAAATTAGAGATCCAGAAATGGTAATGTAATATGTATAAAGTTCCAGGGGAAGGAAATTTCCCATGATTTTTCAAGGGATTGCTGAACGAGTACTTGTATCTCTAAACCTAAGGGACCATTTATCCTTTGAAAACCATCATTTCCTTTTCATTAATTCAATTTGAAAACCATTTTATAAAATATAACGATACACCCATATCCCATACATGAAAATATAGAAATTATTTCCATGTATAACTCAAGAGGCTTTACAAATGATCATTTCCAAGGAGTCTGTACATGGTTCCCCAAGGATGAGGTCCCGTGTTTCACTCCAAGAATGATGATAACAGTCAAGTACTATCCCTTTAGTTTTACCAAATTACACACATAGGGACATGAGTCTCACATGAGGCATGGTTCAACAAATCATGCCTCTGAGCCTGTCCAAGGGGTCTCCCCTAGGGAACTGGTGTCACTCATATGGCGGTAAAATTAGTTAACACACTACGAGCATGTCCCAGGCATTGCATATATCACCAAAAATATGTTTACAAATATTTAAAAATTATAACCAAAAGGTATTACAGTCTTTCCAAGGGTTACTTAAGTCAAAACCCCATGTTTCAAACTCGACACTAAAGTGAAATAGGGGAACAATAAAAGAGAATATATATAACATGTCTAGGAAGAATCCATTTCATTTTTTCAAGAATTTAAATGACCATAGGTAGGTTGGTAAATTAATTTCCTTGGGAATAACCAATTAAGTCATGCAGTATACAATATAAGCACATGGACAACACAATTATAAATGAATCAATAAGGAAACCATATTATTCAATAAAGTAAACACTTGTGGAATTAGAGGTGGATATTAACTCATTCCTCACCATTCAATTCAACAAACACAGATAAATCTTGGGTCTGGTTAGCATAAAAACCATAGCCTAGTTGGTGGGGAATCGAAAAGTGAATCCAAGAGACATGAGATCAAATCTTGGCGAAGACATATTTTTTTGGTTACTATAGTAGGAATTGTACCATGCCCTATAGTAGGTGGTGTTCGGTACTATAGCAGTAGGAACTATTCTTAATTTTTGGATTTTGTGCCCCTGGTTTGTTTCTACAGTGCATCAAGACCTTCAGGACATCAAGACATTTGAGACACCTCAAGGCCTCTGGGTTACCTTAAGGCCTCTATGCCAAATGTAATTGTGCTTAATAGACCAGGAAGAATTTACAAGGAGCAGACTCTAGATGAGATCTCAGAGCAGGTGCACGCACCAGAGTAGAGCTAACAAATTTTTTAGAATGATAGGTTTTATAATTTACCATTGGGACAAGCATGTGAATACATAGGAATCCTAGATAAACATCTATTCAAAGGTGGAGAGATGACATCATGATTTACACTCTAGGTAGGAACAGCTCCAAAGATTTATTTTCTGGATGATTTCCTCTAAGACCTTCAGGTCATGTTATATAATGAATCCTACAGGCCATGTATGGGTTTCTCTTAAACCCATAAAAGTCGGATTATCAAAAATGAATAATAATAAAAGGACTTTGGTCCATTCAAAGTGAGGGAGTTGGTTTAATTATAATGAAAACCCCCTTGTGGTATGTTCAATCAATCTATGGAAATGTAAACAATCACTTAAATGTGGATCACATCCAAATTTATGACATAACATAAGGAGATAAACTCATGGGGACGTTTATACACTCACTCAGGTCACCAATGGTTTGGTATAACATCCAATTTAATAAAATTGGAAAACAAAGTCAACACCATAACTATTCGGCTCATGGTACAATGATAAAATTTAGGGAATGAAATGAAACTAAAGGGAAACCCATAGACCACATACCTTATCCTCTTATAACTTCCCTCATACAATCTCATCTATTGATTCGATCTAGGTTGGATGAAATCAAATTATCCTGAACTTCCCCAAAATGTGGAAAATGAGCCTTCAACAAGATAGAGAAACAGTTGAGAAGTCCACCATGAAATAGAAGGGATATGTTGGAAGAGATTACTAATATTTTTTTATGGATCCTATATTGAATGAAATAGAGATAAGATACATGATTTATCAAAAAACCTACCAAGGATGAGGAGTAGGCTTATCTTGTGCCACCCCTATTGTATAATGGATTGAAGGGAACCCCTGTTAGAAAAATATGGGGGGATATAAACATTCATTAAAAACTTTTTTAGGATGTGTAAATGAATTATAGGTCAGGTATTGCATTGGTACCTTTCCTAGTGAAAAAGAAATAACACTGTGTGTAATCTCATTACATATCCTATGATGCACGGTTTTGTTACACGTAATGTATTCAATGCACATTGGGTATTGGGAATATATTCAAGTTTCATCCCACCTACACCTATTTTCCAAAAACAAATGATCAGACCTTTGGCCTAGTTTTTGGTTTCACCTTAACCAAAAAAGAAAATATACCTCACAAGAAAGATGGGATAACACAATTGTCCTTGATTTGAGGCATTCCATTACCATCTAAACTAGGAAAAAAGGAAACATACTTACCAATGTAGTATCATTTATTCCATTAAACAATTTCTTCCAGAAAATTTTCATTTTATCTAAATGATGTATAAAATGAATATATGATTCCTTAAGAAAGAAGATCAAATTTTAACAAATCGCATAATCCATAATAGGATAACAAGATACTACTCCTCTATTTATATAAATTTTAAAAAAATTGGTTAAAATAAGTTTCCCAATATAGAGAAATTAGTCAACTTTTAAAACATTAACAATAATTCTCATGGTTTTGATTAATGAAATTAATAACTTTTTAATCACACAACTCCTCTAAAATATTTTAGACCAAATTCAAGTCCATTTTTTTTAAAAAAAATGTATATACCATTAAAAAACCAATTTAACATTAATCTTCAAAAGTATTTCATAAAGTAAAATACCTAATTTATGAATATCGTTATCAATATAGTATTGTAATCAAAACAAGAATTCTATCACAGATTAAATATAATATTTTTCCATAAATAAAACTAAAATTATAAAATATATTTTTTAAATAATAAAATACATTAAAATCCATTATTAATTGTCATAATATCACTAGCTATTCTCAAGGACACAAATATTATCTCATAAACATCAATTTGTATGTATTATCCAAAAATTGGTAACATGTATATGGTTATCTTACAAAAATAATTTTCTTCCAATAAGATAAAATTACAACAAAATTACTTCTATGGGTTACACGTACTATTTATCACATGCTTCCAAATCCTTAAAAAATGTGTTATAGTAAAATCCTTATAAATATCATGATTCTTATAAAAATAAAATAATTGATAAAATACTTTTAAATTTTTTTTGTTGAATCCAAATACACTTTAACTCTCATAATTCCACATCAATCATAAACCATTAACTACACTTCATCGTATTATTCCTTAATAACTACTTCATTTTATATATCACATATTGTCTCGTCATTATCATCAATATAAAAATTAATCATAAAACAATGCTAATTATATTCTTGATATTTCCCCCATTAGAAATAAATTTTTGTAATTCATATACTTCCCATGTTTGTAACATTAAACCATGGATAATATCTTTGGGGGACCAATACTCTCAACCATTTCATTAACCAAATTTTTTATTTTTTTTACATTAGAATTACTTACACTGTTTCCTTTTCCACTCCAATAAAAGTATTCCTGTTACACTAAGACACTCACATGGGTGTTTCTTCCCACATTATTGAGAAATAAGAAACTGAATTTCCATTCCACTATAGTCTCTTCTACCTGATATCTCAGTGAAGTCTCCTATTCTCTTCTTTGGAGAGTCTGAATTTTTTAATGTACATGTAGTTAATCGCATATCATTGTAACTGATTAGGAATAATCACTATTTCTTTCACTCTCATCATCATACCATTTATTTTTTCATTAAAACAGTGTCTATTATAGTTAATGTTAACTGAGTTCCTTCTGAATCCCAGTGTTGACTACAATAAAAAAGTAATTTGTGAGAGAAAAAAAATTGAGGAAAAATACTTAATTCAGGAAAATAATTTGTAGAGTGTCTAAATCACTTCATCATATTATATTAAATCATTGTTTTAACATAGGTCATTCATGAGCATTATCAAAAAAATTATATTTTATCAAATACATAGACTAATCCCTAATTTTTTATCATCCATGATTCTAATGGTTAAAAAACAATCATGTGATTGAAAATTTTCTTAACCAATCTTATCATACATATGTATGATATAGTTTTTGATGAATATTCATTTCATTATAAAACAACATTATTTTGGATCATAAATTTATAATGAATTTTGAATCTTGGAACCATAAAAAATTTTCAAAATATATCTATATCATCTCCCACATATTTTTTCATAACTAAAACGTGTTTAGACATATAATCGCTAATACCTTTCTTCATATTATGTGGAAAAGAAACATTATAAAGGGTGGGATGAGATTCTAATTAAGGGTAAAAAGGTAGATATAGGTGAATACATTAGTATTGAATGAGTATTAGAGTATAAGAACATAAAAATAATATTCAAAATTATACTATGTATATCAAATATCATAATATTGGGTCATTGTTTAATTCATGCATGTTCATAGGAAATGAATTAAAAAATTAAGGAATATAATCTATGAGAGCATAACATAAGATAGAGAATTTGGGAAAACATATATGTATTGAAAATCATTCATTTTTGGTCAATGATCCATTACAATACTATCAATGTGGTATTTACTCACTCCAAAAATCATCTTGTAGTTAAGGATCACTCCCAAGACCATCACAGCGGAATGAAACCCACACTGAAATAAGTTCACTCCATGTTCATTTCTTATCTCTCTCATTTGAAATAAATCATTACCTAATGAATTCGGGGTAGAAATGTGTCCCACTATTCATAGAATGAAATCCATATATATATGTGCCAGAATAACAAAAATCAATCATCATATCAGAACCAATGAAAATAAATGCTTTTCATAATCATAACCCATGGGAATACATGTCTCATAAAAATCATGATATCATTAAATTTCAAAAATAAGGAAAATGAGTAGTAATGGTATACTTAGATATTATTTATAGTATAACATATATAACATAAAATCATTATTTGATTGATGGAAAATTATTTTGATGGAGTAGTTGAAACAATTATTTAGAAATGTCCTTTTGGTTTTGATATAATTACTTTTTTAAAAGACACACACTTATTTGAGAATTTATTTTATTTTGAAATAAAAAATTGATATTTTAAAGGATGATTAAAATAATTAAGGGTTCATAATATAGGTAAATATTATATTTTCAAATAATTTAAAAAACATTCATTTCATATTTTTTTTCTTCAAAAAACTCATAAAGAACCACATTTATAAAATGATAAAAATATCCATTTCAAACCGTTTTGTAAAATATTAAAAATATTTAAAACTGATTATAAAAAATTTTATGGGAATAGTAAATACTATTTAGAAAATAATTATATAATACATGGACATCAATAATAATATTCTCTAGAAGAGTCTAAAATATATAAGATCCCAAATAATGATGATATTGTGAAATAAACCCTCACAACTTTGGTGAATTTTGAATTGTAACCCAATGATAGAAATAAAAAATGTATATGATAATTCCTATTAAATTAATGAGATATATCATTAAATTAATTCTTGGGATGTATATAAACCTCTCAAAGGAAACATGTTCTAAACCTGGTCTGTTCCTTATAGAAATAAAAGTGCGATTAAAGCCCATTAACTTATGTCTTATTTTTTCTTACATGTTTTAAACTATCATATAATAAATATAGTTTAATTTTTCATATATTTGATAAATATTACCATATATCTCATAAAATATATGATCAAATTATCCACTTTTATCTCCCACTTCCAAAAAATCTTTAATATGTTACTATTCTTGGTGATAACTACTTAGATATTAATGTACATTTTGATTCGTAGTCATGGTCATTTTACATTGATAATGGTTTCATCATCCCAATAATATTAATCATGAAATTAAAATAATATATATTTATTTTATATGTATTTATAGTATTCATTAAATCGTATAGATTGAAAAATTAATAACACCGTTCATGTAGATGATATGTCCTACATATGAATGAACACAATTTCTATTTTTTGATGGACCTAACGAATGAATGGTTATTATTAATTAATATATTCATAATAATTTTTATATCATATATATCATTTATACATACTAGTTCCATATTTATCAGCATCTGAGTAAAGTGGTCCTAAAAAATGAATTACACCGCTCTGTGATGACGATAATCTATACATATGCATAAGAAATGTTTTCATTTTTATAGGAGAGATATGATTTATAAAATTTTTTTCATGTGGAGAAAATAAAATCATAGTCTATTTTTGTTAATAGAGTTATTAAATTATAATGTTTACAACAAACTAAGTGGAATATAAGGAAAAATTCAAGGAAGTATCATTAAACATGAATACCTTCTCCTAACGAATTCTATATTTCGTCTCCTCTTAGGGAGACTAGGGTAAGTATTTTTTTTATTACCATGACCAAAAAAATTATGAGGATTATGGGAAGATAAATGTGTAGATATTTGTTGATCTATATGCCTTAATGTGGTGTGTAGTAGTAGGGGATGAGGTCCCGTTTTATAATTGAGGTAAGGGGCACTTTTAGAATTATCACGAAGATAAAACTAGGATAAATTAATTTATCATTTCAAATTCCTCCAAATACAAAGTGGTAAGACTTTATGATAGTACATGGATACAATAACATAAAACAATATAATTTATACATGTCTTGGTGTCAATTAAACCTTATTATTTTTATTAATCTATTGGTTAGTTTTTTTGACCATAACTATGGTAACCACTATATTATCAATAAATTTTTAATTTATTTACCATAATTAAAACAACTAATCCTAACTGGAACATTTATAATGTGTTAAACTATTATACAATTACAAGGATGAATAAAATATTATTTTCATAAATTATCCTGAATGAAAATTTTGATAGTCCTCATTTAATTGACTTCAAATACTTTATGAAAAGAGTTAATTTGAATATAATTCTTTGAAACATCAATGTATGTAACATGTACATATAAAATTTACTTCACACATTAACTCATTAAAAATATATAAAATTAATATTTTGAAAATCATTTATTATTTTCTTTGTTAACAATTAAATAATTTATTAGTATTTTTGAAGAAATTAAGTTAATTATATGATTTGAAAATATTATAAATAAATTTATATAATGAAAATAATTTCATAGATTTCAATATATAATTTTTTTTATAGCTTTATTTTTTCATATGTGGACACATAGAAGATATTAAATATAAATAGGGTGACATATTATAACTGTCTTGGGTTTAAATTATATATAAGTTATTTAATGAATAAATGTATATTAAATAACTAAAATTAAATACTAATATGATAAGATTCAAATTCATTTCACCAAATAAATTTTGACAATGTTTAGGTCCTTGTCATACCCTTATATTTTTGATTTAACCTCCCATTGCTTTTTTTGGAAATTACCATTCAATTAATATATTATACTAAATAAGGTCAAATAATGTTACAATAAAACGAAAATAGACCAATAAATGGAGTATGTAATATTTTTATCAATATTTTAGAATTCATTTGGCCGAATCAAATGTTTTTAGGAAATTGTTATCATTTAATAAAGTAAATTTTACTAAAAATATTCATAATGTCATCTTTTCAAACTATTCATTACATTGACATTACCAATATCAAGATAAACAATAGAATTAGTGAAAAACATTTTATTATATACAAAACATGTTGCATTAATCTAGAAGATTAGTTTTTCTCATTTTTTTTCTCAAATTAAGTATATTTAAATATTTTAAATACTATTTTATGATTTTCCCTATAATTGAATAATTCTTGAAAAATACTTATGTATGAATTTAAGGTAATTATTTCGTAAATAAAAGTCAATGAAAAAATATGATGTTGGAATTAAATATGCTATATTTCATAATAATATTCATTGTGAAAATATGAACTATATAACATTATATTAATAATGATGTTGTTATTCATAACATAAGTATTATATCATTTTATTTTCTTTTAGTAATCTATTCTAAATAATATAATCACTTAAAAATGGAATCCAAAGGCATATAATTTAACTTTTAATAATTAGGGATGAAAATTACTCATAAAATAAAATTTTGAGGATTATTATGGTCATTTTATAGTCCTTACGAAATTATTTTAAACCATCATTACCTTATTGAGCCTTTATCGTGGTAACGAAAATTCCCGATGTTTCTATTCATATTAACTAGAAATAAAGTATTTATTGTAACTAATTTTAGAACTTAAGATTTCAAAATTGGTATCCTTTTTTCAAATTTCAAATAACAAATTGATATAAATTAAATTTAAAATTAAAAAGACAAATCAAATAAAAACTAATTTTCTTTATAAAAAATCATTTCATAGGTATTAAATATTTTAATACAAATATGATGTATAATATACATTTAAGAAATAAACATTATATCAAAATTAACTAAATAAATTTTAAAATTAATCTAAAATAGAATTTTACATTTTAAATTCTTTAATGGAAAATACAATTTTCAATGATAATATTCATTTTTCATTCTTTATTAAAAATTAAATCTATTCTTAAACATCTAAAAAATTTATACTACAATAATTTTTACATGGTAAATAATAAATTGAAATTAATTTTATAAAATCATATTCTCATAAAATGAAATAAAATATTTTTTTGTAGAGCACATATTATTTAATAATATTATTACATTATTAAAAATCAAATGCGTATTCACAAAATAATTAATTATAGAATTTTTTAGTATGTCATGTTTATATATATACATAATAATTTGGTTAATATAATCTATACCCTCCAATTTAATGGTTAGAGTATAATGGTCATATTAAAATAATAATATTTTGGGGTTCGTTTAATCTCGATGTGGTGTATTGTATAAAATGATGACCAAAATGTTCTTTTAAAATATCATGGTATTAAATCTTCTCTGAAGAAATGGTTTTTTAAAGTGTGAAGAGCATACTAGGAGTGGTGTCCTTTTATAAGTGAGTTTCGTATCAAAGTTGTAATTTCATAAAAGAAAAAGGCGTACAAATTTTTTTTGCTCATGCCAAAATGATCCATACTAGGCTATTCAAGATCATCGAATAGATAATGTAAAAATATGGCCATAAATAGGTATTGGGAACATTTTAGGTCATTTTTTTACGGTTATAATTTCAATTTAAGCCTCCATAAAAAAAATTCCCTAACTAAGGTAAATATTTATTATTATTTTTATAGAGGAATATTGTCTATGATTATGCTAACTTTATTAGATAACATAAATCTTTCGGATTCTAAATATTTATTCCAATTTTCCAAATTCCAATCACAAAAGTGGAAGATTTTTAATTTAAATTTAATCATGTAGATGTGATGAGAAAAAAGGGTTTCAAAGTAGTGATGTTAAATTGTATTTAAAAATGTATATCATAATTCAATATGAAAAGTGTACAAAAGTAAAAAAATTTAATTATTAGATATATAATTCAACTAATGTTTTTTTTGAAAAAAATCTTCCAATAATTTGGATTTTTTAAAATTCATTAATTCAAATGAAAATTATTTAAAAAAACAATTAATTTTTAATAATGAGAAAAAAATTATTTTCTTAGAATATTCAAATAAATTCACCCTAATCCAATTTTTAGATTATGAATTAATCAATGGAAAATATTTTTATAGATATATTTCTTATTTTTGAAATGAAATTAAAAATAATCTCACATAATAGAGTTAAAGTTGATTTTACGAAAGATAAATTTTTTAATAATAAAATTTGATATATTATTATGTCATGTAACAAAATAAAATAATATAAATTCTTATTATTTGATTTAATATATAAAAAATAAGATTTAAATAATTAATAATTTTTTTAATTTATTGTGGTGAACAATTTTTTGTGTATAAATTTATTTTTTCTGATAGAGATTTGTGTTATTTTAAAAAAGTTGTTTTTTTAATTTCCAATTAATTGGGTAATAAATAATTCACTATATATATTTATATGTTTAAATCAATTTTTTTATAATTAAGATAATATTATTCATACCATCCATTTCATCAACTAGTTGACAACTACTATTTTATATAATAATATTTTAATAATATTTCATGATCCACTTAAATTATGTGTTTCATGTAACTCAAGATAAAATCATTTTTGTGTGTACTATAAGATAAACTAAACAAAGCATGTAGAAAAAAAATATTGAAAAATGATAAATTTCCTTGAAAACAATATTACACAAAATCAATGGTTGTTACATTCAACCCCTCGAATTTAATTTCAACCTCTAAATTCATAACCTCGGTTCCAATAATCAAGGATAATTATACCTCATTGGGTCCTCTTGTTCCTACATTATTTTTCAAGATTGTGGTTTTGGAACAAAACATTAACCAAGTGAGTGGTATTACTTCATACACAATCGTTGTATGATCTGGAGTCCTCATCAAATGTTCCTAATATGAATGATTTTTTTATAAAGGTACAACATATGTGTTCATCACATATGATAGATCATTTATTTAGTTAAATATGAGGGATACATGGAATACATCATGATCTTATGAGTGGTTTGGTGCAATCGCCATTTAATAATCTAAAATTCCAATATTACACATGATTTTCAAAAGGACCGATATACCTAAGGAATAATATTCCCTTTTTTATTACATATATAAATTTATTAAAATTACTTATCACTATCATAAAAATTTAGATCATGTTGATATTTATGAGTATAACATATCATCAATAATGTGCCAATATTATGTGTATCTGAATGGATCTTACCATCTCTATAATTTCATTAGCAAGATTAGCTCCAAATTTCGTTCTTTCAAAAACTATATTCCATAACATTGGAGTTATATAATTAATCCCATAAAATGCATCTAAATGATCCATATATATATTCAAATGAATGTTATTGTTATATTCAAACTCATCTAGAGGATTTTGTTGATCCCATCATATTTTAAAATTCTTCAAATAAAATCTTAGAATATTCTATTTGGTATGATTTGTTATCTCAAAATTACCATGTAGAGACCAAATCTTGAACTACATGGAAATTACATTTATCTTTCATAATACTTCATACATGACATAATACAAATTCCCAAATACCCTATTATTTTAGTGTCTTCGGAATCTCAGAACATAATCATCTGATCATAGTGAAAGATCTTCATCATCTCCCATAAAGATATTCCCATTTTTACCTACCTAAAATATTTATTTATATCCAGAGGAAAATAAAAAATATAATGGGTGATATTGAATCCTCAATAAGGGTAAACATGGAGAACATAAATCAAACCATAATCATTTGAACATAAAAACACGAAAATAAAGTTTAAACATGAAAATATGGAGAAATGAAATAAATCTTGGTCATACGTAAGGCATGGATTATAAAATGTCATTAACCATGATAAAATTAAATTGGAATAAAACATGTAATTTTGGGAAACTAATAATCACATATTATGATGTCCATAGTAGGAAAGGCACTGTTTCCAAGAGCATTATAGAGGAAAAAGACCATTATTGAACCGAGTTTACGTTCTATTCCAACCAAGTATTGCTAAACCAGATTTACCTGTCATTCCAGTCAAGTCTATATCAAGAGATATAAATATTTTTCCTAGTAATTGGTGGGAGATATAGGTCTTACCCATATCATAATGATCTCATTCTTACATGTTCTACAAAAACATAAATCCTTCATCATAGAAAACCCCATTAAATACAATGCAATTCTTAAATATCATGTCCTCATAACATAATCCATATAAAATAAATGGACTTCATAAAAATAATTCTATCACAAAAACAATAAAAACAAAGATATAATTGGTACAGAAACCTAAAACTATTTTATCTGAGATCGAAAAATAATTTTGATCAAATACATGAACTCGGATCTTGAGGAAAATATCATGTCTTGTTTAAAATGTTTTCTAATATCAAAATGTTTTTAAATTTTAAAATAAAAGAAGTTAATTGAAAATAAAAATGACAATTGTAATGGAATATTCTTATAAATAATGCTTTATTAAATAGTAAAAATCTGTTCATTCCATGTATATTAAAAAACATTCTCTTCTTAATTTTACCAGAAAAGTGAAAAAGTACATCATATGGTAACCAAAAGAAATATTCCTTCCATACCACATAGTAAAAGTAAAAATGGGGGTAAAATGACTTTAAAAATACATGGAAGAATAATAAACATTTTATGAAATCATTTTTAGAATACATGGTCATGGATGATAAATATAACCTCAGTAAATACGTATGTATAAACAATCTCGGATAAAAGCAAGATTGAAAAATTACCCCTTACCTTAGGTCCAATTTCATCTGTATGTGTCAAAAAAAATTGTGGGTTTTCAAATATTATTAAATTTTTAAAAAACATAATAATATATATTATATCATATATGATTCACTTACAACTTTATATTACCTGTTCATTTGTCAATTCCATTTTAACATTACATTTTGGGTAATAATCGTTTCATTTAGCGTACGTGCTTGGACTTGTTATTCTTCATACGATTAATTAGACCATGATTTACTTAAATAATTTAAAACATGATTTATATATATTCTATTAATTATATATATATATAATAGATTGATAAATGGAGTTGAATACACTGTTCCGGGAGACGGTAGGTCGTTAGTATGCATGAATATTGTTTTCATTTCCTTATTAAATGGAATGAAAGTATGTAGATGACATGTATATATAAATAAATATAGTATAACTATTAGTTAATATATTTCAGGATTATTTATTATATATACTTTATAATCATTCTTGAATGGTTTTTATGGAGAATGAATCTCATTGCGTCATAGAGACAGTAAGTTGTACGTAACCACGTGCGATGATATCATTACCATAGTTGTGGAACAGTATTGAACTGGATGATTTATGATATCTAATAATTATTATCATGTTATAATAAAAATATATAGAAATTATTTCAAAATTTATATAAATCCATGTATGGTGGTGGTGAAAATAAGAATACACCACGACGTGGAGATGGTAATCCATACGTACAAACGCGCGGTGATTTCCTTTTTTGTAGGATAAATAGAAGATTAAATAGGATTCTTTCATATTTTTAATAACATATAATTTTATTAGTGATACTTATGTAATTAATTTATAATTAAACAACTAAATAAGATGATGTATAAGAAAAAATAAATTTGAATGAATCTGTAGAAAAGATTACCTCTTCCTCGATGTGCCACCTTTAAATTTACTCTTAGGGAACTAGAGATGGTCTTTTGAGAATACCATAACCTATATAATCTATCAAGAAAAGTTCATAAGGTATATGGCCAGGTTATTGCAGAGATTCAATGATCAAAATGGAGTGAAGATGATAGGGAGGAGGTTCCCTTTAATAAGAGAGGAGAGAGGCACTTTAAGAAAATTCCAAAATATTAATTTATTATAAATTCAATTTATATTTAAAATGGTCAAAAACATATTTAATTTTAATATAAGATTATTTTGGTCAAATAATAATAAACCAATAATTTTTTGAAAAGTTTTGAATAGTTATTTATCCTTATCTTTTTGGATTTTCCCTTATTTTTCCTATTTTAATATTACCGTGATATCATGTTATTTACATATTTTGGGATAATGTAATTACCATGTCATGTAAAAAGTCCAAATAGTTATTTATGATATAACTGGACTTATATTATCGTTTATTACAAATCATATACTTTTAGTTATTTAATATAATTTAACAAACTAGTTTATGTTTTATGTTATGAATTATGTCAATTTTGAATACTATTCATAATTGACTATTTTTAAAAATTCATAATAGCCTTATTACATCAAACCACTGTCATTACCTTATCTATAATATTTAAATTGAATATATAAAAAAACATATTACATAAAAATATTCAAATTAAATATATTGTAATATTTTTAAATTCATTTATTAGAATCATTAATTTTCGAGTTAATCACTACATCATAATTGTTTAATAAATAAATATATTTATATACTGTCAAAAATATTTAAATAAAATAAAGTGATGTATTAAAAAAATATATTTATAAAGACTAATTATATACATATTTATCTATTATATAACCCCAAATTAAAATCGAATTAGTAAAAGATATATGTTTAGGTTATAATTATCTTTACTTTAAATTAATTTTTATAAAGGGTCATTTTCACATCCATGTGAATCAATGGAGTCCCAAATCTACCCAAGAATTACCATAGTTAGAAATATCTGATCAAGTATGATTAGGGCATGTATTATGGTAGTTTAATGTTATTATAAGATAAATTTTCACCATTATTTTACTAGATTTATCTTTTAACCATGGTAAATAAAATTATTACTGTAGTTACTTATCATAGTGTCCAAACAAAGTACCTATTTACATATTTTAAAATTATTATTCAAAATATAGAATCCCTTTTTCCAAATTCAAATCACAGAAGTTGAAATAATTAATTTAAATTTAATATCGTTGTCGAAAAAAATGTGTTTTTTTAAACAGTGCGAAAGACTGAAATGTTGGTACGTATTAATTCAATTTAAAATTAAGGAAAATGACTTAAATTGTCATAAAATATAAAAAATATTATATTTATACATTAAAAACATTCAATAATATATTTTATCCATTTAAATTATTTTGTTGAAAAAAGATGTTTTCAATTAAAATTTACTGTATTTTCACAATTCATCAAAATATGAACGTTATATGAAAAATATCATAAATTTATGCAAAGAAAATTTGTATTTATGTTTTCCAAATAATAAGTTTATCTAGTAAAATATATCTTATAAAAGTCTAAAAAACTATATTTAATTGCGTGCTCCATTAAAAGGTTGTAAAACATAATTTTTTTGAAAAATACTTCTTTTACCCAAAAAAATTGATTTTGATCACATATCATGTGTAAGATGAATGATAATGTTATATAAAATTCAAAATGTGGTTAATAATACTCATAATGCCTAGTTTATATACCATTAAATAATAATATTTTAATAATATATCATTATTTAGAGAAACATGGTATTGCGTACAATGCAAGCAATTGAGGAAGGTATCTCTTGTGTGTAACACAAGCCAAGTCATTGTCTCATGTAGTGAAATCTTGCATTGGTGTTGTGTATAAAATAATTAAAACATAATTAATTTATTTATTGAAAAAAATATATACTCAGTGTTGCGTGAAATGAATTCTATAATAAGAACTTGAAATTGTTTTCCACACAAGCCAATAATAGAGTGGCATATACTGCAAGTCAATACGATGTTGTGTATAATGAAATATAATACTTTTGTAGCATCCAACGCAAGACATTAATGTAATAGAAGAGAATATATCTCATAAAATCTCTATGTGTTACATTCTACCCCCTTTAAAATGAATTCTTCCCTCCAAATTCATCAGGGTTATAAATAGTTTACTAATTGAGTGTTTCTGTCAAGGAAACCCGCATCGTAAAAAGTAATAACAAAACTTACTTTTAAAATGTAAAGCTAGAAACATAACGGTTACACAAATAATCTCATCACTCGGTTTCCATATAGTAGAACATATGTGGGAAGTGAAAATAGGATATGGTATTGACTATGAGTGTCAATATTGTACACATTCCTTTTGTTAGTCTCCATATCTCAACAATAAAATAAAAAAATAGAGCATGGTATTGAATTATAAAATTTAATTCATATTAGTTTTTCTTGTAATGAATTCAATAAAATCATTAAGGTATTGAATAATTATTGTGATATCAACCTATTATCATCTAATTTTATTCCCCAATGTTTCAACTAAACATTATTTGATATAAACTATAAAAAAATCTCTATAAACCCATATATTATAGTTATATTGAATTATTATTATATAATACATGATTATTGGAAGAATAAAATAACATAGTATTCATTCAAAATTAGATACAAACAAATTATTTACACTACACTTGAGATCATAATTTAAAACCAAAAATCTCCATGATAACCATGTTTTCTTGTTTATATAATCCTTGAAAATTAAATATCATTCTATTTTATGGTTCCAGAGGAATGGAAATCAAAATATTTTTGACATTAAATTCCCAATAAAGAATATGATTCAATGAAATCTATCATTGAAGACAGTTGAGTGTTCCATACACATATATGTTACATTATTTATAAAGTCTATTTAATAAATTTCATAATAATACACACAGGAGGAGTGTAAAAGTTTATTTTCAATAGAGAAAATATAAATAATCATCTTATTTCATGAAAGATCTATACTATCAGTCATAATGATATTCTCACATAGTAGATATCATATAAATACCCAACATAAAATTGTTATCCATAACTTGGTTAAATTAGACTTAATACAGGGTGAGAAAAAAATATTAGTAAGGTTAACAACAGGAGGTATCAATCAATGATAATAAGTGATAGTAATGTAATAAGAGGGTATGAGAACATAGTAATAACATACAATAATAATACCTCATTAGTCAAATGTCATTAATAATAAATAATTTTATATAGATTTTAAATAACACAGGACATAAGTCATATGTTTGGAAAATCACATATAATAAATCATAATACATGAAAATGTATAGTAAGAATAATAAATTGTTTTTGTAATAAATATAAGTATAGAATATAATTATGTTAGATAATTCTCACTACAAAGACTGTCATTTTTTGTTGGGTTCACACTATTTTGGATAATTTCCATAATCATTGTTCACTTAAAATACTTTTATTTTATTCCTCAAGGATCACTCCCAAGACTATCATAGTGTATATATTACCTTATCAAATGTATTTCACTCCATATTCAAATACATATTATCTCTTGAAATATCCATATTTACCCCGTGCAATTAAGGGAGATTATTATCCTGGCCCACTTAACACATAATGAAAACTATACATATGTATGCCACAAGATAATAAAAACATAATCATATAATCATATCCTGAAAAATGAAAATGAAAACTTTTAATGAACATTTCATCATCTCTTAATTCTAGAATCCATTCAAAATATGAATTCCCTTTTTTCACCAATAATAAATTAACTAGTATGAAAGAAAAATATTTTTTGAGAATCATCCTTAAATATTAATCATCATAATGCATTAAAAAATTATATTTTATGGTATGAGAAGATAATATTTCACATTAATCATAAAAATCCTTGAACTATGTTGACATTTTAAAAAAAAATTGAAGAACATTTTGAACATTTTTTGAAGACATAAGAAAAATATAACTTAGTTTTGGTATCATTATAACAGAAAATAACATGAATATAGATCTATATATTTCATTTGAAAACAATAATGTAATATTATTAAATATTATTAAATTAAAATATCTATATTGAATTTATAAAAATTTATCTATACTATAAATGGGAAACGATTACATACATTTCACATTGTTTCCAAAAGATAAAAACAACTTGTCTGTAAAAATATTATTTAAAAAGATTCAATTTAAACCATTTTAAATAAACAAAATGTTATTGAATATTAATATTTTTAAACATTTAATGAACTTTTAAAATATTAAATTAAAAAATATTTCTGAGGGAATACGTGGATGAAATATTTCATCAAACAAAGAATAAATAAAGAATAAATTTATTTAAAGAATTTATGCGATCATTTTATGTGAAAATAATAGAAATGGTACTAATACATAAATATTCTAGAAATAAATAGAGGATAATAAAATATATTTCTTTTAAAAGGATTATATACCTATATTTTTCCTTATTTAAAATTTTTCATAAAAGTTTCTGAATAGAAATTATATTGTAACATAATCCCTTACCTGAAGAACCATCTTTCTTTATAGATGAAAAATACCCAATATAATTAATATTTATTTATTATAAATTTACTAAATTACCATAGTAATACATAAATTACTATGAATCATTGCTTTATAATTATAAGTAATCTTAATGTTAATAATTACTTCATTAAAATAAATATTTATGTGAAAACATGAATGTTTTCTATACATTCCTCAGTTCGATGGTAATGGTACATGCACCTTGCTCATAGATTTATTATCTATAGAATAATTATAACAAATTACGTATATTATTTATATATAATATAACATTTTATATATAATTTGGTTTGTAAAAATTATTTATAACCCTTCTTATAGATGGTAGTCTAGATGAATGTCCCAGTTATTCTTCCACTTTTTTAGGGATGAAACAAAATAACGTCAAAAAATAAATTAAAATTACCAAAAATTTATTATATGATATTTATCATATTTATTTATTTCATGTCTAAATATTACCATCCATCTAAATCATAAATGAAAAATAAATCACATCAATTTGTGGATATGCTAGTCCAAACGTACGCATATGAAATGTCAGCATTTTCTTATATATGGAAAGGTAAGAAGTAAAATAAGATATTATAATTATATAATTAAAAATATGTCATAAGTATCATATATAATGTTTATTTACATTTTAATAAACATAGATTATGTGTTTTAGTGAAAAATTAAATCCATCTGTTTATAATGGTGTAATATGCATGTATGAATAAACAATGATTTCGTTTCACAATTATTGGTGAAGGAGATAAATAAAGGACTCACCATCAAAATAATAATAAATTCGTTTATATGATATATTTATATTATTATATCACCAGTTTTATTAATTATTTTAAGTAATTATATGATTATATATTATAAAAACACTCATCTAGGAGATATACATATTCTTTAGGGAAGCTCTTTTGGATTGCACCTTATATCTTCTATGGATTGAATTTTCATCTCTCTAGAACCTTTATATCACATGGGAGATTTATAATAAGGTGCATGGAAATGTATTTTGAATGATAGGGATCTCATTAAAAGTGTGGAGGGGAGGGGAGGTTCTTCCCATTATGTAATGGATGGAGATGACATAATTTTAGTTTTTCAAAATATTAAATTATGTTAATATAATAATCAAAAAAATTGAATAAAAATTCTTCAAAAAAATAGAAAAATATATAGGGATAAAATGAAAACTTTATTAAGTATTTATAATATTTTTAAGTCATTTTAATAATTATAATTATTGGTTACATCTAATTTTACCCATTTTATCTCTTACCAAAAAAACTAAATTTTTAATGATATATTATCCATAATAAATAAAAATGATGTTGAAATTATCATATAATATTAATTATTATTATTATTATAAATATTAGATCAAATTAATATGTTTTTTATTTTAAATTGTTTCCAAAATTCATTGATAAAATAGCGCACAAAACATAAAAAACTATTTTCATAGAATTCATTTTCAGGCATACAACTATGTTTACATAAATTACGTGTCATTTGATGACTATTTTATAATAGTTAAAATTTTGATGGAATATATTATCTAAATCTTTAATAAAAATCATTAATAAATATATATTAATATAATTTAATATTTTAAAAACTCATTGTAAGAAAAAAATGGTTTTTAGAAGTCCTTATCTTTTTTACATTCAACTGATTTTCTTTTAATTTCTATGAAATAAAAATATGAATTAATTTTATACATATTGATAAAAAGTTTTTTATAATATATTTATTCATATTAATACACTTTAATCCAAAAACATGGTGATATTAATTAAATTAAATAATAAGATTAATTTTTTTGTATACCTTGATTATTTTAAAATCATTGTTATTTGTAAAGAAAGTTATAAAATAAATAAAATTTATTTGAAGGGATATAAATATAAAATTCTTATGGTTTTACATTCTAAACCCTAAAAAAATTATCCATTTAAATTTAAACAATACTATATAAAAAAAATTGGACACTTCATTCTCATTACATTTTAGGGTTCCTACATAACGTCTTTATATTTATGTTTTAGCAAAAAAATACATGTGTGTGGTCTTGGATACTAGAAATGTATATCTTAAATTCACAATTTCAATTGGATATTACTCATTAAAAATATCAAAAATTAGTTATATTAACAATGAGTTTTGTAAATGTGAAGGATATTGTATGTGCATCCTCAGGAGAGTTTCATGGAATACATCACAAACATGAAGGATATTGAGTGGAAACTCCTAGTAACAATAAACCATCCAAGGAAAATCAATAATTTCAATGGGGTAGATATATCATTGTCTAATAGTTCACTTAATTTCAAAATATCATAATCACAATCCCAATATATATACATAAGAATATATTTTCACTAATATTTAACTCAAATCCTGCTGATGATTAAACACATAAATTTCTATTCACTTCGAGATTCCATAATATGATGATAAATTACTCTAAAAATCCCTCATATGTCATTTTCTTGCTAAAGTCCCAATATATTTCTTTCACTATCATCAATAAAGAATTTTTTTATTTTTTTACATTCTTCTATAGGGTACTTAAAAATGATCCATTTTAATATTCAATTTAAATATAATGTTATAAAAAATATAAAAAATAAGGTGTTTATCCAAACCTACATTGAAATAAATAAAATAAGAACTCGGAATGTCATATAGTTTTTAATGGTCTAGTATGAATAAAAATATATATATTGATGATATAAAGTGATAAATCTCAATACCATATTCAATGCCTCGTGAATAAATCTCAAAAATATTGTAGTAAATCTCATATCCATATAAAATAAAAGAGTTTGTGGTAACCTATACAACCACACCATATCCTTATTGTATATCCTATAATTATGAAAAATATGTAAATATTCTATGAGGTAAATAAAATTTTTGGATTTTATAAGGTTATCAACAATAAAAAAAATAACATTTTTCTCTTTGTATATTTTGGGGAGTCCAATGATGAAATCCATGGTATTGTTTCCCCATTTCCAATATGGAATTGGGAAATGTAGTTACATCCCATTACACATTAGTCCATCTTCCTTAACATAATGGAGTTATAGTTATTAAGATACATGGTCTCCAATATCCCTTTTCATGTTATCCCAACAAAAATACTCTTTTAGATCTCCACACATCATCATACTTCCAGGATGAAGAGTGAATGATGATTTATGAGCCTCATCCAACAAATTTATCTTTAAATTTGATATTAATCGGAAAAATACATGGATTATAAAACTTATAATTCCATTATAATCATGGTTGATCAAAATAACATTTCAAATGTTCTTGTAAATTATTACATCCTCCTTTGATGCCACTTGAATCCTCATATAGATGGATGATATTTTATTCATCTAAGAAAGATATGATATGTCTCCTTTTATAATGATTTCAGAGATATATTTTGTAAATAAATAAACATTAGATCTATTTCAATCCTAATTATGGACATAATATCATTTTCTTTCTGAAATAATGTATTATAAAACTTTTTTACCTTCATGGGGTTTTAATTTATTGTGAAAGAATATTATTTAATCCTCTCCATACAACCCCTATGCCTCATATTCAACTCTTGGATGTGAATATATACATCACGATTATATAATATTATATATTTTACTTATTTTACTATACATACAATGAATCCAAATTCTTAATGATGAAATTAATGCATCTACATCTGATCCATGATTCGAGTAATTTTACTGTATAATTATAAATTGGAATGAGGAATATGCTATCACTATATCATTACATATGCCGATTCAACTTATCAATTTAATGGATGAATTACTATAAAATCATGCATGAAATAACCTCTGTATAATACATCATAGTACTATAGATTAATCTAAATTATAATTGGGGAAACTAAATATCCAACCATAAATGATGTTCCAACAATAAAATTTCTAGAATAAAGGAAAATCGAGAGATTCTAACCCCTGAACTCCTTGTCTTACCAACTTTTGTAGTTTATGCTCTAAAGTAACAATATGATCTACCGATGTCACCGTTGATATTCATATCATCTCTAAAATACATGACATGTGTGGGAAAATCTCATGTGGCCATGAGTATATATATACGATGTATTATGCCTAGAAAACTATAAAGGGTGTAAAAGAAAGATACAACAATGGTCTGCTAAACCATAAGAAGAGTGATATTAAAACCAAATGCATATATATTTATATATATTAAAAATATTAATCCAATGGAGAAAGAAATGGGATATTAATCTCCACATCCCATATAATTACCCATGTAATTATAAAAAAATTTGTTTTCATTATTGAATTAAAAAGTTATATTCGTTATAAACGTATAATGAAATAACTGTTATTTATGTAAATTAAAAAATATATTCTAATAGAATAGTAACCTCAAACATGAAAGTATACAAAAAACTCAAGTATCATAAAATTGATAATATGATATTTTAAATTTCTCATTTATAGGATATTATTTTCATTAAATGTAGTTTATTTTTTAATTCCAAACATAAAAAAATGTTTAGGGTGAGTTTTTAGTATTTTTTTATGATAAACTTTAATTTATGGTGAATATTGAAATATAGTAATCTATGTTATATATATATATTATAAGTTAAATAAACAATTTTGTGATTCATATCGGATGTAAGAACCATATTCTAACTTACCCATTAATTATTGAAATATTTTTAGATATAATGCTCAATATATTCATAGCCAAAAGCCTAAATAATAAACTACTGAATAAAATAATGAGAAAAAACCACTATCTTCCACTATAAATACTACCCATCATCACTTCTTCTCATTAGACCTCAAAGCCTCGTAACTTATTTAATTTCTTCCCAATTACCTTACCAAACTAGTCCACAATGTCCAAGAATTTTTTTGTGTCACCAAACATCCAAAACCAACTTCCATAAGGTGGTTCACAAGGATAGAAATTCCGGAGGTAAAATCCTCTTCCATTTTGTTTTATTTTCTTTTTAATTTCTTCTCTTTTATTTTTCTATCCCCACCACCCCATATATGATTCTCATGAAAACTATATAGCCTTTTTTATTATGTAATTTTTCAATATTTATGGGAAAATTCATCATAAAAACCCTTCACCACTCCATTTTATTCTTAAAATGAGAACATCTTCTATGATGTATAGATTTACCACCATCATGGATGATGCATTTTCATTTTTCATTATAAGCTTCTCAGACATCCATATTACCATTATAATGGTTAAATAATATTTTATTATACATATAATAATTTATTTAATGTTTTAGAACCATTATATAAAAATTTTATTAAATAAATTATATAATTTCAGGATTGTCGTAAAAACATCCAAAATAGACTAAGTAATTTTAATTAATATTTTATCTAATGATTCTTCCTCATATTACAAAAAATGATATATAGAATCATATAAAAATAATTAATCATAATACTAAAATTTACTTCCATGTTAGGATATTTTATTCCATTTGATAAGAAAATCCATAATGAACCATCCCTAGAATCTATGAAAAGAACACACCCGAAATGATGGAAATAACGAAATATTATTAATAAATCGGTGGAAAGATGTTTTTATATGGTAATATAATGTGTTCTAAACATTATTATAGATATTTAATTGATTAATAAAACTATTTAAACCATTATACATGGGGTTTAATAGATTTTATGTAATAAGAACCCCTGGTAAGGGGCTTTTCTTTAAAAAATATAATTTATATTTCTATTTTCATAAAATTAAAATGGCGTGTTTTTATGATTCATCTATTCTTATAGTGTGATTATATTCCTATTATTGGGAAATTTTTTATGATTTATGGTTTTACATATATCTCCATTCATTTCATTGTGTATTTTTCTGTTGGAGGTCGAAGGTAATTATTACTCTATGTGTAACTGCGATTGTTACACCAAAAAAGTAGTCATGAGGTTTACATTGTATGGTTCATGTGAGGATTAAAAATAATATGGTATCCATGAGGTTTAAAATATTAATTATTAAATTCCACATGTTACATAAATAATTTAATTATGTTTTCAATGTTTTATGTAAATCTATTGTTTTCACGAACTATGCATATGACACTTTATGGGCGATAAGTGTTTATTTATGAAAATGAATAAATATTTTTATATGTATTCATGGACTAAAAATTTTACTCGTTAATTTTATTTTCTTTATTGAGATTTTTTTCCAAATCCTCATTTAAAAACAAATCATTGGGTTCAGTGATGGGAAAGATAAAAGGAAAATCCAAGATGACTTTTGTCAAAAAAAAATCATGAAAAGATTTCATGTTATATTAAAAGCTTTTGTATTATGTAGGAAATGGAAAATATTTTATTAGTAATAGATTTGTCTGTTTTTTGGTTCATATGTATGAATTATGTTCCAATTAACTAAAACTCTAAACCTAAAATATCCTCAAATTTTAAAAAATGTGAATTCTTGACTAAGATCAAGATTATGTGATGTTGAATAGTCAGGTCCTTAGAGTTGTTATCAGAGGATATTTTAGATAAAATTTTGGTTAGAATGATTTCAAAAGAATACCATAAATCACTTTTACTGTATGGTTATTTTTAGATGATATATAATTTATATATTACCATTTTGTTCATAAAATATATGTTTCTTCACAATGGCTTTTCATAGAAGAAATTGGGAAGCTGATGTGTGAAGTCACTGAGATGATGATATATTTCCGAATTTGTTACCCAAAATGGTTGTAAATTGAAACATGTAGTTTTTATAGAAATGCATCAGCTGATCCTTTCTATAAATGTTGGTGGAATCCAAGAAAGGTAAAAAATAAAGCTACCAAAATGGAACATGATTATAGTGGAACCATTTATGAGGTAACACCCTATTACGCTCAGTGGAGCTTTTGATCTATTGGATTCTAAAGGATAGATTAAAGAACATGAAATGTTATTTTATGTTAGGGGTGTTTAGATAAAGAACTAGATAGTCTCGTTATTTACCATTTTCAAGGAGAATCCAACAAGTGGTGATCAATGGTCAATAATATCAGAGATGGTGATGAGATTTATTCCATGGTATGGGATGAATTTAAATATCATTCCCATTAAAAATATGTTCTTAATATGGTTCTAATTATGATGAAAAATATTATACATGAATTGATGAAAAATATGAAGATTTAGTGGCCATGTATGTAGAAACAATTACCTAATTTGAAAGGTATGCTCCAAATCTTATTCGGGATCCTGATAGTAAAATATATCATTTTTACTCAGGATTGAAACATAGAAACCAAATGGATTTATCCTACATGAATTAGAAATTTAGGAGAAACTTTTTTGATGTGTTGATAGGGTGGAAGTGTATTTTTAAAATGATCATGTGTACATTGAAAACATGAAGAATAAATTGTCTTGATAGAAAACAAGGGGTAAGATTCAGTCTAATAAATTGAAGGTACGAAAGTCTAGTTTCTAGTTTTTTGGGAAGTATGGTAAAAATAACCCTGAGGAATGCATTAAAATATAAAAGATGTTTTTTTAATGTGATATGTATGCAAATTTGGCCCAATATTTCAATAGAAATGAGCTTATTTATGGTATGATTAATTTTGATAAGAAAAATGAAATGTTTTTAAAATTTTGTGAGATGGGTCACTTTGAAAACACAACCCTAAATAAAGATTTTAATGATGGGAACCAAGAATATTATAAGTCGGAAGGTGTACTAAATTACATTGTGAAAACGTCAGCAGATGTTGGGCCATCCAGTGAAGTGGAATCAGGTACTTTGTTTGTTTACTCAAATTTTTCTAATGTCTTATTTGATATAGGGTGTAAAAATTCCATTATTTATGATAAAAGTTCTTGTAAATAAGAAATTTTACCCCATAAAATTAGATCAGAACATGTGGTAAAAAATACTATGGAGAAATATTAATCTAAAATTTCTTTGTAAAAATAATCTTATTTTTTTATGTGTTAATAAATTGCCTAAAAACCTCATTGATTTCCCTTGGTTGAGTTTGATGTTATTCTGGGTATGGAATGGTTTTTTATCATGAAAAGATTGATTATATATCTAAAGAAGTTATTTTTTAGAAAGATTTTCATTTTGACTACAATAATGAATTGATATCATTGAAAACATATTAAAACGTTCAGAAACTACTATAATATGGAAATGAATGTTATCTTGAACATATTGTAGAAAACGGAGCAGTTTAGGGTATTGATGTACCGGTGGTAAATGAATACTTAGATGTATTTTATGATGATTGTTTCAATGTTATACTTGATCATGAAGTATAATTTACTATTGATTTAGTTATAGATTATAATCAAATCTTAAAACCCCCTTATCGAATGACTCAAGTGGAATTACAAGAATTGAAAAATCAATTTTATTAATTTCGTGATAATGGATTCCTTCATCCTATTGCCCCACCATGGTTTGATCATATCATATTCATTAAAAATAATTATGGTTCCCTAAAAAACTGCATTTATTAGGGGGATTTTAATTACATTGATGTTAACAATAAGTATCCATTACCACATATCGATTCCTTTTTTGATCATCTATAGGGAGCTCAGCATTTTTCCATGGTTGACATGAGATCACGGTACCATCATCTGATGGTAAAGGGGGATGACATTATAAAAAATTCATTCCATACTAGATATAGTGAATATGAGTTTTTTGTTTTTCCCTTTGGATTTGAAAATTCCCCAGATGTATTTATGGATCTTATGATTAAAATATGCTATGATTTTTTTGATAAGTTTATTGTTGTTTTTATTTATGATATTTTTGTGTTTCTCAAAATTTATAAATATCATGAAAAATATTTATTTATGCTCCAAAAAACACTCAATGAAAACAAGTTGTATAGGAAATTTATCAGATGTTAATTGTTGTTGCAACAGATTTATTTTCATTGGAACATTTTAAATAAGGATGGATTAACATTTGATCCTTCCAAGACAAAAGTTGTTGTTGAATGGAATGGACTTAAAAATTTAACTGAGATTCCTAGTTTTCATGGATTAGTAGTATATAACCTATGGATTTTTAAGAACATTTCATGGTTACCTAGATATCTAAATATATTAACATATAAATGGTTTAAATTTATTGGGATAGAATAATGTGATGTTTTTTCAAGAACTGAATATGAGATTGTTTAATTCTCCATATTTGTTGTTCCATTCCATAAATGGTTATTTGTTCATATACTGTGATGATTCATTGAGATGATTGGCTTTTTTTCTAATCCATAATGATAAGGTAATTGCTTATTCTTTAAGAAAATTGACAAATCATGATTTATGTTATTCCACAAGTGATTTGGAAATACTGATTTTGGTTTTCAATTTAAAAAATTTAGTGGATTCATTTATATGGTGCTAAATTTGAAATATATATTGGCCATATATATTTTAATTATATATGTTTACTCATAAGTAATTTAATATAAGGCTGATAAGATGGCTGGAACTGGAAAACAATTATGATTTCATAATAAAATACCATTCAAGAAAAGATAAAAAATTGGTGGATGCTTTGAGATGAAAAATTGATGCTAATTTAACCATTATACCTTAGAAACATGACCCTTGATTGATTATTTGATGAATTTTGAATTTTTTGTTTTTTATGCTGAAAATTTAACTATCTTTTAGGTGATAGTGTAGTCATCTTTCTCAGACAGTGTTTGGTAAGTGTTGAAGGATGGCCGGGAGTTGTAGAAAAAGGTAGAATTTGTTAAAAAGGGTATGTTTACAGAATATTAAATTGAGGAATATTCTGTTTTGATATTTGAGATGAGTTATTTTTCTTATTATTCCCATGTGAAGAAAGAATTGTTATGTGAAGCTCATAGTTCACCATTTTTAGTTCATCCTAGAAGCACTAAGATATACAAAGATCATTCGGAGTATTACTAGTGGGATGGAATGAAAAGAGATATTTCTAATTTTATTAGGAAATTTTTTACTTTTATAGAGGTTAAAGAAAAGATACACCTACAAAATTGGATTATTCATCATTTTCCAGTACTAGAGTGGAAATGGGAAAATATATCCATGGACTTCATAGTGGGACTACCAAATACTTATTAAGGTAACAATATGATTTGGGTTATTATTGATCAACTGAATAAATATTCACATTTTATTCCTATTCAACATACTATATCATTAGATCTGCTTTGTCAACCATACCTCAAAGAGATTTTATGATTACATGGAATTCTTCTCTCCATTTTATCATCCCTTTTTCCAAGTTTCACCTCTATCCTTTGGAAGGCCTTCAAAAGTAATTGGAAACTAAAGTAAATTTTAGCAAGGTATTTTATCCCCAATAAAATGGTGTGTCAGAATAAACAACTTAATCAATGAGGAAATTATTTGATCTTGTTCGATGGATTTCCATGGGATTTGGGATCAACATCTATCTCCAGTTTAGTTTTATTATTATAATATTTTTTATTCTACTATAAAGATGGAATTTTTTGATGGATTAAATGTAAAGTGCTGTCAAACTCCATTAGTATGGGATGATGTTGGGAAAAAGAACATGATGTGAACCAAATTTGTATAGGATGTGGCTGAGAAATTCAAAATTATCATGCAACACACGAGGACATCGTAGAGAAGGCATAAAATTTATGGAGATAACCATAGAAAGGATATTTATTTCATTTTATGAGATAATATTTTCCTTAAAATATCTCCATGAAAAAGTGTTATTTGTTTTGTTAATAACTGAAATCTAATTCCACACATCATTGGACCATTTGAAATCCTAGATAATATTTTACTATTTTCCTACCAGGTATATCTGCATTTAAGATTATCTCAGGTACAAAATGTTATTCATGTTTTAATGATGAGAAAGTATGTGCCTAATTCATCTCATGCTTTGATCCCATAAGTAGTTCATCCATAGGATGATCATCACTCATAAAGAGAAACATGTCTATATTCTTGATTTTAGAGACAATGTATTGTGTAATAAGGTAATTCAATAGGTTAATGTATTGTGGAGAAACCAAATGGTTTAAGAAGAAATTGGGGAATTTGAAAATTCTATGATGTAAAGGTACCATGACTTGTTTAGTAAGTGAATAAAAAATTCAAGGACCCAATTTCTAGAAGGGGGATAGGTTGTTAAATCCCAGGTACTTATAAAATAAATTGTTTTCATTCAAAAATTAAATAGCTAAATTCACTCTAAATGTATAATGAAAATAATTATATTTATATAATTTAAGTAATATACAATAATATGATAGTAACCTCACCTAAGAAATTATAAATAAATTTTATGTATCATAAAATTGAAAATATGTTTATTTATATCATATAAAAAGTAAATAAATATTTTGAAGGTTATAAATTATGTGTTGGTATTTTTGTGAATAATACATTTTAATTTATAAAAACATAATTAATTTAATGATTTATAATAAATTTTTTTCATAAAATATATTCATGTCATTAAATTTATTTAATTAGGATAATAAAATAATTCTCTGAGACCTAAATTAATCGTTCAATTTTTTTTAAAATTAGTTATAATTTTGAAAATGCCATTTTTTGAATAAATTATGATTTTAATTAAAAATTAAATACCTCATATTTAGGAAATTATATTCATAAAAATAAATTCAGTTTTTAATTCTACTTGTTGAAAAAAATTTGCGGGAGATTATTTGTTATTTTTTCGGAAATAGATGTTTTTTTTGAATGGTGAAATATGGTAATATACGATATATATACATTTAAATTTAAATACTGTATTCCTTGAGTAATCATAGATGTAAACACAAAAATATTGAATATTATTCCATTATTTTAATATATATAATTATAATTCTAACACTATTTGTAATTTTGATCCAAAATAATGAACTAATGAATAAAATAATGAGAAAACACTCATATCATCGACTATAAATACCACCCCTTTCCACCTCTTCTCGTCACACATAAATTCCTTTTAGATTTTCTATTTTCTACCCAATTAACTTCCCAGGATTTTCCCCCACATCCATGACCTTTTTGTCTCCCCAAAATGCCAAATCTAAGTACCTTAAGATGGTTCTTAAGGAGATTAATTCATGGGGTAAAATCCTCATTCATTTTATTTTATTTCCATTTTAATTTATTTTATTTCCTTGTCCTATCCTAATCTCCACTTATCCAAGTGGATTGAAAACACTATTATCTTAAATATAATATAATTTCATTATGTTTATGGAAAATTAGTCATCAAAATTCTTCTCCTCTCCCTTTTAATCTAAAAATGTGAACATCATTCGTGATGTGTTGATATAACACCATTGTGGACGATACATTTTCATTTTCATTTATTTTCCTTAGGGATGGTCATAAAACCATTTTTATGGTAAAATCATATTTAATTATTTATATTATATGGTATATAATTTTCTATAACCACTATATAAACATGATATTATTTAAAATGGTATATGTTTGTAATGGTCGTAAAAACTGCAAAAGAAACGAAATCATTTTCATTAATGCTTTATTTAATGATTCATAATCAAATAAGAAAAAAAAATTATATTTCACAATTTATAAATATTGAAACATAATAATACAATTTAATATCACTTCATGATTTCTTATTTCATTTGAGAATAAAATCCATAATGAATCTACCATGGAAACCATGAAATGAATGCACCTCATAGGATGGAAATAAAAAATATTATATATAAATGTGTTCAATTATGTTATAACATTTTAATATATGGAATTATAAACTTCTATATAGTCCGTTAATATATTAATAACAATCTTTAAAACATTATATAGGAGGATTGAACACATTTTAAGTAAGTAGAACCAGAGTTAAGGGACTTTTCTATAAAAATCCACTCTTAAATTTCTATTTCTATAAAATATAAAAGGAATTTTTTTTTGATGAAAGTGTTATTAAGTTATGATTTTTATGGTTATTGAGAGTCTTTTATGATAAATTGTGGGACATATATCTCCCTCTAATACATTGGGAATGTTTACTGTAGGGGTCGACCATAATGGCTACTCAAAATGTAACTACAATGGTTACACCATAAGGTAGTCATAAAGGTTACATTGTAAGGTAAATATGAGGGTTGAAAATCATATGGTAGAAATTAGAGTTACAATAATAATAATCTATTTCAACAATTTACATAAATTATTGATTTATTATTTCTGTGCTTTATGAAATCCTTTTTTTCAAAAAGTATGTATATGATATATTATAGGTGAGAAGTATTTCTTTGAGAAAATAATTTCATATTTTTTATAAGTATTCATGGACTAACAATTGATATCATTATTTTTTTATACCCTAATGATATATTTATTCTAATCCCATTTTTTAAAATGTTTTCATGAGGTCTAGGGATGGGTATGTGAAAATGATAGGCCAAGATGAATGTTGTGAAGATTTTTCAGGAAAAGATTCCATGTTTTATTAAAAAAAATTATGTTATGGAAGAAATGGATAAAATTTTACTAGTGAATAATTTTTATGATTTTGGGTTGATATTTATGTATTATTTTCTAATTCACATGAACACTAAACCAATATTATCATCAATGTGAAATAATGTAAATTATTTATTAAAAATCAAGATTAGATATTGTTAAAATCCAATTTCTTTATAGTTGTTATCAGAGTATGGTGTAGAAACAATTGTGGGGTAGGATAATGTTAATATAATACTAATATATAACATTACTCTATGGTTAATTTTAAATGATATTTATTTAATATATTTCCATTTTTTTTAATCAAAGATATGTCTGTTCGAAATGGTTTTCACAAAAGAAACAGGGAAGCCTAAGTATGAAGGCAGCAAGAGGATATTATATTTATGAATCAACAACAAAGAATGGTGGGAATTAGAACCAACTATATTGTGACAGAAATGGATTATTTTAGGTATAACGTAAATGGTTGTGGCATATATGTAAGAGAACAACTAGAGCTACCACAAATTAACATGATAACAGAGAAACATTTTATAAGAAAACACCCATTCTTTAAATGGATATTCTATCCAATGGTGGGTGAATGGTGTATTAAATCCCATGAAATGATAAATTATGTCATGGAGTGTTTATATAATCAATATATTAGTCTTTATATTTAACATTTTTAAGGTGAAGGTGAACAGTGGTGGTCAATTGTTAAGAATATCAACGATAGTGAGGATATTGATGTCTTGGAATAAGAATAATTTTGGAATGTTTTCCTTGAAAAATATTATCCTATGGTCTTTCGACTTAGTATGGAAAATAAGTTCCTTGACTTTAAACAAAGGGGGATGTTTCTGAGGTCATGTGTGAAACAAACCTCACCCAATTGGAAAGGTTTTCTAAAAATTTTATTTAGAATCTTGATAGTAAAATCAAAAGTATTTACTCATGATTAATGCCAACATAATGAAGGGATTTGGCCACTCATGAATTTAAATGTTATGGGAAACTTTTTCAGTGTGTTTTGTGGGTATAAATGGAGTTTTCTAATGACACATGTAAATTGAAAGTAAGAAGAATAAATGGAAAAAATGAAAGGAAATGGTTAAGTGTCAACGAAAATAATATGAAGGTAAGAAATTCCAGTTTCGAGTTGGTGGAAGTGTGGTGAAAACACCCTGGGAAATGACATGATAAATTTGGGAAGTGTTTTCAAGGTGGTAAGATTGGATATATTTCTTAATATTTAAATGAAAATGATATTTGTGATGGTATTTTTAATTCATATAGGAAAACTATAAGGTTTTTTATATGTGGTGAGATGGGTCATTATGTAAATACCCATACCCCCATGAAATATCTAAATGATGGGAATCAGACATATTATAAAAAGAGAGGTATATATAATTAATTTTTTATAATGTTATTAGATGTTGGCCCATCCAATTATGTGGTATCAGCAACTTTGTTTTTTTACCCGGGTTTTTCAAATGTATTATTTTATATAGGTGCTACACAATCCATTATTTCTGAGAAATTTTCTTGTAAGATAGAAATTTCCACCCATGAAATGTAATCATTACATAAGGTAGAAAACACATGGGGGATAATAAGGAAAAATGAAATTATAATAATCTTCCTGTTGGTATCTGTGGAAATTCATTATCAAAAAACATTTTGTTTCTTACTTAGTATGGTTTGATGTTATTATGAGTATGGAAGAGATTTTTTTATCATATTGTGATTGATTTTAGAGAAAAAAATTATAAATATTATAGTTTGTATAAATAATAAAACCATACCATGGATAAAATATTTGGAAGCTGAGAAGCTGTTAAAATATGGAAATGAATGTTATCTTTCACATATTTTTGAAACCCTAGGAACAGTTCAGATTAATGATGTGATAGTGGTAAATAATTACCTAGATTTTTTTGGAGGAGTTAAATAGTTTTATTCCTAATGGAGAAGTTGAATCTACGATTTACTTAGGTCTTCCTAATCCAATCTAAAAAACCCTTTTCAAATTTCCCATGTGGAACTTCTAGAATTGAAAATTAATTTGTATGTATTTCTTGATAATGGTTCCATTAATCCTTTAACTTCACCATGGGTTAATCAGGTTTTGTTCATTATAAACTAATATGTTTACAAGAGACATAGTAATTATTATAGATAATTTGATAACATTACTGTTAAGAATAAGTTTCAATTTCATTATATTGATGACTTATTTTCTCATCTTTAAGGCACTCAGTATTGTTCCAAGGTTGACTTCTCATCCTACTACCACCAGATGAAGGAGAATGAGGATGATATTTAGAAAAAATCCATCAATACTAAATATGGTAATTATGACATTATTTATATTCCCTATTGTTTGAAAAAGTCCCATGTTGTATTTATGTATAACGAATAAAATCTTTCATGAATTATTGGATAAGTTTTTTGTTATTTTTATTGAAGATATTTTGGTTTTTTTCAAAATATATGAATATCATGATAAACATTTAAGGATTTTCTTCATAAATATCAAAGGAAAAAGGTTATTTTGATAAATTTAGAAAAAATTGGTATCTAGAGTATTATTCTCTTAGGAACATTGTAAATAAGGATGGAAAAAAATAAATCCCTCTAAAAAAGTGGTTTATGGATTGCCAGACCAAAAACAATTACATAGATTCATTGTTTTCTCGGATTAGATGGATATTACTAAGAGTTTGTTAAGAAAATTTCACGGTTATCTAGCCCATTAACTTTGTTAACATGAAAAAGGTTTTAAATTTTTTGGATAAAATAATGTGATGTTTACTTTCAAGAACTAGAGGAAAGATTGGTTAATGCTTCAGTTTTGGCCACGCCATATATAATTTGATATTGTTTCATCTATAGTGATGATTCATTTATAGTAATATTTTGTGTTATGATATAAAATTATTGCATAATTTCTTATGATTTATAATAATTGAATAATCATGATTTAAATTATCCCATACCTTATTTATAATTAGTAGCTATGGTTTTCAAATTAAAAATTTGTATAAATCATTTATGTGGATCCAAATGTGAAATATATACTGACCATTAATGTTTTTAGTCTATATTAAATCAAAAATAATTTATCATGATGTAGAGAAGATGGATTGAAGTAATAAAAAATTATTATTGCACAATCAATTACCATCTTGGAAAAGAAAGAAATTGGAAGATGCTTTTAGATGAAAAAATTAGGATACATTAACCATGTTATTCTTGGAACATGACCCTTTTATTAATGATTTGATGTAATTATTCATGGATGTTGATGGTGTACGAAGTTCCTCAATTTTGTTTCTGGTGTCAGTATAGTTTTCTATCTCAAATAGAATAATGAAATCCTAGATGGAAGATCCTGAGTTGTAGAAAAATGTAGAAATTGTTAAAAAGTTTTTGTTTCCAAAATATGACATTGATAAATATTGGGTTTTTATATTTGGGGAGTGATTATGTGTGCCTTCTGATTCTCAGCAGAAGATGGAATTGTTATTTGAGGCTCATAGTTCTTCATTTTGAGTTCATATGGGCATCAATATGATGTAAATATATATCATTACTGGTTGGATGGAATGAAAAGTGATATTTCTAATTTTACAAAGAAATGTTTTAATTGTAAATAGGTTAATGCATAGAGACAACTACTAAAAGGGATGATTCAAACATTTCAAGTACCATAGTGGGAAGGTGGACATTGTGATGTGACTAAAAAATGATTCCCAAGGTGATAATTTGCTTTGGGTTATTATTTATCAAAAGACTAGATCATCACATTTTCCACCTATTCGATATATAACTTCATTAGATCATATATCTCGACTATACCTCAAATAGATAGAAATGTTATGTGGAGTTCTTCTCTCCATTTTATCTTACTGTGATCCCACATTCACTTATATCTTTCAGAAAGGCCTTAGTAATTCATTGGGAACTGAATTCAATTACAAAAAAACCATTCATATGCAATCATATGGACAGAAATAATGAATAATTTAGAAACTGGAGTATATTCATTGAGCTTGTTTAATATATTTCCAGGGGAGTTAGGATAAAAATATTTCTGTCGTTGATTTTTCTTATAATAACAATTTTCATTCCATTATAGAGATGGCCCCCTTTGAATCATTATATGGTAATAAATGTCATACTCTATAACTTTGGGATGCATTTGGGGAATAGATGTTTACGAGACCATAATTAGTAGAGGAGGTCGCTGAGAAAGTGGAAATGTTCTTGCAACACATGAGGATAGCTCATAGTAGGCATAAATTTTATGTTGATAAATAGTTTAATGATATTTCTTTAAAGGTCGGTTATCATGTTTTCATAAAAATATATCATTGAAAAAGTTCTATGATTTTTTTTAAGAATTGAATTAAATTTCCAAATATTATTGGACATTTTAATATCCTAGAGAAAGTTGGACCAAATTCCTACCGATTAGATTTCATCTAAGTTTTTCTCAGGTAAAAAATGATTTCCATGTTTCAATGTTGAGAAAATATGTGATAGATTCATCTATTATTTTTATACTAAAATTAGTTTCATTGTAATAAAACCTTTCTTATAAATAGTATTTTTTCCAGTTTATTGATTGTAGTGAGACAAAATTGCAGAATAATGTAATTCACTAGGTTAATGCTTTGTAGTGAAAGCACCGAATAAAGGAGAAACATGGGAATATGAATATTCAATGATTGAATTATATCCTCAGTTGATTAATAAGTGGATAAAAATTTAAATTATTTAATTTCTAGAATAGGGGATATAACAAATCATGTACTTATAAAATAATTTCTTATCATTTTGGAATTAAATAGTTAAATTCCTTATAAAGGCATAACGAAATTAGTGGTATTTATAGAAATTATGGAATCTATATTAATATAATAGCAACCTAACCTTTGAAATTATAAATATACCTCATTTATCTTAGAAGTGAATATAATATATATTTATATCATTGAATAAGAACATAAATGTTTTGAAAGTGATAAATAAAATGTTGGTATTTTTTTGAAATAAAAATATATATTAATAAATTTATAATTAGATTTATTATTTAAAATTAGAACTATTTTCATAAAATTCATTCATAACATAATATATTATTGTCTTATGATGATATTATAATTTTATGAGTCCATGATTATTCATTCATAGTGTTATAAAAACATTTATAGTTTTAAACATTGTGTTTTTTGAATAAATTATGATTTTTTTTTGAAATAAATTATCATATTTTGGAACATATTCCCCTAAAAAGAGTTCATTTTTTTAATTATAAATGTTGAAAAATGGTTTGGGTGAGTTTTTGGGATTTTTATGAAATAGATGAATTTTTGTGAATAGTGAATTATGGTAATTTAATGTATATATACATTATAAGTTAAATAAACTATTACATGAGTCATAACTAATTTAAGACACATAATCTAGAATAAGTCTTCTTTATTTAAATATATAAATTTATAATTCTATAAATATTCATATTTCTAAGCCGACATAATTAACTAATAAATAAAATAATGAGAAAACACCCCTCTCCCCCAATATAAATACCAACCCTCGCCACCTATTCTACCCACACCCTAATTCCTTATAGCTATATTATTTCTACCCAATTCCATTCCCAAGAATCTCCCCCACATCCATAAACATTTTCCCCCACCAAAATTCCAAAACTAATTTCCTTAATAGATTTCTAAAGAAGAGGAATTCAAGTGGAAAAATCCTCTTTCATTTTATTTTATTTTATTTTTAGTATTTTTTATTTTATTATTCTCTCCTCGCCTCACTTTATCCAGTTGTAATTAAGACTCAATTATCAAATATATATATATATATACTAATTTTATCATTTCTATGTAAAAAATCATCTTCAATCTCATTCCTATATCTATTATATTCTTAAAATAATAACATTTTCTGTGATGTATAGTTTCACCACAACCATATACGATATGTTTTCATTTTCCATTACTTCCTTCAAAGATTTTTATAAATCCGTTATTATAGTTAAATCAGATTTTATTATAAAAATATATTTTATATAATTTTTTTAACCATTATATAAACAGATATTTTATAAAATAAAATAATTTCATGATGGTCGTAAAAACCCAAAAAATAATCTAACTAATTTTCATTAATGTTTTATCTAAGGATTAATCATAATATAAAAAAATGTTATATTGAATAATTTAAATTTCTAGAAGAATTAAAATACCATCTCATTTAACATCTAGTCTTTGGCTTCAATTAAATAAAAAAATCCATAATGAACCAACCATGGAAACCGTGAAAAAAGGCACCCAAAACGATGGAAATAAAAACATATTATTAATAAATTGTTGGAAAGTAGTTATAATATTGTCATATAAGGTATTATAAACATTTATATAGTTATATAATTGATTGATGACACTCTTTAAACCACTATACAATAGGTTTTAATAGATTATCATTAAGATGAATCAGATGTAATGGGATTTTCCTTCAAAATCATCTTTTAAATTTCTTTTTTTTCAAAATTAAAAAGTAATGTTATTATGAAGTATGTATTATTTTATTTTATGATTATGTAATATTTATTGGGATTTTTTTAATAATTATGGGACCTATATCTCTATCCAATTCATTGGGTATGTTTATGTTGGAGGTCGACCGTAAAGGTTACTCCAAGTGTAACTGTGATGGTTACACCATAAAGTAGCCATGAGGGTCACATTATAAAGTAGTTGTGAGGGTTAAAAATCATATGATATCCATGAGGGATACAATATTAAGTAACTAATAACCAAAGTTAAATAATATATTTTTTATTTTTTCTATGTTTTATGGTAATCTCTTATTTTCAAAAAGAATGTATCTGATACGTTATGGTTGAGGAGTATGTCTTTTTGAAAATGATTTGATATGTTTATAAATATTCATGGAATAATGTTCCATATACTTCTTTTTATTTCCCTTATTTAATTTTTTCTATTCATACCATGTTTTAAAATGTTTTTAACTAGGTTTAATGATTGGTAAGAGAAAGGGAGAAGCGTGAATGAATGTTTTCAAGATTTTTCGTGAAAAATATTTCATGTTTTATTAAAAAAATTTATGTTATAGATGAAATGTATACTGTTTTATCAGTACCCTCATTTTATGCCTACGTATTTATATGTATGTATTATGTCCATATTCAGTAAAACTCTAAACTGAAAAAATCATCAATGTGAAAGATATCATATTTGTGACTGAATCTCAAAATATTGTTATGTTTAAATGATATGTAATTATAGCCCATCCCAATACGGTGATTATAGAAGTATCTTAAAGGTTTGATCATTGATGCCTAAATTCTCAAATTTTTTTCTTAGAACCTGACTGGAGGATCCACACCTTGATACTACACAGTACAGCTTGAAGGAACATGATATTTTAGTAGAGTAACCACACCCTATTAAATCCAGGGGATTATAATCAAATGTTATAGGACCCACAATTTATTATCAAATGTGTTTTAGTTATAATTTCTATAAATTACATGTTCCCTTATTCAATAAGAATGTACCACTATATTTATGGAGGACCTACACCTCACCGCTGTGATGCATAGTCTAGGGGGCACAATCTTTAGTAGAGTATATGTAACCTAGTACTTAAGGGTGTATCACTCAATAAGTGAAAAGATTATAAGATTATCATACCATGGTGAAAAAGGGTTTTCCAACATCGACTTCCCTTTGAATATCTACCCTAAACAACTGTTACAGTTCCATGGTCTCATGATGAAGATTCATGCTCATTTCACGTCATTCCATATCTTCAAATCCACTACAAGGGAGACCATATCATTTAATAGATAAAACTACTCATGATAGGATACTCATGGGTAAATTAAAGTCTAAAAAATGTGATATGGAATTTGGATGTCTCTAAGAAGGGTAAACTATATAAAACTAGCATCACACAGTGTGTGGCCTAACCGAGGCAACTGAATGTGTGCTAGCATGAACATTTCATGGCTATCCTTGTAGTACTGCTTGACATTTAAGGTTACTACATGAAATATACCATCCAACCATGGTCTTCGGGTTTTGTTCGTGTAGAAGGCATGGAATGTGGTTGTACCGAAGTATAGGGTCATGTATTTTACTGTCGATTATGCCTATGTACACCTGGCCTTCCCATTCCCTTAGTGATTCCAATGAATGTGTATTCTAGGAGTACATATTGAGCCACTATCCCAAATTCACACAATGTGCATGGGGTAATACATTGTTTTTCATTATCATATCAAAACCCATAACTGCCAAAACCATGGGTCTATATGGAATCTTCTCCTAGATAATACATTATGTTGTAGGTTTTTTCACCAAAACCCTAGGAAGCTTCACGTTTCATCACCAGAAATCCTTCATTGATTTTGTATTCCTCAATTGACAGCGAGTATGTCAAATATAGGCTCTTCATTTCTTGATCAATCACCATTGGTGGTAATTTGGTCACTCGAACCACACCAAACTTCTCCCTTCACATTGTACCACATTGACCACCACTCTAAAATCCAAAATCCATTGAGGAATCACCCAGACTCAACAAACCATCCCAGTACATCTTCAAATTACCATCCTGATCATCATTAACCAATTCACCATGAATATAGGGGTTCAATCATGATCGAACCTAAAACAACAATGTTGACCTGCCACCCTGTGGGCCAATGGTGTAACGCCCCGACTCCAGAAGCTCAGAGCCGGTGTATTATTTTAATACATTGGCATGATTACATAGAATCGTGTCCCCACAGAACGATCAGTATAATAGTATTAGAAAATATACTACATACATGAACTTTACATCATAATTTTTATCATAAAACACAGCATAGATAATCCTTATAAAATTCCATTATTCCCCTAGATTAAACCTCCAAATAAATCATAACACACTTCTTGGAATCTCGGGAAAATAAAACATAAGAAATGGGTGAGATTAAATGTTAATTAAGGATAAAAAATATAGCAGAAGCTATAACAAAATACCATAAATTTTTAAAGATGGGTACAAAATTAAAAAAAATCCTTTAAAACATTATATTCAGCATATTATGGAAATAATAAATAAAATAATTCAATTTAAATATTCCCAGGGATATTATACTAGTCAAAAAAATGACATGTAAAATAATTAACTAATCACATAGCGAGGGAATTCATAATATCTGACATATTAAACATACAGTTAAGGCTTCGGTCAAGAGACTAGACAAAATTTGGTAATACATCAGCCAAAACCAAAACATAACTGTATAATGAGACTACTAATGCATAGAGGGGCTATAGTTGGCCCCACCTGATACTTATAAATTTTAATCCATTCCTCTAATGAAAGGGGTAAATCATATCTAACATAAACATTCATATTAAAAATAGCATATGAATTTCAAAACTTAAACCATAATACCAGGATGGTATAAAAATAGTACATCCACATTAAATCATATCATAAATAGTTCCATATAATATGGAAAATTTTATTATAATAAATCATCCTCAATCAAGAATAATATCCCTAAAAGGATGTTGACATAGTTGAAAATAAACAGTAAAACTCATTGAGAGAAATAACCATTTTTCATCAAATCAAATAAAAGTCATGAAATATATAAAGGAATTCATTTAAAAGATATTTTTGAATAAAATTCTTCCATACCTCTTTGAAACTTCTAAAAAGAAATAATATTTTAAAACAATCATCTCCATGAAAATAAATCCATAAAAAGATTTTGGAAATATGGATTTTAATTAAATATATTTAGAAAAATAAATCAATAAACCATTTAAAATGTTGATCTTGTTCGGAATAACATCTATAAAATAATAAAATATTATTTTTGAAAATATTTTTCGGAAACATGTACATGGATGAATAATATTTCACACTAAATACTAACATATAAGAAATCTCGGATAATAATGAGATTGAGGATATAACCATTATCTTAGGTCAGATACTCTCGATAAATTTCTGAAACTCTTGTATAATGTTTTTAAACATATTTTTAACTTATATAAGAATCCTAATAATATTTATGATATCATATGTGATTGTTTTATGATTTTACATTACTCATTTATTAACTATTCCATGTCAATGAAACATTTTGGGTAATAATCACGTTGTTTATCATATGTTTTTTGACTTGTTAGTCTTGATCATATTAATTAGATACTGATTTAATTATATAGAGAATGTATAATATGATTTATAAATCATATATATTTTTAATATAAATATATATGATAGATAGATATATTAACTAGAATACACCATTCATGGTTATCGTAGACCGTACATATGCATGAACGTTGTTTCCATTTTCTTATCGCATTACAGGGGAGTAAGTGAATGAGATATATATAAATACATATATATATTTATTTAAATTATTGTAGTAGCATTATTATGTCATATATTTTATAATTATGCATAATATATATATTTTTATAATCAGTCATGGATGGTGTACGTGGAAGATAAGTCTCATCACTTTGTGGAGATGGTAAGGCATACGTACTCACGAGTGACAGTATTATTTCCTTAATTGTTTAATGGAATTTATTTGTATGGAATATGAGTTATAAAGAAATAATAATATTTAATATTGATTATTTTTGTCTTTTATATTCATCATTATACCCATCTAAATAATGTATTGATGAAAAACAGTTTACACCCCGTCGTGGAGACAGTAAGACGTATGTACGCACGCATGGTGGTATTGTTTTTCATATGATGGGTAAAAGGAATAATATGGATGTACTGTAATAATAACAATATATTAAAATATATTATATTCTGTATTTATTATTATAGTATGGTAACAATAGAGCAAGAGGAAGTAGAAGAAGAAAAGATCATTGAAATAAGGGATAAAACGATTACCTCTTCTTCATGCGTCTCTTTTTGAATTGAACAAAAGGACTCTATAAGATGGTTTTCTACCTAAATAGTTTCCTCTATGATGATGTGAGGAAATTTGGGAGGAGATGTTTCTAGTGTGTTTCCAAGCCAAAGATCATTGGAGGTGTGAATTAAAGAGAAGGATAAGTGCCCTCTTATAATAGATGTGAGTGGAACTTTATGAGAAGTGTGATATATTAATTTATTATAAACTAATTTTCAGTTTATAATAGTTTTAAACTGATTTATTTCATGGATAATATTATTATGGGTCTAAATTATGTCATCTAATTAAATTTAGACAATTTTTGGTCGTGAAATTAACATTATATTTTGGGATTATCCTTTACATAAACAGTTTACCTCTTATAGTGTCTTCTTGTATTTTTATACTATAATGTTAATTAAGTTACTATAAAATTCCAACAGAATATCAAGTGGGTAATTAATGGAATTTTTAACATTATATAATTCAGTTGAAAGAATATAATATTTTTAGTATTTTTATATCATCAAATAAAATAGTATTTGTTTTAAAATCTCATTTATGTCAATTTTGACACTATTTATTAATTTAATTTTTTTAGTCATATAAACTTGATCCCTTCAAAATAAATGCATCAAATCAAAGATAACATGTCATATTTGACCAAAAAAATTATTATGTTATAAAAACATTCAAATTATATATATTTTAAAATTTATAATATCATTTATTTGATTCTTTCAAAAATAATGAAAACACTACATCATTATTATGTCATAAATAAATTTCATCATTTAATTTATTAAAATTAAAAATAAAATACCATGATGTAGGACATATTTTTATATTTTATATTAATATTTTTAGTTAAATATGTCACTTATATAACTCTAATTAATACTGTTTTAGTAATAAGATATATTTTTATGTTATATTTCCATTTAATTTAAAATAAGTATTATAACATCATTTTCAAACACAAGGGGCTCCATGGGGTCCTAAAATAATATTATGGATTATCATGGTAGGAAATATATCATCTAATAGGATTAGGACACATGTTAGTCTATTTTTATATAATTCTAATATTATTTATACCCTAATTTACCATATTTACCCTTTAACCATGGTAAATATAATTTTTTTACAGATGTTACTATTACTAATGTCCAAATATAAAAGATTACAATTTAAATAATTTGAACCTTATTATTTCAAATATGGATTCCATTTTTTCAACAACAAAATATAGAATTACCAGAAATTAAATTAAAATTAATTTCTATTGTCAAAACTAAAAAGCTAGTTTTTAATAAGTAAAAACTATCAAAATATTGACATATTTCTATGATAAATTTAAATGTAAAATTATATAAAATGGCCTAAATTGTAATAAATGATAAATATATAATCTAATTATACTTCAAAAAAAAATTAAAATGATAAACTAACAATATAAATTATATAGATGAAAAAGCTGTGTTTAATAAAAATATAGTAGTTTTTACTATTCTTTAAAATATGAAAGTTATCAGGAAAACGCAAAAAAAATTATCCAACCTAAAATTGTATCTCCCAATTATAAAAAATTATTTAATTTTGTCAAATTTAATATATAATAGTTTCAAATATTGGAATTTAAAATGGTTCACCAATAAAAGGGGGAAAACTACATTTTTTTTGAAAAATACTTCTTTTCTTCTGAATTATTGAATTTTTACTTATATTATGTATAGGAATAACAAAAGATAAATGTTAAAATTATATGGAATATAAAATATTTAAAATGTTTTTAATAATATTCATGACATTTTTTAAACGACTAGTTTGATAGTTCATGGTGTGCATGAAATTGGTGTTGTGTGTAGTGAATGCTATTAAATTATTAAGAAAAAGTGTATCTTGGATGTTTGGGGTGTTACATTAACCCCTCATCAAATAAATTGAATCCTTGAAATTTAATATCAGAATTGAAAACTATGGGTTGGACTTTTGAAATTATATTTATTGAGATACCACATCAAAAATTGATTAACGAAACCTCCATTTTAAAATAAACAAAGGGAATTATAAAGGTCACCAAAGATAACTTATACTAGTTTTACATGTAGGAAAATATTTATATGGAATAAAACACTAACCATCATTTTTTGTTGTAGAGAAATAGATAAAATGATTAGGAAAAGGTTAATAACCATAAAGTTAGAAAATTTTTGATGATCCAAGGGGCCATTTAATTCATCAGAAATGTAATTAGTAGGATTTTTTTTTTGTTTTATTATATTTTACCTAAAGTTGAATAATTACATAATATACTAAGATCAAAATGAAGTATACTTAATTTACATTTAGAGTTGCATCTCTTAACTAATTCCTACCACAAACTCATCTTTCTCATCAAAAGATAATAAAAATCAAAAAAATATATTATATTTATCTTAATTGTATTAGGTTCTAAATATAATATTGTAACATTTAAATAATGAAAACTATGTTATACAAATCAGGTAATTTCTGTAGGCCAATCGTATATGATAAATCTTGGTCGCACTTTAGTTGTGGGTTCAACTTCTGCATCCTTATCTGACATGATGGGTTGTTTCCCAGCCAGCGGGTTTTACTTTTTCTCAAACTATATTTTTATAAAACTCTATAAATATCTATAAGAAATTATTTAACCATAAAAAATAAAATCAAAAGTTCAACTTAATCCATTCTAACAATGAGATTTATCCAATATACCTCTATCCAAACTCTTTCTAAAAGGTCACTAAATTTATAAAATCAATTGTAACATCAGAATCCCCAAACAGTGTAATGTTTTTATTGTTATAAATATTGTATATATGATTACCTTCATAATATTAAACCTTTAATGAAAACAATTACTTCTGTACAATCCCTATATATATCACATTGTTATTATAACCTGAATATAATTCATGAATCAAAAAACACAAATACATTAATCATTCCACTTCTACCATAGTAACGAAATAAGCCTTAACTTGATCCATTTTCTTCTTATGAGAAATATTTCATTAATTCTTAGGAAATTCATGTTCATATTGTCCCATCCCTTGAAATTTATGCACTGTACATTACCAACTTCTTTCTTTCACTTGCAATTAGAATCATAATGGCTATTTCTCTATACTTTTAACAGGCTCATATCCCAAATAATTATGTTCCAGGATGTTTATTTACACATTTATTGTAGGATGTAAAATAATAAATACCTGTATTCCCCTTAGGTTTTTAACTTTCTCAATATTCATAGTAGCCCTCTTCTTTTCCTACTTCCCATTAAAGTCATTAGTCTTAGAGAATTCCTTCTCTATCTTGATGGAACATAAGACTATATCTTCATACGATGAGAATGATTGGGAGACGAGAACCCTTATAAGGAATGGTTTTAATCCATAAATGAATCGATTAATATTATTTTTTGGGTTATGTATGTAGTGTACAACATCCACTGCTATCCTTGTGAATTTAGCCTCATACATTTCAACATTCTCATTCTCCTTCTACGTTAGACTCATAAATTTCATTTCTATATCAGCTCATTGTTCATGAGGAAAGTACATAATTAGGAAAATATCATTAAACACCCTCAATTACATATTTTCTGATTTTGTATATTCCATGTTTTTAATTAATGACCACCATTGATTTTCATTTCATGAGACATGATAAAGATCCATAAAAAACATTTCCTTTTCATTACTTTCAAAAGTACAAAATATTTTATCTACAAAAGATATCCATTGCTCATCTACAAATGTATTTGTATTCCCATTGTGTTTTGGAGGTTTTTGTTTCATGAAGTGTTCTAACAAAGGTCCTCCACATTATAAATCTAGTTGCTCCATACTGGTAAGGTTGTTATTCATAACATGAGTCACTTTTCTAGTACAATTTTAATATGTAATACACCACTTGCATCTCCAGATCCACTATAGTTATCTTACATAGGAGGTAAATCTATAAATGAATTAAGTTCACTGATACGTTTTCCATTCTTTCAACTATGATCCATTTCTAAGTAATAGAATATTCTAGATTAGGTTTTGTATCGTAATTCCTAATTCCAAACAAGTAAAATACTTAAAATAAATTAAAAAAATTAGGCATAGATAGTCCTTAATCATAAATATGGTTCCTTTGAGAAAATATATACTCATAAATCCTTCATAATGTATTGTAGATAAAATATGAATTATCATAAGCATATCTCGTGGGAGTGTAAAACTAGGTGCGCAGTAAGGCACATTGCTGTGTACCCGGTTACATCGAGTCAAGCCCGAAATACATTGTCGGAGTTTTCACCCATCAGTACATCTGTTCCAGAACCACATCCACTGTGACTATCTGGACATGGATTTATTTGTGAATATCCATGTAAACCCTACTTTACTAAAATTCTAAGGGTTCCATCTAAAATTATCCTCAATGTATATCATAGGGTTATTATCTATAATCAATGTTTTCCGAATCTCTTTCTAAGGGCTTTGCTAAACTTCCTTTGATACCAAATGGAATTCCCTAACCCTAGAAGTCAAAATCTAGTGAATTATTTTTATACATTGGAATGATTACAAGGAATCATGTCCTGATGGACCCATTGATTTAGCAGTATTAGAAAATAGATTACATACATGAACATTACATCACAATTTCTAACATAAAAACAGCATGGATAATCCTTTGAGAATGTTATTATTACTCTATCATAACCCTACATATCAATCATAATACACTTCTTGGAATCTTGGGAAAGTAAAACATAATAAATGGGTGAGATCAGATGCTCATTATGTATAAAGAATATAGCAGAAGCTGTCACAAATAGACATAAAATTTTATGGAAAGGTACAAAATTAAAACACAGACCTTTAAAAACATTATATTCAAAATAATATGTAAATAATAAATAAAATAATTACATTTATACATTCACAAGGATATTCTAATAGTATAATAATCACATGTAAAATCAATAAATAATCTCATAACGAGGGAATGCATAATGTGGGACATATTAAACATACCGTCAAGGCTTCTGCCAACACACCATACCTAATTAGGTAAGACATTATAAATACTCCAAACATAATTGTCTAATGGGACTACCAATGTATCTAGGGGCTAAAGAAGGCCCCACCTGACACTTACAAAGCCAAATTCACTCCTTTTATTAATGGTTTTAAACATAACCAACATAAATATTCATATAAAAAATAGCATATGAATGTTAATACTTAGACGATAAACCATGGATGGTAAAAACATATCACAACTATATTCAGAGATATCATAACTCAATAAATAAAATATATAATATTGTATTATAACACATAAACCTCAATAAAGAATAATATCCAATAATGTATATTGACATAGTTGAAAATAATAAGTATAAATCTTTGAGAGAAATATCCCTTTTCATGAAATCCTTTAAAAGTATCAAAATTTATAAAGGAAGTCATTTAAAAGTGATTTTTGATGAAAGTTTCCCATAAAACATTGAAACTTTTGAAATGAAATAACATTTTAAAACAGTAATTTCTATATAAATAAATTTTTTTATGATAATTTTGAAAACATGGACATTAATTAAATAATCATAGAAAAATAAATCATTTAAAATTTTAAAATGATGATCTAGTTAAGATTCTCTTCCATAAAACCTTAAATTATTATTTATGAAAACATTATTATGAAATATGGACATGGATGATAAATATTTCTCCGTAAATACTTACTGATAAACAATCTCAGATAATATTGAGATTGAGGAATTAACCCTTACCTTAGGTCCGATACTCTCCATACATGTTTGAAACTCATGTATAATGTTTTTGAACATATTATTAAATTATATAAGAATAATAATAGTATTTATGATATCATATATTATTATTTTCGGACTTTATATTAGCCTTTTATGAAGAATTCCATGTTAAAGCAACATTTTTTGTCATAATAAATTTGTTTATTGTACGTTTTTGACCTCTTATTCTTGATCACATTACTTAGATCAGGATTTAATTACTTCGAGAAAGAATAATATGAGTTATAAATCATAAATATGAATAATATATATATATATATGTGTGTGTGTGTGTGATATATTTATATTTGAAATGAAATACATTGTTCATAGAAATGATATATTGTACATATGCAAGAACGATGTTTTTGATTTATTATCGTATTGAATGGAAGTAAGTGAATGACATATTTGTACAATATATATATATATATATATATTATTCTATAAGCCTTAATATTTAATATATTTAATAATTATTCATAATATATATATATTTATACTCATTCATGGATGGTGAACGTAAAAGATCAGTCTCATCGCTTGATTGAGGCGGTAAGTCATACGTACACACGACTGACGATATCATTTCTTTAATGGTTTAATGATATGGATTTGGATGTAATATGAATATTAATTAAATAATACCATGTCATATTTATTATTTATGTCATTTATATTCCTCATTACACCCATCAAAGTAATATATAGATGAAAAATAATTTACACTACTATATAGAGACGGTAATCCGTACGTATACACGTATAGTGGTTTTGTTTTTCATATGAGGGTTAAAAGGAGGAATATGATTTTACCATAATAATGAAAACATATAAACATATATTATATTATTGAGTTATTTTTTAGTATGTTAATAACTTAGGATGAGGATGTAGTAGAAGAATGGAACTTTTAAAGAAGGGATAAAACGATTACCTCTTCTTCGGGTGTCTCCTTTTGATTTGCAAAAAAGGACTCCTTAAGTTTTTTGGTACCCAAAGGGCTTCAAATAAGATTAATAGTTTAATTTTAGGAGGATATTTTGGTAGGTTCAAGTCTATTAAAATGTATTTTGAGGTGTGGATTAAATAGAAGGAGAAGTTCCCTTTTATAAGAGCGGTGAGGGGAAAAGTTGGAGAATCTTGGATTTTAATTTATTATAAATTTATCTTCAGTTTAGAGTATCTCAAAAGTTATTTAGTTATCGGATAAGATGATGATGGGTTGAAAATCTCAACCAATAATTTTTAGACATGTTTTGTTCCTGAAATTAACCATATAGTTTGTGATTAACCTTTAGTTAAACAGTTTATCTTTTACGGTGTCGTCTTGTATTTTTATAATATAGGGTCAGTTTAGTTTCAATAAAATGAAAAGATAACCTCATGTGGATAATTAGAGAAATTTTTTCATTATCGTAGTCAATTGTGTGAATAGTAAATTTTTAGTATTGCTGTATCATTTAATAAAATAGTATTTGTTTTAAAAACACATTTAAGTCAATTTGGACACTATTTAGTAATTGATTTTGGTTAATGTCATAAAAACATGATTCAAAATAAAAAAATGAATAAAATATAATATAACATGTAGTAATAATTCAAAAAAATCATCTATGGAATGAAAACATTAAAATTACATTTATTTTAATATTTATAATATCATGTATTTGATTCCTTCATTAATAAGGCAAACACTGCATCATTTTTGTGTCAGAAATAAATTTCATTATTTAATGTCTAAAAAAAATACCATGATATAGGAAATATTATTATATTTCACATGAATATTTATAGTGAAAGTATCACTTATATAACTCTAATTAATATTATTTTAGTATTAAGATACATGTTTATGATATATTTCTCTTTACATTAAATTAATTATTATAACATGTAATTTTCACACCCATGTGGCTCCATGGGGGTCCTAAAATAAACCTAAAAATGATCATGGTTGTACATATCTCATCTAGTAGGATTATAATACATGTTATGATAGTTTTATTTTATTATAATAATACATTTTACCATTATTTACCTGATTTACCCTTTAAACATGGTAAATAAAAATAATTTCTAAAGTTACTATTCAAGATGTAAATAATGAAAGGTGCCTATTTAAAAAAAAGATGATCTTATGATTCAAAATATGGATCCATTTTTGGCAAATTTAAAATATGAAATTGTCATAAATTAATTTAAAATTAATTCCCATTGTTGAAACCAGAAAATGGGTTTTTAATAATTTAAAACTATCAAAAGATTGGCATATGATTATGTTCAATTTAAATATAAAATTACTTCCAACGACCCAAATTATATTAAATAGTAAAAATGAAATCTAATTATACATTAAAACCAATTTTAAAAAATAATCTAACTATATAAATAATTATGATTAAAAAATAAGTTTTGAATTAAAATGTCGTATTGTTTATTATTCATTAAAATATGAATGTTCTCATAAAAACACCAAAAAATAATCCAAAATAAATTTTTATTTACTTATTATAAATAAGAATATTTTTTTATATTTAATATATAAAAGTGTAAAATATTGTTTTTAAAATGGGTTCTCCATTAAAAGGCAGAAAACAAATTTTTTTTAAAAAAACGTCTTTTATCCGAAAAATATAATTTGTCCTTATATTATTTATAAGAAACACATAAGATGAATTTTAAAATTATATGGAATATATAAAATGAAAATTGTGTTCAATAGTATTCATAACCTATTTTTAAATGGCTATTTTGATCGGTAATGGTGTGCTTGAACATGGTGTTACATGTATTGCAAGCGATTGAATTATTAAGAAGTGGTGTATCATAGAAACTTGGGTTGTTAGAAATGGAGAATTTCATAGAGAATATTGGGGAATAATAAACCTAATGAAAGTAAAAACATTCATTCTACATGAACTCTTGGTAAAGAATATAATAATCTGAGGACACATGGGTATCGGAAAGGTGAAACAAAGAATATAATTAGATTAATAATATCAAAAGTGAGAAATGGTTCAAAAAATGATTTGGAAACACCATAAATAAAAGAAGATAAATTAATTTTTGATAAATAAAATCAATGTAGGTTCCAGGCGTAGCGGAAGCGCGTTGGTGGGTTTACCCAACATTAATTTTAACGTTAAACAATGTTCAATCTGAGATCTGTCACGATTTAAAATGCCGGATCTTCAGAATAGAATGAAGAACAAAAAGAAAAGAAGAGTCTCGGAACTGTTGATATATGATCATCATACGTTGGTTATAAATAATTTAGATAATTCATAAGAATTACCTCGATGGAATTATTTATTTGTTGGAGTCTCCAGTCATGATCTTGTGATCCATCGTGGCATCGTAGAATCCAAGTACATGATTCTGCTAGCGGTGATCCACATGTGCTCCATGTATCTCTGGACGTCACCGAAGGGATCTCCAGGTTCTAGCACGGAAGAACCTTCGCTTGCGATGTCTGCCTTCTACTGCCTTGATCCGGTGGAGGATCTCGCTCTCGTAACTTGAAAGAGTTCTTGGTTGAAAGGGAATTTTCTCTTGGCTTGAGAGTATTTCCAAATCCTTTGTGTACAAAAATGGCTCTCTTTCTATGAGAATAATGTTATTGGGATTATAATACTTAGAATAATAAAATAAATTAATTGCCCGAAAGCATTTAATCATTTCATTTAATTCATATTAATACCCAATGTCTTAATAATGACAGTTGACCATCATTATTACTTGACATGCACCCAACGTATTATATTTTATATCATTTAATTAAATAACCAATATTTTCTTATGAATCCCAAAAAACAAACTACATGGCGTGTACAAATTTTTATTTATTTCCTCAACCATATTTATTAGACCTTGAGTAATGGATATTTATTTCTTAAACAAATGTAACTTCATTACTTTCTAATAAATATATATATTATTTTTCCCACAATATATTCTCTCGAATAACTAGTGTCGAAATAAATTTTACCAGGCATCCATAAATAATTATTAAACAACAGTCGGGAAAAATATTTATTTAACTTTTTAAATTAATATTTAACTGAGATACATGGACACACTTAGTATGTGAACCTCTATGCCTCTTTCTCAGGGTCATTATGCGGAGCCTGCCTAAAGTCCAAGGTTAGTGTCTAGAAACACTCCAAGGAACCCATAGTGAAAGAAGTTAATGTTGAAATGACGTATCACCTCCTATGAACACTTACCATGTAATATAATCCCCCAGTCTAAATATCTCCAATCAAGAGGGTTGCATGCTAGTGCCATCAACCCATGTGCTCGATTATTCCTTCTGTGACTTCCTGAAATTGAACTTGCATATACCATACAATGGACAGAGATTTATTTAGGCTATATAAATTCCATAAAAGGGCCTGAGATATCTACTTCTGTTATGGAATAGAAGGGACAAATCCTTTCTCTCATTATCTATTAATGCAGTATTACTCGTGACGCACCCAACGTATCCTACCTCGCTGCGAATAGTGGTTCGTCACTTTTTTTGTCAATAAATCTAAGTGTGCGAGTTTTAATACCCATTAATAATAAACTTAAAGTCTAAGGACCAATACACACATCCGCAGATAGGAACATCCAATTACACTATGAAATGTGGATTTCCTACTGGCGGGTCTCGTTCTCATAATATCCTCCTGGATATAACCAAGGGCGCACACCATGAGAAGGTGAATCAACGTTTTATGAGTCCTCACCCCTAATGACCGGTTTTATTTGTGTCCCTCAAATAATATCATCCGGCCATAGAAAATATATTCAATAACAGTGTTATGGCACTTTCGGGTTCTCATCATAGAAGGGATCCGCTATGACCCATTAATGCAACAGCTTTCCTTAAGACATTATCACATGCATTGTCACGCAGAAGAATAATCAAGATTTTATAAGGATTTTTTTAATGAATAAAGTACAAAGTAGTTGGTTCTAGACCACCAAATCCAACAGACTCCCACTTGGACTAGACCCAACGACTAAAAACCTTTAACCCGATATCTCTCACATGATATTCATGCTTCTGCTAAGATAGGCCCATAGTCATGGGGTCTACCAAGTTCTCTTCCATGGACACTCTGCTCACTACAAGTTCACCCCTTTGATAGAAATCCCTCAAGAGGTGATACTTTGAGAGTATGTTCTTTTTCTGTTGATGTGACCTTGGTTATTTTTCAGGATCCACCGCTGCAATATTATCACAATACAATGTAATGGGATCTTTACTGCTAGGCACCACATCAAGCTCCTAGAAAAATTTCCGAATCCAGATGGCTTCCTTGGCTGCATCAGAAGCCGCTATATACTCGGAATCCACTGTAGAATTAGAGACAACTATCTGGTTTGAACTCTTCCAGCTCACAGCTCCTCCATTGAGACAAAAAACATATCTAGATTGTGACATTAGATCACTCTGATCTGTTTGAAAACTAGCATCAACATACCCTCTGATGACAAGCTCCTCATCTCCTCCATACACCAGTAACATATCCTTAGTTCTTCTCAGATACTTAAGGATAGTCTTAACAACAGTCCATTGTTGTTCAACTAGACCTGCTTGATATCTACCTACCATGCTCAGTGCATAGGCAACATCAAGCCTGGTACATAACATCGCATACATGATGGATCCTATAGTCGAGGCGTATGCGATCTTTCTCATCCTATCATTCTCTTATTGTGTCTGAGGACACATTTTCTTAGAATTATGTAATCCATGTGACACTGGAACCAATCCTCTCTTAGATTGTTCCATACTAAATCTCTTTAGTATCTGGTCAATTTATGTACCCTGACTTAGTCCAAGAAGCCTCTTGGATCTATCATGAATGATCTTGATCCCTATAATGTAGGATGATTCACCTAAATCATTCATGGAGAAGCATTTGTTCAACCAGTCCTTAACTGACTATAAGGTGGGTACATCATTTTTAATAAGCAATATGTCATCAACATATACTACTAGGATAATGACCACATTACCATTAAACAGCTTTTAAACACATGGATCACATTCGTTCTTAAGGAAACCAAATTCCATTATTGCTTCATAAAATCGAATGTTCCATGACATGGGTGTTTGCTTAAATCCATAAATAGATTTTTTCAACTTGCAAACCCGTTTGGCTTCACCTGGTATCACAAACCCTTCTGGTTGTGTCATATAGACATCTTCCTAAAGGTTCCTGTTAAGGAATGTTGTTTTTACATCCATCTTCTAAATCTCGTAGTCAAGGTAAGCTATTATGGAATGTATGATTCTTATGGATTTAAACATGGAAACTGGCGATAAGGTTAAATCATAGTCAATTATTTAACGCTGTTTGAATCCTTTTTCCACTATCCTTGCTTTATTGGTGCTAACTTGACCTTCTATGTCTTAATTTCTCTTGAATACCCATTTGCATCCAACAGTATTTACGTCAACTGGCTCATCGACCAGAACCGAAACATGGTTCTGATACATGGAATCCATCTCAGAATTCATAGATTCTATCCATCTTGTAGCCTCTGAGCATTCTACTGCTTCCTTGTAGGAGATAGGTTTATCCTTGTCCAACAATAATGATTCACCATCCTCGGTGACTAGGAAACCAAATCTCTCTGGTTCCCTTACATCTCTTGATCTCTTAATAAGTACTAGTGTTTCTGGAACCTCTTCCACAGGGTCCTATGGAACGTGTTCCTGTACCAACTCTTGTGTATCTTGAGCATCAACTTCTTTGAAGTTAATCTTTCTCCCACAATCCTTCATGAGAATGTGCTCCCTCTCAAGAAATACAGCTTGTCTGGCGACAATCACTTTCTTTTCATGAGGTTTATATAGGTAATATCCATTCGTTTCCTTGAGATATCTTATAAAGATACACTTCATGCCCCGTGGTGCTAGTTTTATGCCTAAGAAGGCCTTAACAAAGGCCTTTCATCCCCATACACGTGTCTGCGAAAAAGTTGGTTTTCCTTCATTCCATAACTTAGATGGAATTCCATTTTCCGCTTTAATTGGTACTCGGTTTAATGTGAATGTTTCTGTTTGTAATGCATATCCCAAAAATGATAGAGGATGATCCGCATGAATCATCATCGACCTCACCATTTCCAACATGTTGTGGTTACTCCTTTCAATAAAACCATTCCACTGTGATGTTTAAGGAGGAGTGAGCTGAGGTAGAATCCCATACTCCTGTAGAAGATCGATGAACTCTTAGTTCAGATATTCTCCACCTCGATCCAATCGAAGCTTCTTTATTTTATTACCAAGCTGATTCTCTTCTTCATTCATGAATTCCTTAAATTTCTCTAAGGATTTTGACTTATATCTCATTAAGTATTCAAATCCATATCTACTCAAATCATCAGTAAAAGTAATGATGTAGGAATATCCACCTCTAGCTTCTACTGGAAATGGTCCACACACATCCTTGTGTACCAATCCTAGAAGCTTTGTGGCCCTTTCACCATGTCCACCAAAAGGCTGCTTGGTAATTTTACCATGTAAACAAGCATGACATGTATCAAGTGGTTTTAGCTCAGTTGAGTCTAAATAGCCATCTTGGCAGAGCATTGTCAAGCGCTTCTCATTCACATGACCAAGGCAGTGATACCACAACTTGGTGATGTATGAGTCATGTGAGTCTGTTTCATTATCGATTGCCAACACTTGGTTTTCATAATTTAATACATATAGACCATTATTCAAATGTGCCATACCATAACATAAATTTTTCTTATAAAAGAGACAACCCTTATTTATAAACATGAAAACAAATCCATCCATATCCAAACAAGATATAGAAATTATGTTCTTGGTAACACTAGGCACAAAATAACAGTTTTGTAAAACCAAAATCATGCCAGTTGGCATTGAGAGGTGGTAGTCGCCAATAGCCAACGCATCTAGCCTTACGCCATTGGCAGCTTGAAGATCCACCTCTCCTCTGGAGATATTTCTAAATCTACTTGGTTCTAGCATTTGAATATAGATGTGATCCCCACAAGCTGTATCTAATACCCAATGTGTACAAATAAAAAGCTTTCACTCGATAAAGAACACACCTTTAGCATCCCCATGCTTCTGGGTGCAGTTCATCTTCTAGTGGCCCTGCTTGCCACATGAAAAAACACACTGACTCTCGTTCCTTACCCTGCCTCTGGATCTTCCTCGTCTTGGAGGGATGGTGCTCAGGGGCTTCAGACCGTTTATAAATCTTTGGCCCCTTTTCCTTGTCCTTCCTTTTCTTGTTCAACATAAGGACCGTGTGTTTTTCATGCCCAATGTCCTTATCTACCTGGAGAATCATGGTCAGATGCTCTGATAGACTCTTCTCATTGCCACTCATATAATAGTTGACAATAAATCTAGAGAAAGTTTTGGGAAGTGATGATATGATGAGATCTGTACGCAACTCATCTGGGAATTTAATCCATAAGGTATCCAATGTAGCCAATATGCTTGACTACATGAGGCCCAACTGGCACAGACCCTCCAAGAATAGTTGTAAACAAATCATTGGAGATATTATACCTCTCATGTATCGCCTTCTCTTGGTAGAGATCCTTAAGGTGAGACATCATGCTATACGTCCATGTTTTCATGTTACTTCAAGAGGTCATTGGACATGGCCGTTAGCATGAAACACTAGACTTCTATGGAATCATCCATGTGTTTCATGTAGAGATATAATTCCTCATCACTAGACTCTTTCCCAGGCGTAACTAGAATAGGCTCTTCCAGCACATACAATTTCCTTTCGTGGTGAAGGATGACGCGTAAATGACTCTGCCTCTCTTGGAAATTGGTGCCGGTGAGAAGGTTTTCCTTCTCAAGTATGGTGCACAATGATATGTTTGAAGTCAATATCTTGTCTTTTCTACAAATTAATATGAGAATAGGTTTATTACTTTATTACAAAAATTGAGATAAATAAATAAATTAATAATTATTAGTCTCCCAATATTTTATCAAAATACAATAGCCTTCACCGTTGACTTCGGAATATTCTGTTGCCTGGATATTCTAGTGGAAAGGATTCATATTTCCCTTCCCATTACCCCAACTAGGGTTGTTCAAGAAACTTTAAGGGTTTTAGGTAGGCATTCCAAATGCCAACTTCATTAACTCGCAGCTCCTTAATCCGCTGAGTGGACTCTCCAATCCTAAAATCCTTTTATTTTGGATTTCTTCAACCTTTGCCTCTTGGTCACACAAAGTCCTGCTGTGGAAGTCACCCCTTGATGTGAAACAAGTCAAGTCAATCAAAAACCGTTAATTAGAATTCCCCAATAATTGAAAGCGCCCAACTAGGGTTGGTCAAGCACTTTGAACTATGGTTCGATTCTAACAAAGATTATGGAAGGCTATACCGACTTAATATTTCTTTTGATGGATTATATCCTTATACGTAAATTTCCATTTTATTATATTTTATTACATTCTTGTTAATATTAATTGGTATATACTTAGGTGATTAACCATTTCTAATATAATATTTACGTATAAGCTGGTTTTATTTTATTTCCATCTTGCATACTCGTTTAATTCATTAATTGTGTGATTGTGAAAATAAACCCACAATAAATAAACCATCAAACTGAAAAAAAATAAAACAAATGGTATTATCATGATATTTTCTATTGGTTAGTTTTTCTAGCGGTTGATAAACTAAACCAAGACCTAGGGGAGAAACACCTTTTATCCTTTCAGGTTCGTGTTTGTCGCTTTCCACCTGTCCACATTTGTATCTCCCTGTATTGGTTTCACCTTGGATCTTGACTTGAGCCGCCTCCACTATCTTGGGAGCTCCATCCATTACATATGCATTTATATCACACAGGGGTGAGGGGTAAAATAAGGTTTTTACAAAAAGAATCCTTGGGTGCACAGACCCTACATATTAAGGAGGAGATGGCTCATAGGCCAAAAAAAGTAATTTAAATTAATTAATTAAAAGAAACCATCCACATAAAAAGGCCTTCGTCTAGATCATGATTGTCTATACATGCAATGATATTTATGCATAAATAAAACTAGCATTCAATAATTTAATCGTTCTTGTTTAAGATAAATCATGCTCGAATTAATTAATTATCTTTTATTAATCAATCCTTTTATCTTAAAACCCTTTTCTGAATTTCCTAGAGATTCTCATCCATCATAATTTTAAACAAATAAATTCATTTAAAATTATCCTTGTAGGTAACTTGTACCTTGGAGGCAACCCGGTTAATTCCTCTTCATTACGCAGATGTTAAATTAAACACATATATATAAAACACCTATCACGTGTTGTGCCTCAACTTTACGCCTACACCATGGTACACGTCTCAAGGGTTTTTATAATATAATAATTAATTTTAATAAATCTGCATAATTTGGGTGAGTACACGGCATGTAGTTACGACTACACGATGTGTACTTTTCTTCACTGTTCATCTTAAGTACATGCCCAGGGACATGGCGTGTTAATGTACTTCAGAAATTTTCGTAATACACGGCGTGTTCTGTGGGACAGACGTTGTGTAGTTTCTGTGTTACACAGTTTCCAGTCGGGAAAGCCGTGTACAGGGTACACGGCCCAATCCTAACCCGAAGGGACTACACGTCGTGTTCATTAGGCCACATGGCGTATAATCCAGAAACTACATTCCACCTATTTCTGGTCAACACACGGTGTCTTAAATTCTTAGAAAGAGTCCAATACATAGCCTAATTTGGCAGATCAATCAATGCATTGAACCTAGACTACACAACATGTACTTCTGAATACATTCCGTGTATTCTGGTGTTGTATGGCCAGAAATGTTTGGATCCTCCGGATGAGTTCCTCTATTTTATTTTAATCAAAATTAAAAGAAAAATTCATTTCTGTGAGGTGAACGAGAAATGAGGGAGGAGGAACAGATCTCGAGATTCAGATTTCCAGAACTACTAAACATGAATTTAAATAACAAAATTATTAAATGTGTAACTCACCAAAAAACTAAATAATTATAATCAACGATATGTCCCCTTTGATAACACTTGTAGGTTCCGAGTGTAGTGGAAGCACGTTGGTGGGTTTACCAAACTTTAATTTTAATGTTAAACAACGTTTAATTAGAGATCTATCATGATTTAAAAGCTGGATCTTCGAAATATAACGAATAATGAAAAGAAAAGAAGAGTCCCAGAACCGATGAGATAGGATCATAATATGTTGGTTATAATTAATTTAATTAATTCATAAGAATTACCTCGATGGAATTATTTCTTCATTGAAGTCTCCGGTCACGATCCTATGAACTGTCATTGCGTTGTAGAATCCAAGTATAGTATTCCTCTAGAGATGATCCACATGTGCTCCACGTATCTCTGGATGTCACCGAAGGGATATCTAGGTGCTATCACGGAAGAACATTCACTTGTGATGTCCGCCT